>CAKOAT010707375.1:203108-240215 GCA_932364175.1 Eruca vesicaria subsp. sativa | reverse complement strand
CCTTGGTGCAGAACTTGAAGTGATATGCTCCCAAAGACCTCTTCCTCCAAGGGCTGTTTTGGCCAATCTAGACCAAGTGATGTAGTTTTCTCCTCCCTTGAGAACAACAGGAATCTTGACTTGTATGAATTGATTCATCTTCAGAGACTATTACCCACTGGTTACACAAAGAAGCCAAGGAAACAACCCCTGAAATTTTCCAACTCAAGAACACAGATTTCTTATCCACAAAGATAATAGATCTGGAAAGAAAATAGGAGGAGTAGGTTGATAAATCAAATAAAAGAGAGTATCAAAGTTAAATCGCGGAAGCAAAAATAGGTATACAAGAGCTTAAAGCTCTGATACCATGTAAGAAAGTGAGGCTTTGAGATTGAAGAACAAGAGAGAGATGAGAGAAAAGAGTAAAGAAGGAGAAACTTTTTCCTTAGATCTCAAAAATAACGTTACCAAGAGTTATAAAGAGATAGAGTATTCTTATTCTAGTAACCAAACACACTTGGCTTACTAGAGAAGCTAGAATAAATAACTAATTTATTTATTTAATTTAATACTAATGAAACCAATTATCACAAAAAGAGAGAAGCTAATGATAATACATGCGAAAGTGTAATCATGCACAACACCATATACTCAAATCCAAATTTGGTGAAGTTTAAGCTTTTATTCTGGTTGGTAAAACTAAGCATGGTCGGAAAATTATATGTATATTTTAATTGCGATACCAAAACTGGAAATGGTATTGGAGTTTGGATAGATAATCTGTGGGTACTATGTATTAATAAAATCAAGAAAGTTTTGACAAAAGACATCAAAATTATTTATACAATTTTTGTGTAACACTAGATTTGGTTACCTCATGGGTGTTGGAATGAAAACAAAAGAGGCAAAAAGCAATGTAATTTATAATTTAATAAAACTACGTATAAAGAAAAGAAAAGCAAAGAACACCAGCCTTGCATTGCAATTATACAATGATAATTTATCATATAAAACAGGTTCTGGTAGAAATGATATTTGTTATGGGCCGAAGGAATAAGTAGGCAGTGAAGTACGTACGTCTTGATTTTCGAATATCTTAATTATGGACTTTAACATTGATAATTTTATAGTACGCGTTACAACATTTTTTGTATTTTAGTTTAAAATAACGAAAATAATCTTTGATTGGTTAAAGACACTAAGTAGATATATAATAATTAGCATCCGATTTATATTGTAAAATTGATTATTTGAGAAGTCACTTTCTTAGGTGTAGCGCTCACGTTAACTCTCACGCTGGTTGATTACTATGATACCCCTAATGAATTTAAAATATATTTAAATACTAGGTGATTTTCCCGTGCTCATGCACGGGTATAAATATTTATTAAGTAAATATACTATAATAATTGATTACTATTTACTTTTAATTTTCAATTAATTTATAATTTGCATACATGATTTATATCAATAATATTATTTTACTTTAATTAGACATATTATTTTAGAAATATTATATCTAGTCAATTTTATTATTTTATAGNTATAAATATTTATTAAGTAAATATACTATAATAATTGATTACTATTTACTTTTAATTTTCAATTAATTTATAATTTGCATACATGATTTATATCAATAATATTATTTTACTTTAATTAGACATATTATTTTAGAAATATTATATCTAGTCAATTTTATTATTTTATAGTCGATTTTACTGTTATTATTTGGGTATATTATATTACATTCTTTTATCTGAATTCAACTATAATATTTTTTATTCTAAATATATTAAATTTTGATTAATTCTATTATTTACTTTTAGGTTGTTTGCTGTCTCAGATGTCAATATATTTTAGAAAATTTATTTATAACTTAAGATATATTATGCCTATAATGAAATATAAAATAATTTTGATTTCAAATTACATCAATCGATATAAAGATAATCTTTGAAGTCTCATGCATATATATAAATTTCACAAAATAAATCAAATTAAAGTAATATTATTTATCATTTAAATGTGCATGTATTTTCATAATATTTATCAAGTAAATCAAATTAAAGTAATATTATTTATCATTCAAATGTGCATGTATTTTCATAATATTTATCAAGTTATATGTTTCTTTAAAATATAGTAGAAAATAAAGCAATAATCAGTAGGAAGTTACATACTTAAGTAACACATATATTTTTGGAGATTCATGAACACATATCAATATTTACAATAACTAAAATATTTTATAAATTCTAAATAGTTTTATATCTTAGATTTATTGAATGATAAACTGAAATTATATTAAATAATCTTAAAAATGAGAATTCGGATTTGCTTTGGTGTTTTTATTATGGTTATATTAAGTTACACAAACATAAAATTTTTTAAAAAAATTTAAAATTAAGAAACATATAATTTAAATAATGATAGAATATAACATATCTATGTCATTAAAGTATATAGTGGTATGATATTTTAAAATATTTTGTAATTATTTGATTAGAAGATGTTTATTGTTAAAAATTATTTTCATTTCTCTTAAAAATAAGCAGTAAAAATTGTGGTTGTATTTGAGAAATAATATTATATAAGTAAAATTTAATTTATAGATATTTTTTTTTGCTTTAGTTGAAAGATACTATAGTCAACTAAATATATGAAAATAATTAAAATATTCAATAATTTTAATTAAAAACTATTTTAGTTAATAAAAACATATACTTGTTTATGTTACTTAAAATTATGTTTAAAAGTAAATTTTTTTTTTCAAATATCAAAATTATATGTGTGAATTTTTTGTTATGAAATCACATTATATAAAAATATATATTTTCATATAAGAAAATACAGATATAAAGAAAGTATTTTATTAATAAAAAAGTACATTTTATGTTATTTAAAATATTTTTAATGGATGTTACTATTTTGTTAATTTTCCCTTTTACTGAAATCATATTATATAAACATATATTTTCGTTTTTAATTTTTCCTTTTAAATTTTATAGATGTTTTTTCTATTATAAATTTTAGTTGGAAATTTTTTAAAAGGAACTAAATACAAAATTAATAATACTATTTTACTATTTTGATACTATATTACTATTTTGTGAACTTTCCTTTTTAATGAAATCATATTATATAAACATATATTTTCGTTTTTAAATTTAATAATTTTTCTTTTTTATTATAAAAGTAATTTGGAATGTTTTAAAAAGGAAACTAAACATAAAATTAATAATAATATTTAAATATACTATTTAAATATATTCATCAAGAGTATCATAGTAATCAACCAGTGTAAGAATCAACGTGAGCGCGCCACATAGGAAACTGACTTCTCAAATAATATTATAGAGATTATTATTTCCTTTTTAAAATCTTTCAAATAACAATATAAAACAAAAAGGAAATAGTTATAAAATTTACAAAACTATTTAAAAACGAAAAAAATATATATAATATGCTTTCATAAAAAAAGAAAGTTTACAAAATAGTAATATTTAACATAAATATATTTTTAAATAACATAAATTATAATTTTCAAGTAATTATACTTTATATATATCTTCTAAGATGAAAAAAAAATATTTGTATATAATGTGTTTTCATAAAAAAAATTCATAAAAATAATCTTGATATTAGAAAAAGAAATATGTTTTCTTTAATTAAATAATTTAAACAATAAAATATATATTTTCATAGTAATTAGTTTTGTAGATACCTATCTATTTTATTAGATGATTATATAAAATAATTAAGTAACATAAACTGATATATGTTTAATTGAAAAAAAAATTATAATTAGTATATTTATTTGATTATAATATCTTACAGTTACAGCAAAAAATATAAATTATATTTTACTTATATAATATAATTTCTCAAAAACAATCACACTTTTACTTCATATTTTAAGAGATATTAAAAACAAAACTAAAAATAAATTTAATAATAAACATCTTTTGATCAAATAACTAAAATTCTTGTAAAATATCATAACACTATATAATTTAACGAGGTAGATATATTATATTTTAATAGTTAAAATTATCTGTTTTTTTAATAACTCTTTTGATGTTTAATTTTCTGTTTTTATGTTTGTGGAATTTAATATAACCATAATCAAAATACTTAAGCAAATCAGAATTCCTTATTTTAAAATTTTTTTAAAATAAATTTCAGTTTACCATCCAATCAATCTAAGGCATAAATTAATTAAAATTTATAAAATATTTAATTATTCTAGATATTGATATGTGTTCATAAGCTTCCAAACATTTATTATTACTTATGTATGTAATTTAGAATCAGATACTTTAGTTTTTATTTTTTTCGTTCTAAGCACAAAAAATCTTAAAATACATAATCGTACTAAGATATACTTATATTTTTAAGATAACAACCAACATAAATTTAAATAAAACTATTAACCAAAAATTTAAGATATTTAGAATTAAAAAGATTATAGTTGAATTTAGAGAAATAGATAGAATCCACTATATATATATATATATATATATATCCAAATGATAAAACTGAGTAAATATAATATATCTAAAATTATATATAACTAAAATAATATAATATTATTAATATAAATTATACATAAAACTATCAATTAATATAAAAGTTAAAGTAAATATCAATCAACTATTATAATATATTTATTTTATAAATATTTATGCCCGTGCATGAGCACGGAAAAAACACCTAGTTTATATAGTGAAATGATTAGCCATTACACTCAGTCTACAAGCACGTCAATGTTAAGCTAGTCCATACCAGCTCATCAAAAAAAAAAATTGGTCTACTAAAAAAAAGTCTCTATATATATATATATATATATAATTTTTTTTTTTTGGTAAGACTGATATGTACACTTTTTACTAATATTCTTTTATTGCTCAGTATTAATAAAGACTCTCACTATCCCTTGATTAATATTAGAGGTTAATTCTTTTTTTATTTTATTTTTGTTAACTCCCATGAGCAAAACGTAGTAAAAAAAATTAGGGGTTATTTGTTAAATAACCAAAAAAAATAAAGTTACTTTTTTTAGAAAAAGAGTAGAATGAGATAGGAAGAGAAAATGAGAAAGAGAGTGTGATTTTGGTTAGATTGTTAATTTTGGATTTTTGTTAGAGTCATTAGGTACAATTTCACAAAAAGTTAAGAACAAAAAAACGTTGCAGCTGCATTTTAGATTTTACTCCCAATTTTTAGGTATTCAGGTTGAAGTCTGACTAATCCAGAGGTGGGCAAGGTAGCTGGGTTGGGTATAATCAAGTTTTATATTAGAGCCGAAACCAAGAAGGCTATAAGCCTATAACCCACTATCCAAATAGCAACAAAGTTAGCCCAAACTGTATTCTCTACTGTCACACAAATCATTTTAAATACAAGTTTATATGCTTTCCATCTCTAGTTATCTAAGTAAAGTTAGATACTTAACATATTCCAGAGCCAAATAGTGGTAGCGATTAATACAGGGCCGGCTCATGGTTTCTGAGGGCCCCTGGGCGAAAAAAACAAAACGCTTAAATAATTATATAAAAATAATTTTAGCATATCTTTTTTGAAAATGTGTATTGTATAAAATATCATTAAATTTGGATGTAAAATATATAAAATAAAACTTATTTAAAACATATGTAATATTATGTATCTCTTTTTAAAACAACAAAAAAATCATTTTTTCTTTTTTTTTATAAAAATGGGCCCCTTATTTAATGAGTTCGCGGACGGGGCCCTGGGCGGTCGCACTACTCGCCCTTGTAGTTAAGCCGGCCCTGGCGATTAAGGAAGCTGCAAGATGCGTATTTGGTGGGTTGTTAAGAGATACAAATCTCTGAGCTTTGCTATTCACGCCAAGAGGATCAATGATAAAGCCCAAAGACATTCAATTGGCTAGGCGGATTCGTGGAGAGCGTGCTTAGAATTGATGTCAACAATATTATTCTTAGGGTTGTGTTACTGCTTTCCGTGAGTTTTTTTTTTGGCTTTGTTCTTTTTGTTTGTTGTCTACTTATATAAGCTCGTGACTCACCATTGTTCTTGGATGGTGACATAAGTGGAAAAGTGCAAGACGGTAAGAAACTAAGATTCTTGAGTTGGATCATATCGTCTACATACGATGCAACTCAGTAAAGTAGTTTTTGTCTCTCTGTTTCTGGTCTCTTCAGATCTTTCTACACTTCTTCACAACGTTCTTTTTATTGAATCTTCCAACTAAAAACCACCACTCTTAATCATATTACATGATGTTGTAAGCTCGTTGAATCAAGAGCAAAGATGGATTGGTTACTGTTGTTAGACGACAAACCATTATTATCTAATGTTCTCCTATAATTGTTGCGTGTCATCATTCTTGGATGGTTCGTCATAGGCATGGGCATATACCAAGGGACCGAATTGAATTTAAAGATAGTCATCAATATGCAAATGATTTAGTATTTAAATTGCGTCTAAGTACTTAAACAAGACAATGATACATGTGAAGACGTGCAAGACCGTAAGAATCTCATTGGATCATATTGCTACATACAACGTAATCCACTATGTAGCTTTTTGGACTCTGTCTCTCTATTTCTGGTGTCCAATCTTTCTACACTTCTCCACGACTTCCTATTTATGGAATCTTTTTCGAAGTATAAATGTCCAAACAAAAACCGGCAAATTATGAATTAAGTTTAATATAACTCTCTTACCCACGACATAGAAATTCCATATGTTCAGATGAAAATAACAGAAATAGAGATTCTGTCCCTTTAATCATGAAACTTTCACGTAGCCATAAAGTATCAAACATGAAGCTTTACCAACTCAACAAGGTACACAAGTATCTGATTCCTTTTTGTAATTTGTATCCAAAGCAAGAATCTTGTTACATACAATTCCGTGAAATAAAAATTTCTTTTACTCAATTAAAAAAAAATTATGTTGGTTCAGTTATATTATAACCAAAAAAATCACACACATATAACAAACTATATTACTGTTGACAATCACTTTTCACTGTAACCTTACCCAAATACCTTCACTCGGTATATCTTGGTTCACTACAAAAACCATGTAATAACCGGGCGGTGCAAGATTAGCGGATCTTGGCGTCTTAACCCTAACCTCATAAGTCCACTCTCCTACTCTCAAAGACGTGACATGATCAAGAACCAAGAGTCTCTGGCTCATCGAGAAGGAATGTGTAGTAAACGAAGGAAACACCATTGTAACTTTAACCGGACTTTTCACCCCTCCTAACACTCTAAACCTCAACCTCAAAATTCCACCGTAATTAACCGTCGAGTGTAACGAAGGACTCATAATACTTGGACGTATACTCTTATACTGAGTCTCCAAATACGACGGCGAGAAAGCCTCTAGCCGGAGCTCCGTCGGGAAAAGCACGCCGGTGAAGTTATAAAACTCATGTGGGTTACTTCCTCCGACAAGAACTCTACCGTCACGTAGTAAAGTCGCGGTCGAATGGTACATTCTTGGTATAGTACTTGGGTTCTGAACTTGGAATCTTGAACCGACCGGTTTATCAGGATGATAAAGATCAGGATGCAAAACCGGTTCACGACCAAGCTCCCAACCAGCAGACCCTGATGAACCACCGTTAATTAGCAGAACTTGTCCGTTAGGTAAAATAATCATGTCTCCCATTAGTCTCGGTCTCGGCATCTTCTCAAGTACCCATTTAGGGTTTGCATCGTTGATCTTGATTCTCGCACACGTGTCAAGACCTTTCACAAAAGTGTTTTCATTCAAAGCCAAGAGGTAAGATCCTTTAGGTGCACCGCCACACACCAGAACCTCAAGCTCGATAACTTTAGCTTCAAGATTCTTGATAGGGAGAAGAACAGCGGAGCCAGTGCTCGGATAACTTCTCGGCTCGCCTCCAGGGATCTCCGGATAAGTCTTGACCACTGTGTTCTTGGAATAGTCTAGTAAAATGGCTCTATTATTAGCGAATATGAATAAGTTTCCATCGGTGTTGAGAAAAACGTTAGGGTAGAGATTATTTTCTTGGTCAAGATCGTTAGTTTCCGACAAGAACCGTAAGCTATACGTGTTTGGAGCGTTTGTCTTAGGAAAAAACTCGAAGTTGAACTCTTCTCGACCTCCTACTACAATCTGACGACCATCGGGAAGTACATGGTTCGAAGCGTACCATCTTTTAACATTAAGTGCGTTATCTATTTCCGACCAATCACAAGACTCGTCATCACATGGAAAAAACAGTCTAGCTTTACGTTCTCCGTCTTTATCTCCTCCTGTCTGAAGGAGAGTTCCGTCTGGAGTGACTCCTCCCGAGGAGCACCAAGTGTTGGACTGTACGGTTAAAGGACGGACACGGTTCAAAGCGACGTCGTATTCGATGGAATGCGCGGTGCAGTCACGTTTCGAAACGGAGTCGTTTGGGCTGTCTCGGCATGTTCCGTTAGGGAGAGAGATTTGTGAAGGACCGAAGTTTGATCGGTCGTACATTATGACACGGTCGTTGATGAGGAGCTGTGAATGCATCGCTGAGATTCCGACGTTGTTTAAGAGAATCTTCCATGTTCCTCCGGCGCCGGATGCCACGTGGAAGGAGAGGAAGAGGAGGAGAAAGAAGTAAGGGAGATGGTTGATGTAGGAGAGGATTTGAGGTTTGGCTTGTGAAGCCATTTTTTTTTCTGTTGGTGGTTGTAATATGAAGTTAATGTCACGGGTTGGCTTTTTATATGTATATATTTTTTTTTATGTTTATGTGGTACATATGTAAAGTTGTAAACTGTCCATGAGATCTACTTTTATAGACGGCATGAAATAAAATCGATTATTAATGTCATGACGTTAATAAGCAAATTAACTAGTAACTCACGCCATTATTCCAAAATGATTATGCCAAATTTCCCCCTTTCTCTTTTAAAATTTTAGTAAATTTTACTTCAAATTTTCATTAAGTTTAACAACACAGTTTGTCAAATTTTTTGTTTTCCATCTTGAAAATTTTCCATAATATATAAGTGATCGTGCCATACTGTTACATTTTCCTGTATTTGTAATACATTTTCTTTTTAAATTTGGAAATTAGTCGAACAAAAGTTGACTAAACTAAACACTAACATTTTGAATAAATGCTCCTCTTCTCACAGCTATTTCTTTGTCAAATTTAAAGTCTGTAATTAACTAAAAGTGTTAGAATGATGAAGAAACATTTAAATTAATTATATGATTTCGTATACAATAGAAAATGAGATCTATAAAGGTTTCTTCTCTTATTGAATTTCCATGCAACTATGCAACGTTTGTATAACCAAGAAGCCATCTAAAGCTTTCACATCAAAAATACCAATTCCACATAGACAACTTCAGTATATAGATGATGTATATAATATAATATAATCGATTCACACAATGATCTCAAGGACAAAATTTTTTTTTTTGGTGTAACAAGGACAACAATTACATGAAGGTATCTAAGTTTTCGGCTGGGTCAATACCATTTAAACCATATTAAATCATAATTATCAGGACGTGGTACCAACCTGAAGTGTACCATTATAAAATGTTAAGTGTCCTCGAGAGAACATTTTCTATCGTTGATTCTAACACTATACGTGAAGGGTTGAACATTTCTGCCTGATTGTTTGGTCATTTGTTCGTGCCATGATGATATATCAACATCGAATAGTCCTATAATGAGAATAAATATAGTTAAGCAAGTCAATGTTCTCTTTGTCCCTGAGGTAATTTCCTTTTATACTATGCGTTTCAACTCCACCGTCACTAGAAAAGTATTCAATGAATCTATATTATATTACAAATATGAAAAACAAATGCGTGGAGCATGTTTAAAAGTACTTTTCAAATGTTAACCCGTGTTTATATTGATTTGATACGGAGTTGAAGATATTTATTCTGTCTCGTTGGGACAACTGTCCTTTAAAGATTTTATATTCAGAACAGCAAAGAAAAGTTTTGTAACGAGATCGCAAAAAAGTATATCCCAGATATTGAATCAATGTTTTCGTCCATAAAATTAACTGTTTTAACTGATTTGATCATTTGAGTAGTACTCAAAAACCACGTCGAGAAGCTGCTGCTTTATTTTGATTTAACTTGGAATTATATTAACAATATCATAAGATTGTTAGAAGGGATAAATTATCAAAAACTGAACTCGACTCTGGAAGAGATGTCGGGCAAGACATACCTATGCAAACTGGTCTAAGTATGTCTTTTTGTTTTACAAACTGTAAAGCAAAGAAGAATATCTCCACTTGAGTTGCAGTTTATTTATGTGTGTCGGTGTGTGCATATGGAGAGAAACATGTTGCTTACGTGAGGGGTTACATGACTGATGACAAAGCTTTATTCTCTTACAAGCATTCAGAATAACTGAAAAGACAGAAGGTTCGCTACTCGTTAGTTAGTTTTCCAGGTCGCTATGCATGGTTTTGCTTCTTTTGATTTCACAACTCAATTGAGCGTGTTTATAAGTTAACAAACTCAATGGCTTAAAAACGAAAGAACACATAGTTGGGCTTTGGTATCTGTTTGGAAAAATCTCAATATGAAACCCAACAGCTTATTTATCTATGCTGGAGAGTTTATCTACTAATTAGTTAAGCCCATAAGACTTTGTCTCGGCTTAAAACAGCCAAGAGACCCAACAAAGATGAAACAGAATATTAACCGTAAAAAAAAACAATGATGGTGGGTGGGTAAAAAAAAAGTAGGCAGTCGGGTTTTTAAGATAGTATACCAACCCAAGCAGAGTCAAATAATTGTCATGACTTGTTTAAAAGACTGCAGTGGAGATAGTTATGACACATTTAATAATGCGACGAGTCCTGTCCACACAACAAAAAACATCTATTGAAGTCTCACACAACTTTTGCATTCCTTATGCATTTATTCTCCTTACCTTCTTTGTTTACACCAATCCTTTCTTCATGACTACCATATCTATATTCAATATCTTTCTTATCTTCAGTAAACAAAGTCACTCAAAATTCATTTTCTCCATAGATTTCATGAAAAAAAAGATGTTCTCCTTATAGCTATTGCTTGAGGCGGAGTTCTCCATTCATAACTTACTACCCCACCAGAAATCATAATTAAACAAAAAAAAAATTAAGTAATGTGGCAAAAAAAGACAAACAGTGTAAAATCCGACATGGCCATGGGTTTCAGACAACAGGTTCTGCCGAAAAACTTTTCATAGTCTGACGGCTAAACTTCACTTTTCCCCGTACAGAAAAAATCCAAGACTTTTTCAACGGCTACTTTCATTTCCCAAGGGAAACTAACACGTGGCATTCACCCACTTGTCAGAACTTATTTGGCGGGAAGCTAAGCAAAAAGAGGACACTGTGGAGGACCCCACATTTCTTCCAAACCCACTGACCAAAACACGGAAGTGTTGTCTAACCACAAAGCTTGGTGCATTATAGATTTTACGCAATGCTCAGCGCCGTAGGGTCAGTTCAACGTTAACACACTATTTTTTTGGCCCGGCATCACATTAACTAATGTTATATTCTCTAAATTAATTTTTAGGATATGATTTTTATACGAGAATTCCGGAAATAATACATGTTCACTGAACTTGATTGACTTCACCTACATTCCTTGATTAGACAACTTAAACTTTTTTGATTGTCCTACTCATGACAAGATACAATAGAAAGTCAACAGATTATCCACAAAGGAAAATTTATTAAGAAAAAATAACAATTTCAAGAAGCTGCTGCTGCGGCTGGAGAAGTAGGTGAAGTAGGATCTGCTGATAAAGAAATCGCTGGACCAACTCTACACCCTTCGAGCATGAACACAACCTCGGACATAGACGGACGATCAACAACGTCTCCTCCAGTACACAACAACCCAACTTTAATCCCCAACAAAAACTCTTCCCACTCTGAACTCTCCGGGTCAAGCTCCAACAAACCCGGTTCAAGCAACTCAACGATCTGTCCCTTTTGCAGCTGCCTCTTCACCCATTTCACTATATCTTCATCCTCAGTAAACATCACCGCTTTTTTACCCGTCAAGATCTCTAACAACACGATCCCGAAGCTATAGACATCACTCTCTTTACTCGTCTGACCCGTTAACGCCGCTTCAGGTGCAATGTAGCCTAAAGACCCGACCGGGGTGGATGAAGTAGACGGTTCTTCCGCTGGAGTCAACGCCGTCAACCTATCTAACCCGAACTCCGACAAATGCGCTTCGAAATCCGCGTCGAAAAGTACGTTTTGCGGTTTTAAGTCTCCGTGGATGATAGACAAAGAATGCAAGAAAGATAGTCCTCTAGCGATTCCTAACGCGATGAGATGACGCATCGGCCAGTTCAAGACATGACCGTCTTGGTGAGACGCTTCTTGCAAGAGTGTTGAGAGGTTTCCGTTAGGCATGTAGTCGTAAACGAGAAGTCTTAGATCAGGTGGTCCGCAGTAATAGCCTCTCAAGACAGTGATGTTCTTATGTTTAACTCTACCTAACGCCTCTGCTTGGTTACGGAACGTTGCGTCGGTTATTGAAGCACCGTCCATTAGTCTACGTACCGATAAAACCATACCGTCTTTAAAGGTGGCCTTGAAAACCAAACCGTATCTTCCTCTGCTTAATACGTTTTCTTCGTCGAATTGTCTTGTTGCTTCTAAGGTTTCAGCTAATGAGATCTTGTTGTTGAACATCACTAGCTTAGGTCCACCGTTATCATCTCCCCTTGTGGCGCCGGAGCTAGTACCGGAGGTACGTGATGGTGTCCCTTTCTTGTCCCAACCCAAACCTAATCTTATTTTCTTGCGCCATCTCCATAGACTGAACACGTAGCCGCAACAACATAGTAATAGCAACAACGCTCCAGCTGCTGCTAGTGTTATAAGTAGGATCAGCTTTCTTCTTCTCCTTCTCTTAACGTTTTCACATACTAAACCGAGCGGTTTACCGCAGAGTCTCGGGTTATTGGAGAAGACGGATGTGTTGTTGAAACGTGCTGCTAGAGCTTGTGGAATCTCCCCTTCTAAGCTGTTTCTTGATAAGTTTAAGTAGCTAAGGGAATGAAGCTGAGAGAGGCTTGATGGTATAGTAGAGTTAAACCGGTTTGAAGAAAGATCCAACCCGGTTAAGTTCCTCAATCTTGATAACGATTCCGGTATAGGACCAGATAGAGAATTCGAATTAAGCAGGAGAGTCTCCAGAGACGAGTCCTTAGAAATCTGCTCCGGAATATCCCCCGTTAACTTGTTGTGACTCAAATCAAGCTTCTTCAAATGAGATAACTTTGAAAAACGAACCGGAATGTGACCTTCTAACCGGTTCGAACCGAGCTCAAGAACCTCAAGACTAGAGCAATTCCCAATCTCCACCGGGACAGAACCGGAGATCCGGTTATGAGACAAAGAAAGCACTTGCAATGACTTGAGAAACCCATAGGTCGAAGGGATACGTCCTGAAAACAAATTGGAACTAAGATTCAAGAACCGTAGACTAACCAAACTACTGAAACCTTCCGGTACGACGCCGGTTAAAGCGTTCTGTCCCAAACCAACCACTTGAAGATCCGGTAAGCCAAAAAGCTCAACCGGTAACTCCCCGGAGATTCTCTGTTTACTCAAATCCAAAACCCGAAGCTTCATTAAACCCGCGATACTACCCGGAATCCGACCCGTTAACCCGCATCCACTAAGGTTTAAAACACTCAAGCTCTTTAAATCACCTACATTGCTCGGAATCTCACCGGAAAATCTGTTGAAGCTGAGATTAAGGACGCTGAGATTCGCTAGCTTCGTTATCTCCAACGGTATATCTCCCGTGAGATGATTCTCGTTGAGAGTCAACACTTCAAGTCCGTGTATAAGATCCGTTGGGATCCGACCCGAGAACCCGTTTCTTCCGAGAGATAACACTTTTAGAGACTGTAACTGACTAAGAAAACTCGGAATCTGACCCGAGAGCTTGTTTCCATCAAAGTCAACGACCCGCAACGACCTGCATTCTCCTATACTCGTCGGGATTTCACCGACGAAGGAGTTGTTCGCTGCTTTAACCTCCTGAAGCGCCGTGAAGTTCCCGAAGTTACCAGGAAACTCGCCGGCGAAACGGTTTCCGGAAATATCCAAAACCGTTAACGAGGTCAAACCGGTCAACAGCCACGTCGGAAACTCGCCATCAATGCTATTCCCGTGAAGGTCAAGAACCTCGAGATTTAAATTCACGCATGCCTCATTTGACGGCGTTGATAGCCCCGTGAAGTTATTAACTCCTAACTGAATGATCCGCATGGAGGATGAGTTGTTGTAACCGTAATAACCGCAGAGAAGACTAACCGGGACTAAACCGGTTAGTGAGTTTTCCGAGAGTGATAACACTTCGAGACTCCGAATCTTCCCGAGAGACGCAGGCACAAGGCCTGTGAGGGAGTTAAAGGACGCGGAGAAGTGTTTCAGCGAGGAGCAGTTGGATAGTGCTGATGGTATTGTTCCTTGTAAGTTGTTAGAGTCTAACCATAGATACTGTAGGCTCTGTAGGTGACCGAGGGAAGCCGGTATCTCACCGGAGAATTTGTTGTAGGAGAGGTTGAGGAGATGGAGAGAAGATTCCGGCGAGAAACTCGCCGGAATGGCTCCGGAAAATTCGTTTGAAGATAAATCGACGTAACGGAGGGTTTTGGAGACGGTGACGTTTGTTAAGCTTCCGGTGAGGGAGTTGTGAGCGGCGTTGAGGACTTGGAGATTAGGGAGGTTGAGTATCTCCGGCGGAAACTCGCCGGAGAAGGAGTTGTAGTGAAGGTAAACGGCTCTGAGGAAGACGCAGCGCGAGAGAGTGGACGGGATGACGCCGTTTATGTCGTTTGAGTGGAGGCTGAGTTTACGGAGCTGAGTCAACTCGCCGAGTCGCGGGGTGAGGTGGCCGGAGAGCCGGAGACGGGGGAGGCGGAGCTCGCGTACGCGGGAGGAGGAGCAGAGGACGCCGTGCCAGTCGCAGGGAGCGGAGGGGGAGGACTCGTTCCAGGTGTCGAGAGCTCCTAGAGGGTCGTGGAGAGAGTGTTTGAAGGAGGTGAGAGCTTTTGTTTCCGGTGAAGCGGCGAAGACGGTGGTGAAGAATGTGAAGTGGAGGAAGAAAATGACCGTTGCGGCCATGAGGAAGGAAGTAGAGAAAGAGTTTTTGTCAGAGAGAGATGGTTGTTTGGTGTTTATAATATAAGAGAGGAGCGTATATGGAGGGAGAGTGCAACGACATCGTTTCGTGTGAGTTTTGGTTGTTCTCCAGAAAGTGAATTGTATAAAGAGAAATGTGTTTTCTTATTTATGTCGTCAGTGGGGTTATATGAGCAAGGGAATAATATCTTACATGCTATGTAATTTTTGTGGATGTATGTGTGTATATACATGTGCTTGTATGACAGTATCTGTACATAATAGTTGGTTACTGAATTGGATTAGACGTTATGTTTGTAGATTTGTGACAAATGTTATGACCAACTCTGCATCTCTAGTGTCCGGTACATCAGATGAATCAGAAAGTACCAAAGTGTATGTAAATTACCACCAAGGCTTTCGAATCTATGGACTAGTTCTGGTACTTGGTAAATTCTGAATACTTTAGTTTTGTATTTTAGTTGATAATGTTTCTTGTTTCTAATGATCAGAAGTCATTAAACACACTGGGACTGTGATATATTTAAGATAATGTAGACATATAGCATGAAAAAATGTAAGAGTATTGCAAAGATATATGCCACTAACTTTCACAAAGAAATATTAAATAGGAGGATCTTTTAATCGTAGAATCATAATTTCTGCCGTAATAGATGGACCACCAGAAGAAGACACAAAGCCGAAAGAGACAAAGCTTAATCAAGTACAAGAACATAGCTCTTGTTTTCTTAATGCTATATATTGTATTTTGTTTAACGTTACTGATTATTACAAATCCGTTGTAGTCTAGCTGGTTAGGATACTCGGCTCTCACCCGAGAGACCCGGGTTCGAGTCCGGCAACCGAGTTTTTTTGTAATTTTTTTTGGTGTTTTGCTAAGCCTGTTACAGTAACAGTGTTACTAGTTAACAAGTAGTAATAACTTCATTACAGTTAGAACATGACCTCTGGTACGTTTTTCACTTCTCACAGTTAACATATAAATGGGCTATTGGGCTTCGAAAGAAGTTTTCTATAAGAAAAGCAAAAGCCCAAACAAAAATCTCGTTTTGTCTTTTTTTTTCGGGACATCATATGCCTGTTTTGTCTGAAGCCCAATTAGTCTGACTTAGTCAAATATCCGTTTTGCTTCCACTCCAAAAAAGGAAATAGGTATGAAAAAAAACAAATAATATAATAATCTCTGTGACCTTACCCGCCGTCGACAACAAACACCGTTGATTCGATTAAACACTTTCTCTCCTCTTCGTGCTTAGGTCTCTCTCTCTCTGAGCTCTTTTTTTTTGTGGCCGCCGGAGATTTTTATTACATCTTCGAAGATCGGTGAAGAATGGGAGTACCGGCGTTTTACCGATGGTTAGCGGAGAAGTATCCATTGATAGTATCTGACGTCGTGGAGGAAGAGGCTGTTGAAATCGATGGAATCAAGATCCCGGTTGATACTAGTAAACCTAACCCTAACAATCTCGAATACGATAATCTTTACCTTGACATGAACGGTATCATCCATCCTTGCTTCCACCCTGAAGATAGGGTACGTTTGCAATTCCTTAAATCAAATTCACATTAAAAGTTTCAATCTTTAGCATCGATAGGATTTGGCGATAGTTAAGAGTTTGTAATCAGACAAATAAAGTTTCAAATTTTGGTTCTGTTTTGTTGATTAAACGGTTCTTATGTATGTAGCATTGATTTGATATGGTTTTTGTACTTGTAATGACTTGTGTCTTGGTTGCAGCCATCACCGACTACTTTTGAAGAGGTGTTTCAGTGTATGTTTGACTATATCGATAGGCTTTTCGTTATGGTACGGCCTAGGAAGCTGCTCTATATGGCTATTGGTAAGTGGGTAATTATATGTGATATTGCTTTTGTTATTTGCGAGTATTAAGTCAGTAGATTTCTTGTAGCTTATTTATAATTGTATGTTTGAATTGGATATATAGATGGTGTTGCTCCAAGAGCTAAAATGAATCAACAACGATCTAGACGGTTTAGATCTGCTAAAGATGCTTCTGATGCTGTATGTCCTTCTATGCCTTCATGCTGGTATGGGGTTTCTACTTTGTAGTTTCCTCATCCAGACCAAATCTTTCTTAGTTCTTTCTTCTTAAGTTTTATCCAAATATATTTGTTGATGGTCTTGATTTGGTTCCTTGTGTAACGAGTATTCCATCTCTCTGTATGATTGGTTTTTAAATGGATGTTTGGTGATGTTTGTTAATCTTACAGGCTGCTGAAGAAGAAAAGCTGCGAGAGGAGTTTGAGAGGGAGGGTAGAAGACTCCCTCCTAAAATTGACTCTCAAGTGTTTGATTCTAACGTTATTACACCTGGGACAGAGTTCATGGGTGTTCTGTCTATTGCCCTGCAATATTATGTGCACATGAGACTTAATTATGATGCTGGTTGGAAAAATATTAAGGTACTTGTGATGATATGCTCCTACCGTTTTCTTACATGGTTATGCAGATTCATGTATTTGATTGTGTTTGTGGCTAATTATGCTCTTACCTGTTGTAATGGAAAAGGTTATCCTATCAGACGCAAATGTTCCAGGGGAAGGGGAGCATAAAATCATGTCATACATTCGTCTTCAAAGAAATCTTCCTGGTTTTGACCCTAATACTCGCCATTGCTTGTACGGATTGGTATGAGTCTTCATCATCTGATATATACTTACACGGGAAAACCATTATGATGTCTTCTTTGTTAGTTCATTTTTCTCACTTTGACATGCTTTGATTGACAGGACGCTGACCTGATTATGTTGGGGTTGGCCACCCATGAAGTTCATTTTTCAATTCTTCGTGAGGTTTGTGATATTCCCTTTTCTTAACTAACGTTAAATGGTTTTGTGATACTTTCTTCTTAACTAACCTAAAATTTCATCACATGAGTTAGGTGGTCTTCACTCCTGGCCAGCAGGACAAATGCTTCTTGTGTGGTCAGATGGGTCATATGGCTTCAGATTGTGAAGGAAAAGCAAAGAAGAGGGCTGGAGAGTTTGATGAGAAGGGCGATGGTTTTGTCAAAAAGCCATATCAGGTTGAGTTTCAAGACCGAGTTCGTTAGTTACATTATTTATGGTGTGATAATATTGTCAGTTCTCATGTCTTTGTTTCTTTCTTTTTTTTGCCAGTTTCTTCATATCTGGATTCTGAGAGAATACCTTGAGTTTGAAATGAGGATTCCCAACCCACCATTCGAGATTGATCTGGAGCGCATTGTTGATGATTTCATCTTCATATGTTTCTTTGTTGGCAACGATTTCTTACCACATATGCCAACCTTGGAGATTCGAGAGGTTTGTCTTCTGATTGTTATTTGTCTTTAAAAGAACCTTTTAAGTGATGCCCTTGTATGAAGTAATCGATATAATCTATGACATATCTTTGTTAGCATTAGAAAATATTATTTTGATGAAACATTTTTCTGGTATCTCCAGGGTGCTATCAACTTGCTAATGGCTGTTTACAAGAAGGAATTCAGGTCACTGGACGGTTATCTAACTGATGGGTGCAAGGTGCTTATTCTCAGTTTATATTGTAGTTAGCAAACCCTTAGATGACATGATTTTGACCTTATATGTTACTTTTATCCTCTCCAGCCAAACTTAAGGAGAGTGGAACAGTTTATCCAGGCTGTAGGATCATTCGAAGATAAGATATTTCAGAAGAGAGCCAGGTTAAATCAGGTACATAATTTGAATCTTATCAATTATCTTTATTACTGCATAATGGTCATTTAAATAGATATTCATTGGTCCCACACTGTTTTCTTTTCTCAAATCTTAAGATTATATAGATATAATAAGTTCTGTGTGTAGTGATGTATTTATTGATGGTTGTTATTTCTCTGGTTTTATATCAGAGGCAAGCGGAAAGAATAAAGGGCGATAAAGCTCGGAAAAAAAGAATGGATGACGAAGCTCCCACAATTCTACCAGAGTCTCTTGTTCCGGTTGAAAGATTTAATCGTTCTAGACTTGCTTCTGGTCCTGTACCTTCACCATTTCAGTCTAATGGTGGAAGGTCTGCTCCTCCTCCTCAAAAAGTTAGACGCACATCTTCAGGATCCAGTATTGGTGCTGCTATTGTCGACGTCGAGAACAGTCTTGAACCTGACGTATGCATCCCTGTCTCTGACTTTTTAAAACTCCTTAGTCACTTTGGAATTGATATGACATTATTTAAGTGAACGGTTGTATTGTTAAATCAGGAAAATGAGAACAAAGAAGAGTTAAAGACAAAGCTCAAGGAGGTAATCCGTGAGAAATCTGATGCTTTCAACTCCGATAATCCTGAAGAGGATAAGGTTCGTCCTAGTGAATTAGATTAGGTTTACTTTGTTCATTTGCAAATAATGTTTTTTTTTTGGGCCTTACTTGAATTCTGAATGTGGTTTATATATTTAAACAGGTGAAGTTAGGGGAACCTGGATGGAGAGAAAGATATTATGAAGAGAAATTCTCAGTTACAACCATTGAAGAGATGGAGAGACTACGAAAGGATGTTGTGAGTTTGAGAATGATATATATATTTCAAGTTTTGGTACTTCCATCCCTAGAGAGGTTGGTTCTAATATGTGAAACCTTCTTTTGTGCAGGTTTTGAAGTACACAGAAGGCCTTTGTTGGGTCATGCATTACTACATGGAAGGTGTTTGCTCTTGGCAGTGGTGAGTTCCTACTTTTGGATTGCTTTCTTTACTGTGGCCTACTGTGATGTTATTTTAATACTGATGCCTCTGTACTTTTGATGTTACAGGTTTTATCCTTACCATTATGCACCGTTTGCTTCTGATCTGAAGGATCTAGGAGAGCTTGATATTAAGTTTGAACTAGGGACTCCGTTTAAGCCTTTTAATCAACTTCTTGGAGTGTTCCCAGCTGCAAGGTTTGGCAACCTTCCTTTTTCTTTATTTCTTGTACATTCTTTTTTTTTGTGTGTTATATCTATAACTAATTATTACTTCATTTGGTCAGTGCGCATGCTCTTCCTGAGCGCTATAGGACCTTGATGACCGATCCCAACTCACCCATCATTGATTTTTACCCAACTGGTAATTGTTTCCTTTCCTCAAAAAGATTCTTTCTTCTCACCCATTGTTAATTCTTGGAACAATTGATATATGTATATCTCTCTTTACTCTTCTTTCCAGATTTTGAAGTTGATATGAATGGAAAGCGTTATTCCTGGCAGGTAAGATTTCCATCCTTTCCTTAACGCTGACACACTCTTATATTTAAATGGCATTTTTGACGTATTTTTACTTTTCTACTCATAGGGTATTGCTAAGCTGCCTTTCATTGATGAAAAACGCCTTTTAGAAGCTGTTTCCGAAGTCGAATTCACGTTGACGGTATGTTACCAATACGCCATTTCGTCAGCTCATGATGAGTGGTTGATGAACTTTTAAGAGTATTTGTTTTCTCAAATCTGTAGGATGAAGAGAAGCGTAGAAACAGCATGATGAGTGACATGCTATTCATTGCAACGTCTCATCGCCTTGCTGAACTCATCTTTTCGCTTGACAACCATTGTCGGCAATTGAATGAACGGGAGAGGCTAGACTTTAAGGTTAAGATCAGACCTGAACTCAGGTTTGTAAATCAAATGAAAACATAACTCTCTTTATCTTTTATTTTATTTTTATGGATGAATATGAAGTAAGCTGGTTAGTGATGTGGTTAGAACTACTTGCAGTGATGGTATGAACGGCTACTTGACTCCCTGTTCAGGGGAGACTCACCCGCCTGTGTTTAGGTCCCCAGTGGAGGATATGGAGGACATCTTGGACAACCAAGTCATGTGAGATCTCAAGCCTAGCTTTTAAAAATGTTCAAGCCTTTAAAATTGATCAAAACATTCAAAACTGATTTAATCTTCTTTTCTTCTTAGATGTTGCATTTACAGACTTCCTGATGCACATGAACACATAACCAGACCTCCTCCTGGTGTCATCTTCCCTAATAAGGTACATGATTACCACAATGTCTTCTTGTCTATTATCAATAGGTGGCTTAAGTTGGTCTCTTGTCTTTCAGATTGTGAACATAGGTGACTTAAAACCCCCACCTGCTCTGTGGCATGAGGACAATGGAAGGAGACCGATGCATAATCACAATACTAATTATTACAACAACAACAATAATAATAGTAATCATCAAGGGAGGCATCTTGGAGACGCAGCGCGTCGTCTTGTCAACAGAAACTTAGATAGGAGAACAGACCGGGAAGGGTATCAGACAGGAGATGATGTACATACTCAGCATCATCATCATCATCATCATCATCATCCTGGTTACGACTACAACCAACCACCACCGCCTTATGTTCCCCAAGTTCCTTACCAACATGGTGGCGGCCATATGGCTCCTCCACATGGCGTGCAAGGCTATGCTCAGCCACATCAAGCTCCTTATCAAAGTCGAGGTGGATACCAACCTCATGGGACCAGTGGGAGATTCCCGTCAGATCCTTACCCTGTCCAGTCACGTGGAGGCCACCGTGACAGCAGAGGAGGTGGGTATTCTGGTAACTACAACCAACACCATCAACAGCAGCAGCTGCAGCATTGGAATGGTCAAGGTGGGTCTGAGCATTATAACCCAAGAGAGTATGGTGATCAGCATCACCGTCATCAGCAAGGTGACCGAAGAGGAGGAGGTGGAAGAGAAAGTCAACACCGTGATCGTTATTAAGAACATTGACCTCCTCTCTCTCCTAAAGGCTTAAGAGTATATGAATCATCATCATCAGGTGTAGAATTGAGCTTCGTTTTATATTGGTTTGTTGTATCATTAGAATTGGGCACTGCTCTTGGTTTCTTTGGTTTAAAAAGAAGAGATTAGAGCAGCTGGGGGGAAACTATAGGTGGGGGGTTTACATTAGTTTGCTTGCAACAATTTTTATTTGTATTTGTATCTTTTGTTTTTAAAACAATTGTTTATCTTTGAATAAACTAAACAGTGGTTATTTGGACTAATGATTTCAAAGTAAAATTGATATCATTTACTCTTTCTAGTTTACAACAAACTTACAATACACACATCAGGAAGACAAAAAAACTGAAACGATGTGTGAGTTTAACAAAGGATAATATGATGGCTCACTTCAATGACTGAAGAGCAGAAGAGGTAGTGACAAGACTAGACAAGAGACCAACGAGTAATGCATTGTTATACGTCGCTGGCTCGTTCTGCCTCACATTCTCTCTTGAGTCGCTGAACGTTTCGTTCAAGTAAGGCCCTCCCACTAGTGCTCCATATGCTATGTTTGGGTTTGGTTTCGTCGAGTTAAAGTACTTGAAACCATCTAAGCATCCTGTGGTTGCATCTACAGGTATTGAAGCGCCTCTATGATGGATGTATTCTGGGTACTTGTCTCCATAACCAACCACGAAGCTCATTCCCATCGGATTCTTACCCAATATGTAATCAGCCTTAAAGAAGAAGGAAACTATGAACAGTAAGGACTTCTATTCTTTTGTTATGTATAGACTCTTGTTGTTACCTGTGATTTGGCGAAATCTCTGAGCTCTGTTGCTTTAAAGATCTTTCCGTAGCAATTTATCTTATGGATACGTGAAGTGAGCATGTAATCACTGAAGAGTGTGGCTAAGAATCCTGCGGAAACGGATTGTAGCAGCGGGTTCCAATCACTGACCAATACAAGACCACCTATTGAAGCAAGAAGAGATTTAAAACATTTATGAGAAACTGAGTGTTTTTGTGTTGAGATGAAGTAACAAAAGTGAGAAAAGTTACCGTTTGATCTACTAGTAGTAGCTGTTGGAGATTTTGGTAGAAGACCACACATTACAGCTTTAGCTGTACCCCTGTATTTTCCAAGAGCCTTGTTTCCTGATAAGTCTTTTTTAAAGAAGAGTAACCTTGATAACAGTACCTGCAATGGTAACAAAAAAACCTTTCAATATAAAGAATATGCTTTCAACACTTCTTCTCCTTCTTCTTACAATCTAACCTGTGTTCCTGAAAGCTTGTCGTCCCAACTAAACCAAGTTGGATTACCAAATCTAGCAAACTCATTTCCATGCTTAGTAACATAGTCCAAATAATTTTTCTCCTCTGTCGCATGATACAACCAGCTAGCTGCCCATAGAAGCTCGTCACCATAACCTGTGGAATTATAAAACTTCTGAACCTCCGGTATGTTAACACTGTAAGAGCCTCTTTTAGCATCTGCAAAATCAAACAACTGCTTGGCGTGTTTCAGAAGCGTGGCTGAATACTGAGGGTCGCTATCTTTGAACACAAGAGACGCAGAAGCCATAGCTGCAGCAGTCTCCGCAGCAACTTCAGTCCCTGGAGTGTCTGAATCAATCTTGATAAGTGGTCTCTTCCCTTTCATTGTCTCTGGTCTCTCCCAACATGGATGATCCACCTCTGGATCTCCCACCTGGATGTAGAGGACGTTATCAGAAGGATGAGCTTTGATGAAGTAATCAGTAGTCCATCTGAGAGATTCTTTAGCAGGATCCAATAGGTTAACAACATCCATTTGGTCACCATACTCAAGAATGGACCAAGACAAGACGGTGGCGGTGAAAGCCATAGGGAAACCAAACTTGATATGATCACCAGCGTCATATAAGCCTTTGGAGAGATCAAGATTCGCTTCACTTCCGTCTTTTAGACCTGAATCTCCTCTCCAAGATATCGTATTGTTCACCAACTTTCCAGCTACATCAAAAACAATCCAATTCAACTTTCATTAAACAAACCAGAAATTGGCATAGTAGCTTAAATTCCTAATAAAATCAAAGACTAAGGTCATGAAATTTTTGATAAAAATTACATAGACCATGAAATTTGTAAGAAAAAACAAATTATTAAAAACAATGCAAATTCAGCTTAGAAACCAAACTAGAAATTAGCATAGTGACTAAAACTCCTAGATTATTTCTATACTTAGACTGAATTCTAAAAGAATCAATGTTCAAGAAATAGATAGGCTCAGTTTATAGAGAATAGTGATTATACAGACGCCTACGAAATATCTCCTAGACTGTTTTGCAGCCTATACCGAGTTTTAGAACACTGAAAAAGACTATTCTAGGCCCGTAGATATCCCTACATTCCCTCTCTATATCACTAAATCAGTTGGGAGAGATCCGTACATGGTACGGTATAGACCTAGTGGATCAGTACGAGCTCGTTTTAGGGAATGTACGGATCTATCTACGGGTCTAAAACTTCATAGTCATTTTAATTCAGTTCAAGAAACTTTAGCAATATCACATGAGAAATGACAAAAATACGTGGAAAACGTGGAAGCACGTTGATGATGGACAAAAAAAAAAGTTAAAAAAGGAAGAATGTGAGAGGTTTTGATGATACATACATTTCTGGATGTCGAAGAACTGTAAGGCGAGTTTGAGAGCGTTGGCGTATTTTTTATCAATGGCGCCGGGAGGTCCAGGGACGGGACCAGCTCCCTCGTCGTCGTTGTTGTTATCGGATTTGTTCGTTTTTGATTTGACCATGTAGACGATGGCGAGGATGACAGCTGTTAGTACGATGAGTGCTATGAACCAACCGAACAAACCTTTCGACTTCGATTTCTCCACCATTTTATAGACTTGTTGTAGTCAACAAATTACACGAGAGAGATCGGTTAGATTAGATCCGGTTCAATGCAGGTGCGTACGGCGATTGGAATTGAGGAAGTAGGTGTATCTCCGAAGATGTAAGAATCAGAGAGATTGATTTGTATTTGTGAATTGTGATGAAGATCGATTCGAGAGAGATGTTACTGTTACTACTTCAAAGTGGTTGTTAGTGTCGGTGGAGTAACAAGCGGGAGTTGACTTAGAGATCTATTCTCTTTCTCTTTTTTTTTTTACCTTTTGGACTTTTCCTTGTTAATTATAGATTGGTAACACCTTCCCGCGGAAGGAAGCAGTTGGGCCGAGTCCAACTCTCTCACATCATCCTATAAAATTCATTACTAAGTCCAATCATATTTATTCATAAATAGTTTAATCAGATTAAAGATGTATTTTCTAACTCGAAGCTCCTTTCTGGAACTAATGGGTCTGGGCTTTACCATTCCTTTGGTTTCGACCCCTTATCTACAGTCCCACATCCCACAATAAGCACATCTTCATTTCAGATATCTTACTCAGTGTCAGGTGTAAAGCCTTATGTCTTTTTGTGCTTCAAAGCAATTTGGTGTTACGTCAGGTGTAAAGTATATGTCTTGTATTTGAAATGCGCAGATGCTGATTGATCTGAAACATTGATCCAGAAGCAGGAACTTTGTCAGACATGTTGATTGCTCTGAGGTCAAGGTCAAGGATTGCTGATCCGGAAGATGTATCACACACAGATTGCATCAATGTGCTTGACGAGATTGAAAATGTGGACTAAGGTGTCATCTTTGCAGCCTTTATACCTTTTTGAGAATCCTGGTCTTAGAGAGACATTTGTCTCCCTCTTAAAACAAACAAGTTACACTTGACATGGTTGCAAGTCAAGCTAACAAGCTACTATTAGTTTGTTTTTTTTTTTAACCGTTGTAGAAGTCTTTTGGTTGCTGATGAAGAATAGTTTCAAGAGGAGCATAGTATCAACTTAAGATGAAGACACAAGGTGATCCGTTCTTATCATATTTTAGTTACTGAACAACAGAAGAAAACATCTAACTGAACACTTGTTGGGTCATATGATTTCTCACATGTTTGGTGAGCAAAAAAAAATACAGTATTGTACAAATGTAAACACACACTGAAGAATTGTGAGAAAAGGGAGGAGAAGAGACTCTTTGATATGGTGTTGGTTCTCTAGTTTCAAGATATCTAGTCATCATCTTTAAACTCCCTAACCACAAGAAGAAAAAAACAAGAAGAGATGTGTTAGTATCAATACCAAAAAAAAAAAAAACAGAGTTGGGGCTTTTTCAGGTTAATCTGATATCACAAAGTACCTTCGATCAAGGTAACGAGGCTGAACACCAGAGCCTTGACAAGTAGTGCAAGTCAAGGAACCAGCACCATCACAGTTGATACAGCTCGACACTTCCTTCTCTCCTCCTCCAAGCTCCACCGTCACATTACCACTTCCCACACACAACCTACACTTCTCTGCTCCATCAAGAACACATAAGAAACTTATAAACATCACAAAACAGGTTGCTTCTTGAAAAAGAGAGAGAGATTCACATACGAGCTCCAGTGCCATTGCAAGGAAAACAAGGTTGAGTGTTCTCTCTCTTTGCCTATGTACAAAGATAAAAACACTAAACACTGTCAAAACTTCATTCCACACCAATGCACTCTTAACTAAACCTAGCTAGGGAACGTGAAGACTCACAGCGTTATCGATCTGCGTCTCGTAGAAAACAGGGATTCCAATTCCTAACGCGACGCTCGCCACGCCTACAGAGATTGCGATTACCTAAATAAAAAAAATATCAATAATCATAATGTGACAACATATTCTATATATAGAAAATAGATGTGGATTGAACCGTGTTCGTATCGACTTCTGATTTGATTCGTGGATAAGACGTTGACGACGAACGGAGATTCCTCGCGGAGATTAAACGGAAAGTAGACGGAGTGGCATTGACTGGACGGTGGATGAACGGAGACTGAAGACGAGGCGGAGACGGAGCTGAAACTGGCATTTTTCTCGATGGTGTGAAGAAAACTTCGCGTAAGCGCGCGAAGATGAGAGGAGGAGGAAGAAGAATAGCCAGTGGTTTTGAGTTGTTACTCACTGCGGTTAAGATTTCTCCACGTGTCCTATTTTTTTAATTAACGTCTTATCCGGTACACACCCGCTCAATATCGTAACCGTCATCAAATGATAAACCGACGGTTGGAATATTAAACCGGGTGACTGTTTCAAGTATCAAGTTACAAGTAGAGAACAAAATATATTTTGGGAAAAAAAGGATTCGCAAGTCACGATCGATACGAAACGCAACCGTTTGCTTTTGCCTCTTCCCTTTCTCAATATACTCCTTTAGTTTTCTTGTCCTTATCATAACTCCCCCTTCTCCTTCTTGTTTTTAAACTCTGAGAAACGTTAAACGTCGCCATTCACATCGTTCGTTCCGAGAGATCTCCAATCATATTCTTGACGTTTTCTCTTAAGGTAAGTTATCGATCAAACCGTTTTTAAACTGCTTCGAGTTGTGTTCGGTTGTGAATGTTATATGTTGTATAGGTGGCTTCTTCCTCTATGAACTTAGACATCATATGATATAATATGTTTTAGTCACTAAACGATGCGCTACTTGAAACCATGCGGTTAAATTAAAATATGAATTGTGGTTGAGAACGTAATTTTCGTTTTTTTCTAACGTTTTTTTTTATTACCAGGGTGGCTACAATGATTGGATCGTTTCTGACAAGAGGCCTTCTGTATGTTATACTTTCTTTAAAAAACCATGATATTTGCTTTTTGGGGTTTTAATAATGAATGTTTTTAATCGTTGATCACAGGATGGTGTTTGGATATGCATATCCTGCTTATGAGTGTTTTAAAACGGTCGAACAGAACAAACCTGAGATTCAACACCTCCAGTTCTGGTGCCAATATTGGTATATGAGATAGGATGATCGATCACGTTTTTTTTTTTTCTTTCTATTCTAGTACCTTGAGGTTTACGTTATTATATCTTGCAGGATTCTTGTAGCTGCTTTGACAATCTTTGAAAGAGTTGGTGATACTCTTGTTTCCTGGTAAGAAGCTGTTTTTGATTTTTGGTTAGAGTTTCATTATGTTATAATCTTTATTTCCTTTTACCAACTTGTTTTTTTATCTTGTTGAAGGTTGCCAATGTACAGTGAAGCAAAGTTAGCCTTCTTTATTTACCTCTGGTTCCCAAAAACCAAAGTAAGTAAAAATCCCTTTTTGAGATATAGACTTAGAGAGAAGTATATATTTCTGATTCTACTTGACCTTATATACACTTTTTAATTTCAGGGAACTACATACGTTTACGACTCCTTCTTCAAGCCATATGTCTCAAAGCATGAAAATGAAATTGACCGCAGCTTGACTGAAGTAAAAACCAGAGCTGGAGATATGGCAATGATATATCTCCACAAAGCAATCAACCATGGACATACAAGATTCTTTGAGATATTGCAGTATATTGCTGAACAATCATCACACAAACGTCAGTCTAAGGTACTAATGTTAATTTAGTTCCTTCACCTCTACGTCTCATGTGTTTTACTGTCCTGACTTACGGTAATCAATTTTTTTCTGTTTGTTAACAGGAGAATAAAGAGACAGCAACACCTGAACTTGGTGATCCAACTCTGAAGATGACACAAAAGAAAGACGCAGTACCTGAGACTGAATCATCCACCAAGAAAGACTAAAAGGCTGACTTAGGTGGGAAAGTATTGAGGAAAAACACATGGTTTCAATACAACTTTGTATTTTACTTTCTTTTATAGATACTTAATCATAAATAAAGAATCATTTAAATATCTTGTTGATTCGTGCAAGTTTCATATTTCAGATGTAAATGGCTTAGGAAAAAAATAATACTACATTTTGAAGTTCTAGAAATGGAATGAGAATGGTACCTTTATTGAAGTTGGTTTAGCATTATTAGAATCAGGCTTATTATGGGCCTAAACCTAAATCCTTCTCCCACACCCAATATTGGCCCAATCGCTTGGCCGTCCATGTATCCGTGGTCGATCTTTGTTTTTAAAACACTGTACAAAGTAATGTAAAAGAAAGAAAGTGCTTAAAGTAAAAAAACGATATACATAAATAACATAACCATAGGACCACACGGTTACAAGTGGTGACAGATCATCATTACATGGTTAAACACATCAATGTTTACATAATTTTCTAGAGAGATTTCATATTGTATTGTATACAAGTAACCAGATTAATTTGATGTTACATGTAGAGAAAGTCCAAAAACATTGAGTTGTCGAGAGACCAATAATTTAAGAAGGAAACGAATGATAGGTGAATCCCCTATTAAGAGTTAGGGACCATTTTTGAATAGTAGAAGTTATTGTACATCTTATCTTCTCAATCAATTGCATTAATTGATGATATGAAGCTTGTTGTATGATTCAGTGTAAAACTAAAGAGTGTCAGCAAGAACATACTCTCTTTGATTAATTCTCTCTGAGCTAGCTTGATAAAACTGCCCAATTTGGACTCTCTATCAAAGAAAGCAACACAACAAATAATGAGAGAAGTTTTAGGTAGTCAATTCCAAGACCGGTCTCGTTTTCTCACATCTAATATTCGACAATTTACTTGATTATAGAGTGAGTGTGCGAAAAGATATACATTGCAGTTGTTACAAGTCTGTTAGTATAAAAATAGATTGTAATTCTACACTTTCATTACCATATTTTCAGTATCGTGCTCATCAGGGCTTAAAGCTAGTTAAAAAATACAATGAGTTCATTTTGAACTTTATTTCAAAACTTTAGTTAAAAATAGATTGTAATTCTACACTTTCATTACCATATTTTCAGTATCGTGCTCATCAGAGCTTAAAGCTAGTTAAAAAATACAATGAGTTCATTTTGAACTTTATTTCAAAACTTTAGTTAAAAATAGATTGTAATTTTTACACTTTCATTACCGTATTTTCAGTATCGTGCTCATAAGAGCTTAAAGCTAGTTCAAAAATAGAATGAGTTACCATTTTGAACTTTATTTCAAAGAACTCGTAAAAAACAAATTCCATTGCAAGTTTTTGTAATAAGTTACCACGTTTCAAATTATGTTTCATTTGTTAAGCACGAACTGTAACACAAAACGCTATGGTGAACCTAAAAATATTATATTAAGTTGATTGGAACCATAAGTGTTTATAGAATTTTCAAATTATGATATAGCTTTTAAAAAATATTTTCCTGAAATAAAAGGTACGAGGGATCTTCAATATGTTTGGGTGGGAGATGTAATTCAATTACAAACGTTACACAAGGGATCCCTTGCGGGGCTTGATTTAGTTCATACACTTTTTTGATTATACGAAATGGGGACACATTTGTCTCCATCTTTTCATCTTTTATTTGAACCGAGTTGCCGAAACTTTAAAAAACCTCTAATCACACGTGCATTTTATAAGTTTATAACATCTTAAAAGAATACATTATCAAGAGAGTAAACAAACATTTTGTATCTAGAAATATGTCTTGTTTGTCCAGTCCTGTGTTCGTCATATAAAGTCTAAAATCTAACAAATAACAAAAAAAAACTGAAGAGGTTTATTAAAAGTTCCGTAATTCATAGCTACGATCAAAATATATTGTGTACATGGAAGTTTTCTATCTCTCTCTGTCGGTGTTTGAAAAATCTTCTATCCTTCGTGGCTCTATATCTAATGCATATTTTTTTTGTTTTGATCAAAATATCTAATGCATATTAAAAGCACTTGATATTATACAAACTGGAAGTTCTCTTTACTGCAATACAAGATGGGTGATACTAATATTTATATCAGTTTTGAAGTTATAAATGGGGAAAATGGGGAAAATTTATATCAGTGTTACAAAAAAAAATGGGGAAAATTATTAACCAGAGACTAATGCTGATCATCCACGTTCCTATTAGAGATTCTTTAACATGCATGCAGGTGGAGTAAATTTTCTGTCAGTCTAATAAATTCCATTGTCACCGGAGTAACAATACTATTTAAATGTTATGCGTACGTAACAATTGGTTTTGAATTTCAAACTTGTTAACATACAAACACATTCTCAAAGATCTCGCGCTACTTTTCTTTGTCAAAACGCCACCTTGTCAGCTTTGTGTTGTAACAATATATCAAATCTTCTACTAAATTCAATAGATGACAAAAAAAACGCTACCTATATTGCTATATAAGTTATAAAATGTAATTATTTATAAAGTTAAATGAAAGGAGGGGGGATTTAACAACTAGGTTTATTAGAGTGAGGCAAAAGAGAGAGACAAATGTGGAACATGACAAGTGAGAAGGCCAAATCGACTGCGTGATAAATCCAAATATTGCGGCGAATGTGAAGGTCTTCGATTTTTACATCCGGTCAGCGGTCAATTCTAACCCTTATGATTAATTTACTTTATGGTTTTGATGAATGATTAATACAAATTAATCAAATTATTGTGCTATGTTTAATTCTAATTAATATCACAACCTAAAAGTAAGCAAGCTGGGTTATATCATGTGTGTTTGAATTAAGTAGCATAGGGTATTCTTTTACTGTGGGGCATTAATTTTGTATGAAATATTAATAAATGCATTGTCCCATACTTCTTACACTAACTTCAAGTGTAACTCCACCACTATTTACTGTAGTGAAATTAATTTCTGACACCCTAAGTTTCTTCCCCGAAATCAATTTCTTATTAACATGAAGGACAACATTTTTCAACTATAGAATACTTATAGATATATTGAATTAAACACCAAAAATCTATATAAGTAAAGTAATATTAGCATAATTTTTATATAGGAGATTAAAAATCATAGACATTGAAAAAATCAATCCGAGACAAATAGAACATTTGAAATTCGTAATCACAGTTCCAAATACGAAGTTTCCAAAGACCTTGTCTGTTGTTTAACGTGTAATCTTGATCTGTTTAAACAATTGTTTTGTCCATACATTCAAACATTATTTTAGCAGGATTATTATTATATAATTTATGTACTAAAATCATTTTCTTTCTGGCTTACATGCATGGAATCTCCAAATTTTTAATAACAAAATAAGAAATCAGAAATTTGAGTAGAATGATAATACCTAACAAATAAATATTAAAGAGTTGAGATGCTTGCATCACATTTTCTTTTGCATTTCGACCAATAATAGCTTTATGGCGTTGACCAAGTCGGCTCTTAAGGTGGTCAGACTGTAATGGAAGATCATATGTAAGGAAGCAGTTAACTGTTAAAGCAGATACAAGCCAACCAAGCTCGTCCAAAAAGATTTAATTTCAAGTTCTTCTAACTAATTTCTTATCATTAAAAAAGCATTTCAGAGCTCAAAAATGCATATTAAATACTGCTTTTTTTTTCTTTTGACGAAATACATATAATTAAATGCACCACAACTAACAAAGCAACAACCAGATACCAAAATTAATTAAGATTTTTTGCTCTGACAAAACAAGATATCTTAATATAGCTTAGTACATTATATTTCAATTAAAAGCTTATGATTATAAAATTAACAAAGGGTAAGAAAGTAAAACAGTAAATAAAGAATTAAAGAAAGCTAGAGCCCACCACTTTAGTTTTCCCTCCTTATTATCCCATCTTGGATCCATCTTCGATTTCAACACCAAAATAAAAAGCTTATAATTAAAGAACCAAAAAGAAACTCTCACATTCTCAAGAGCTTCTCTCTCAACTTCAATGGCTTTACTAACCATCTTGCCGGAAAACGCAGAACCTCCAAAACATACTCCACCGCCTAGCAAACGCAAGAAACGCGAGAATCCCACCGAGAAATCGCATAAACCGCAGAAACCACACAAACCTCAAAAGCAAAAAGCAGCAGCACCTCAGAAGCAACCTTCCTCATGGGACCAAATCAAGAACCTCTTGACTTGCAAACAAATCGAAGGTTCAAGAGTTCACGACCCATCCAAGAACTCTCAACCTCCTCCGTCCACGACGGCTAACTCATCATCACCTTCCAAGCTAAGCTCTTCGTGCAGCTCCATATGCAGTTTCCGTGACGTGGCTCACGGCAACACTCGTGTGGTTCACAGAGCAGACAACTCTCCAGAGGTAGCTAACTCGGCTACTCCTGGCTCGGAGACTCGTCTTCTGACTCGGAAACCTGGTCAACACGGTTCTTCGTCTCGTTCTCTTACATCTGGCTCAACTAGATCTAACGCCAGTGGGAGTTACACGTCGTCAACGACGTCGTTTAGAGCCATGCAGTTCCGTAAACTCTCTGGATGTTACGAATGTCACATGATCGTTGACCCTAGCAGGTAATTAAAAATCGACAGTAAAATAAGTTGCAGTTACATTTTTTGTAGTTTCATTTATTTATATATTTTTGGATTTTAGGTATCCGATTTCGCCTAGGGTTTGTGCTTGTTCCCAATGTGGAGAAGTTTTTCCAAAGCTTGAAAGCTTAGAGCTTCATCAAGCGGTTCGTCACGCAGGTAATGCTTTTTTTATTTGTTCTTTAGTTTTGGACTTTATTACTTAAGTTAAAGTTATAGTATTTAAATTAGACTCTAGCTACAGTATTAACTTTAGTATGTGTATAGTCACGTTACTAAAGTTAACCCTAGTCTTGAGAGGACCTTTTTATTCATGTGGTGATATTTTACAAATGCAATTTTCTCGGTAAAGCAAAGATTATATTTTGTAGAAGTAAAAATCTGCTTAAGATCTTAGTCCATAGACTATGGTGCTGAATGATGATTAAACCTTTACTTATTATTCAATCAATTATTAGCACTATCTACACATGTTTTTGGACACTTGGATTTATCAGAAGATTTACCATAATGTTAAACAATAATTATCGAATATGCTTTCATTTTATAGCTTAGACTTAGTTTTTTTTTCTATAGAAATTGGAACCAAGATCTCAATGTTATTGTCGGCGATAGTATCTATCAAATAATATTATGAACATTTGGCAGTATGTTACAGTTTGTAATTGTATTAAAATTCACACAACTGCATCTCAAAGAAAAATACAAAATAGAAGAGGAATATTAATGGAGAAACAATCTCTATATTCTATAGTTTCCATACCTGTCATTTTTGCTTGGAAACATTTCGGTGCGATGGGACCATTTGTACTATAAAAGCATGAACAGCTGTTACACTTCTTAACTTAATTTAATGTCACATAATATTATTACGTGTCACATTTCTACTCGTTAGGACAAGAATTATAACCTTCTCCTGACAAACCGTACTAATGTTTTGACTATTTTTATCTTCCCTGATTAAAACGTTGTCACGTTGTCGTTTTATTACAGTTTCTGAGTTAGGTCCGGAAGATTCGGGTCGAAACATAGTTGAGATCATATTCAAGTCAAGCTGGCTCAAAAAAGACAGTCCAATCTGTAAGATCGAACGGATACTAAAAGTACACAACACTCAACGCACGATCCAACGGTTCGAAGATTGCCGAGACGCAGTGAAGGCGCGTGCGCTTCAAACCACAAGAAAAGACGCTCGTTGTGCTGCCGACGGCAACGAGCTTCTCCGTTTCCACTGCACCACTCTCACTTGCTCTCTCGGCTCTCGTGGCTCCTCTTCTCTCTGCTCTAACCTCCCTAGCTGTGGCGTCTGCAACGTGATCCGCCACGGGTTCCAAGGAAAGTCCGGCGCCGGAGGAGTCGCCGCTGCCGAAATATCTAGCGGCGGTGTGAGGACGACGGCGAGCAGCGGGAGAGCTGATGATTTGCTGAAGTGTAGTGATGATGCGAGGAGAGTGATGCTTGTGTGTCGTGTGATCGCTGGGAGAGTTAAGCGCGTTGATGATATACCGGCGGAGGAGAAGAAGGCTTCGGTGGAGGAGAAGAAGTCTCCGGTGGAAGATAACTCGACGGGTGGAGTTTCTTCGAGCGGCGGTGTGTTTGACTCCGTGGCGGTCAACGCCGGAGTTTATTCTAATATGGAGGAGCTGGTGGTTTATAACGCGAGGGCTATATTACCTTGCTTCGTGGTTATTTACAAGGTTTTAGAATCTTGAGTTTGTAATATTTAACTTCAGAAATAATGTTTTTTTTTTTCTTTTTTCTTGTGTGCTTGTAGTGTGCTACTACTTCTAACTTTTAAATATTGCAGTGAGATTAGGTTAATCAACAACATATCAGATTTAACCTGCATCATAAATCCCATCTTATTATTGACTATTTAGTATTTACTATGAAGTGGAAATAAGAGTCCAAGCTAATTATTATCATGATTTATTTAGGAAAAAGTCATTTGTAGAGTGAGCCAATAACTTAGTATGATTAATGAAAAAGTTAATGTGTAATTTAGTCATGGCTTTTTTGTTGTTGTTTGATCTCAGTTTGGGCTTTTAACTAGGAAATGTAGTTTTTTGTTTAAACCACAGTAACTTCATCATAGATGTGTCACACTGGGTGGGCATCAAATAGTGTGGAAGTGGCAGAGAGTGATATAATTGCTACCACATGCGTACTCAGTATATATTGTTTTATCCTCCCAAGTTCTTTTTTGCTTATTTTTAGATTTTAGGGAAAGCTGATTTGTTTTAGATAACCATGCAAAGCTGTTTTTCACTTAAAGAAATACAGTTTTACTCAGATAAGTTCAAAATTAGCCCATAAATAGTAAAGGGTTTGCACGCTGAGAGGCAGCCATTGGAACTTTCCTCGTTGTCAGAAGCTGCTACATTGTTTATTTGGTGATTAGTAAGTGAAATCACCACGAAGCAAGGTAATATTATATTCGTTACCCTGCATTTAATATTTTTAAGAAAATGTATTTAATATTTTTAAGAAAACAAAATTGTCTATTATTAATCATTTATTTAAATCATGTACTTTAAAATATGTTAATGTATTTTTTATTTTAAATAACAAATATTTTATTTTGATAAATTTCAATGGTAACTTTTAAATAATTTATCGTTTTATTTTCTTAAATAATTTACTAATTTAAAAAATGTAAAGCAAAACCAAAAACCAAATCTAAAAACAAAAATCAAAACCAAAAGTTGAAAACACAAGTTATATTTTTTTATTTTGTTTATTTAAAAAATATACTATTTCAAATTTTTTTGTCATCTTTTCAGTTTTAAATTAGATGTTCGATTATTTAGATTTGTTTGTTGGTAATATCAGTTCAAACTAAGTCAACGGGTCTAAAAATTAAAAACACAAACCAAAAGCTGAAAATCAAAAGTAGAAATTTAAAAACTAAAAACCAAAACAAAAATCTAAAACAAAATCTAAAAATAAAAACTGAAATTAAAAACTAATGAAAAACAATCATCACCACAAATTTTGGTGAACTGATTTTATACCAAAACATTGTTTAAATTAAGACAAAATTCAATTATATAAATTTTTAATCATAAAAAATTTCCGCGCTTTCAAGCGCGGGTCAAAATCTAGTTTTTTATTTACAGTGAAGTTGCAAATGAAATCAACGACATATGGTAGCCCAAACTACCATTATGTACTGGTCTTAAATTAAGCTCCAGCCCAATTAACTTTGACTCACAGTCGGTAGCACTTAAGACACGTCCTTGACGTCGTTATGTGACATATTATATAATTTACAAGAACTCTTTTTCCAAACTCAGAGGATATGGCCCATTGAAATAGAAAGTAACCAAAAACTACTTGAGATGATAACAACAGAATATTGAGTTTTAATGAGTTTTGTATGTGGTTTAGATTTAACGTTCAAAAAGAAAAAAATACAAGACGTAATCATAACCATCATAAGACCTTTTGTGATCAATGGCGAACGCAGAAAGTAGACGCTAGGTAGATACTTGAACGGTGGAATACAAAAAAGTTGGAGTTGAGAAGCATTTTCTTAGGAACACTTTATTGTGTTGTTTTTAGAAGCTGTTGATGCAATCATGCAAAGCAAGAATATGGATCATCAGTAATGGCTTTGCATTATGCTTCTCTTTGTTGAACGCTTAGCAACTGCATTCCGAGGGAGAAAACATGACCTTTAACAATTTGGAAGAGAGGACATCCTTTGTAAGAAAAACAAGAAGAATATAATCTCTTCTAAGCATTTGCATGTAACATAGAGAGCTCTTGAGTTCCCATTTAACCACTTTATCGCGAGTTGATTGTGTGTCTCAAATGGGATAAAAGAGTCTATTACGTTACAAGTTTACTCTAAAGGCTAAAGCTGATCTGTACATGCGTTGATATGGTAAACACATTAGCTACATTTTTGTAGATTATTTGTCAGTTGAATTTGTGTATTTTTAACCAACTGATCCTGATTTTTTTTTTTTTTTTTTTTTTTT
>CAKOAT010707375.1:153665-203008 GCA_932364175.1 Eruca vesicaria subsp. sativa | reverse complement strand
TTTAGTTATAAGTTAAGGAAGAACTAAAGTACAAGACATAATCATAACCCTCATAAAACCTTAAAATTATAATAAGGATCTTAACCAAACAATCATTTCAACAAAAGCCTCCTAATTCATCTATGTTCTCTCCATGTCTCCTCCACTCTAATTTATTTCCTCATTATCTTCCTTTTTGTCAATCTCTTGTTTTGTTCTAAGAATAATGTTTTTGAAGCTTAATGTTTGCTTACTGGTCCCAAAATTAGTTGTGCCCTAAAACTAGGTAAAAGTTTTAATGCAGGACCACAAAACTCTGTCTGAATATAATCACTAGTTACAGCTTTAATTATGCATTAATTATAGCGTAAAATGAACCTATGATTAATCAAACGTACATTGATCAATTCCTGGTTTCGTCTTTTTTTTCTTTATATACGTTGAAAGTTTTAAATCTAAACAAAACTTCAGTCAAGATCATGGGTTCATGTGTTAGCTTAATGTTATATTTACATTAACATACCGCAAAATATATTATTTAGTTTTCAAATGTTTCGGATGTTATACTTGATCTGAAACCTCTAGTATTTTAAATACACATCGAGACAATTAAATTGGATTAAGAGCCTTGATAGTTAAGATGGACCCTACATATATGTTCAAAGGATAAACACATCTCAAGAAATTCTTTGGTGGTTTAATCATTGAAACACTCTCTTCTTCCATGTTTTCCTCCTTGATGAATCATTACAAATTTACTTGGGACTTATTTTATAAGAAAAATGAATGCCCATCTTGATTAAACAATCTAAAAACATCAACGTACGAACTATACCTTTCACCATTCATATAGACAAACCCACAAGATCCTACAAGATCGGTTTTTATAAAGGATCATCATCATGAAGCTCTTCCACAAGTTCCGAAAGATTCTCATGAGGCTCATCGACTTCACTCTTCCTTGCTCCTCCCGCAGACACAAGAACTCCGGCGAGGGAGAGAGGGTTGAACCACCGAAGATATCTTGCAGTAGTTCGTACTATTCGTCTCAGGTACACTATAGTGAAGCTATCGCAGATTGCATAGAGTTCATTAATAAGTCTTCCGCTATGTCCTGTAATGCAGATCAAGAAAGCTCGTCATGTAGACGATCGTGACTGTTTTTACGTTTAATCACATCTCAAAAGCTCTCATGTTTTTCTTTCTTGCTGTAACATTTGATACGAGGCTTTGCTTTTGTTTTGTTGTATTTGAGTTGTGATTTGAAACACTATATGGTCATTTATAAGTTATCCACATTTTTAAGACTCTAGTTTTCTTAAAACTTTCTAGCATTTTCATAGTTTTCAAACTATCATACTTTGAAAAGAAATGGTGCAACTATGTGAACATTTCTTATGAGTCTAGTTTTCTTAGATTTTTCTAGCATATTCCATCTAGGTCGAACTGTTAATGTTGGGGTTTGGATATCAGCTTCTCGAGTTTTCAAATTGTAATTTCAATCATGATTAACCTTAGGACCTTTTAAATGGTGAGGCTACACGAATATTTACGTATTTTGAGGACTATTTTGGACTTTCATCAAGAATTTTCAGTAAAATTGGCATTTTATGTATATACATGATAACTTCGGTAAGAAGTAGTTATTGCTACAGTAATGACTTCTCTTCAAAAAATCACCACACTCCGTTTTCTGAATTTAAAATATTTTCCGACTAATGTCAGAGAAGAAATTGTATTATATGTTACCGGATTATTAATGAACTGCATTGGCCGAAACTAAACTCCAGATTTTCTAGATAACGGTATCATTTTTGTTTTTAAGAAAACTTTGAACTTGGAAAATGTTTTACCACATTTCCAAGTCTCACATATCACTTGATGAGAGCCATGCGGGCTTGGTTTTAATATATGTGCGTTCCAATATTAAGTTTTATTTATTTGAAGAAGGATATTCAAGAACCATTTACGAAAAAGGTCATACATATGACATTATTATCATAACCAAAACAAAACACACGAGAAAAGAGAAGAAAATTTTATAAACAAAGTTGTTTCATTGCAAAACCTTTTTCTTTGAGAAAATTCCTCCAATGAACAAAGGGATCAAACTCTTCTTCTTCGTTGTCTTCGCCATCTTCTCCTTCTTTCTCATCGAAGGGTGTCTCTCAAGAAAGATATCCACCACCGGACCATTATTATTACCCGTCGTAGGGTTTGCAAATTTCACGTATCTCTTCTCACTCATCGATCTCAACCTTGGACTTGTACTAATGGTTCCATCATCAGGAACCAACACTTCGAACTTTGTTTTGAAAACAGTATCATCGACTTTAGTTACTGGTTGATCATGAGGAACTACTCTCAGCTTCTGAAGCTCTTGTCTTGTCCTTTCAAGTTCTTCCTTGAGAGAAGACAAAGAGTTTCTCATTTGTATGCTTTCTTCTTTAGCTCTTTTGAGATTGTGTTTTGTCTCTTCAAGCTCTGTCTCAATCTTTGCTTGATCCTCAAACGTCTCGCCCTCCATCTGTTTCTTCATCAATGTTATTGTCATATTCTCGAAATCAGATGAATAAAAATTGGGCAAATCTCCAAAATAAAACTTTTTAAAAAAGTATCCAAAAATAGTTTTTAATGATAAAAATTCTTAAAATAGCAGTAAAACCATTAAATTATTTAACTTCTAAATTGTAATCCGACCCTCATTCCCTTAATAAACTTAAAGCAAAATATATTTTTTAATTATAATTAATGTTATTTTAGGAAAAAAAATTCCTTGTGTGTGGTTGTGTCATAAGAATATGATTTAATACTATTTGAAGGTATTTCTCTAAAATTCAAATCTCTATAATATTATTTGAGAAGTCAGTTTCCTACGTGTCGTACTCACGTTAACTCTCGCGATGGTTGTTTACATAGATACCCTTAATGAATTGTTAGATTTTAAGATTATTATTAATTCTTTTATTTAGTTTCCTTTTTACTTTTTTCTAAAAAAATATATATAATAAAAAGAAAATATTTCTAAAATTGTAAAACAAATTTAAAAATGAAAATATATGTATATATTATGACTTTATAAAAAAAGGAAAGCTCACAAAATAGTAATACCCCCACCAATATATATTTTTTTTAAAACATAAAATATATATTCAAAATAATAAAAATATATATGTTCATGAATATTCAAAAATTACCAGTTACAATTTTTCTTTTTGTAGAATTTATATATATGCATGAGACTTCAAAATATTATTATTATATTCATTTATGTAATTTTGAATCAAACACTTCAGTTTATTATTTATTTCATTGTAAGCATAATATATATTACGTTATACATAATTTAACTATACTATATTTACATATCTAAGACAATAACCAACCGAAATGAAAATAAGAAAATTAATCACAGTTTTATTATATTTAGAATAAAAATATTATAGCTGAATTCTAAAAATAGATATTATCCAATATACCAAATTGATAACCATACCAACTATTGATCGAAAAAATAATTAAACCGACAATGATATATCCATAGTCATATGTATAATTAGAATAATATAGTATTTATTAATATAAATTATACATATAAATTTATTCAAAACTAAAACTAAATATCAATCAATTATTATAAAATTTTACTTTTATAAATATTCATACCCGTGCATGAGCACGGGAAAATCACCTAGTAGATATATATATAGAGAGAGATGGGACTTGCCACTTTGAGATGGTTGGAATAGACTTGACTAGCTAAGACTCTCTCGCCAAACAAAGCTACGGCTTCTTTGACGGTTTTAAACGGTGCCGTTGTATCGATCTCTGCTCTCTTCATAGTCTCCATCATACCATATGGCTGCTGCTTAGCTCTGTGACGAAGTAGAGAGATACATATAAGCTTTGTGTTATAGCATGGTGGCTTTAGAATTGAGTGAAAGACGACGCAAAGCATATTAGTTTCTTCATCTGCACTTTGTCAGAATAATCTTCTTTTTAAACACTTTTTATGTACTTATGGAATATAATTTATATATAAGATTGTTCATAAAAAAACAAAGGATTGTACTAATATATTTGTTATATCATATCTAGATTAGTTAACGTGTGTGAGTTATAGATTAAAAAGAAAGAAAAATAGAAATATCATAAAACAACACTAACACTTCATATTCAAAAAATAATACACAAAAGAAAAAAATTCTTATAATATCATTAACTAAAAATTGAAAAGACATTTTATTTTATATTTGAGTTTCGGTTAGTGATTAGGATATATAATTTAATATTTTAGGGGTGGATTAGGGTAATGGTTTAGAATCTTTAGTAATTTAGTCATTTAAACGTTTAATAAAATACTATTTGGTAATTTTTATTATTTTGTCATTTTTTGTGCTATCTAAAGGATTTGGAAAAAAAAAAGTTTCATTAACTATAAGTTCTGCAGAGGCATTGTTGGATTTTATTAGCTTGATGCAAGAAACTCCAAAAGATGCTTTTAAAATCTACTTGGAACTTTGCCCTTTTTACAGAACACGTTGATCATTTATATGAGAGATATTAAGAAGTTTTCTCAAACAAGTAGGGTTCAGTCTTCTCTCTATCTTAAAAACCTAGGTCATCTGAATTTCATCACCTGAGAAAAAAAAAAACATCATCTCTAATTCCGGCGAAGACAGAAACAGAACTCTGTTTTTAACTATAAATTAGGGCATCTTCACGAGTGCTCGTTGCAGAGTAATTGCAATGGTGTTCTTGTGTCTTCACTGACATTGCAGCAGCAGCAGCCATGAGACGATGTTGCTGTTGAGATACATTGTTGATGTACCTTGGGGAGGAAGCAACGTGTATAGGTTGAATACTGGTCAGGTTTAAGGAGAGGCTTGGTTTACTGTATCGGCTCGATGATGATGGTCTGTACTGAGCAACCCACAGCCTTTTCTGAAGTTGTTGTTGCTGGATTACGTTGTAAGAGGTTTGGAGTCGACTAGCTTGATAAGGAGACATTTGCTGCATCTATAAAGATGAAAGTCACATTATTATGCAACAAAACACACTAATCACAAATTAAATTTTTGATCAAGAAAGATAAATTAGGTCACCTGTGAGCTATTGTAAGATGCAGAGATAGGGAATGGGAGATGAGATTAAATAGTAAAAGATTAACCCAAAAAAAAAATAACAGTTACGTATGTTACCTGTTTCTGTGTAGTGTGTGGTGCATAAAGCTCGAGACCAAGCTGAGTCATGTTTTCTTGCACCTGTTTTGGATTATGTGTCTTGCCTAAATCGAGCAGATGTGGATTTTGATACCTCTTGGTTGGAGCAAACATGGTTGCCACAGGATCAGGGAAACTACATTGTGACATTTCTGAAGATCTTTCTTCGGTTTGGTTAAGTGCCACGAGATTAGTACTCTTACTGGTCTGTAACGTTTTGATGAGACGACAAATGTAAATGTGGGAGGCACATCTCTTCAACTTTCTCGGAAGTACTCTTAACGTTTCACTCAAGAGTGAAGCATTATTGGTAGGAGAAGCAGCTTGAGCCATCCAATGTGGAAGCTTTGAAGAAGAGAGTAAGTTTAACAGTGTTGGCTTTGTGCTTACAGGTGCATTCACTGAGCTGCTTTGCTTCAATCTATCAAGAAAGTAATTAGAAAAAAAATAAACCAAAAGAAAAGTTATTAAAGGGGAAGTAGTCTGGTACAAACCCGGTTAAGCTGCATTGGTTATCATCAATCTGCTTAGGTTTGGATGAAAACTGAAATGAAGCTGATCGTTTAAGTGATTCAGCTTTGGTGATAAAGTCAGTTTCCAGACCCAAGAGTGAGTCAACTTTGCTGGTTTCTTTACCATCAGACAAGAAAGGCTCATAAGTCTTCTTATAAGTGGAGTCAGTGTCAGTAAACATATCAGCTAAACCGTATAGCGTCTCTGCAACTTCTTTTTCATCTTTTGAAATGGACTCATTAACAATAGCTTTTGCATCCTAACCAATACAAAAAGAAAAAGATAAATTGACTAAACAATATAATTTTACAGAAAAAAAAAATATATTCAGTCATCAATCAAAAACCAACCATTTCTTGATTCTCCTTCTTAACAGATTCAAGATTCCTCTTCTTCATGGCTGCAATCCAAAGTTCACAAAAAGAGATAGTAGTGAAAATTTTACTAAAAATTATGATATGGTAAGAGTAAAAGTATGTCATTGAGACACAAACAAGGCACCTGAACGAAGCTTCCTTGGTACAGAAGCATGATGATCCACACCATTAGTGTCCTGAAGATGAGAGAAAAATACAAAAGATAGAATATTATGAAATAATGAAATTAGAAGGGACTTATTGTTGTGAAGTAAATTTGAGTTTACGTATAGATGAAAAAGTTACCTTTTTGGGAAGCTTAGACTTCTTCTTCTTTGAAGAGATGTCAGTTTCTAAACAAATCATCTTCTCTTGTTTCTTATGATTCATGTTCTCATCAACATCAGCTAATCCCAGTTTCCTCAAATTCCTTTCTTTGATTTTCCTAATTCCATGAGCAGAGCAATTGAAGTTTAAATGTAAAAAGACAAACAAAAAATGAGAGATAATTCTGAATTTTTAAAATTAAAGATTTGTAAATTTACGAGATAGTTTATTGGACAATCGATTGGTTACTCCTCCACGTCTCACATATTCCATCTTTACGATTCACCCTTGTCTCCTTTCTTCACCACTCAAAAATAAGAAAAGATGTGTGAAGATGAAACACGCAAGAGAAGGTTGTATAGAGAAAAAATTCTCACGTCCACATCTCTGCAAAACAAAAAAAAAGAGAGGAAAGTAAAATAAAAAAGATAGTTTAAAGAGAGAAAAGTTATAAAGATCGTTTCTCGTGTATCTCGAAGAATCAGCTTCTTCTTTATAAAAGAAAGACAAGAAACTAAAAGACAGTTTAAAGGAGGATTTCTACATCCAACCCGTGATAAAACATAGTTTGAAAAATAAATTTTGAAAATTTCAATTTTCATATAGTGAAAGAAACAAAGAATAACTTCATTAAAGGTCTTCAATCTAATCAAACATTGATTTGTAACTGACACAAATATAGTGAAAGAAAAAAAAAAAAAAATCGCGGGCCGTCACGTATCATGGAGCCCGCGCGCTACAGTGATAAATTTTAGGAGAGAGGAAATTATAGAATTTTGTTATTTTAATATTTTTTTATGTTGAGAAGTGTGCGAATCCCATCTAAACCTTTATGGAAGTGTTCTAACTAGGTTAAAACTTAAAACAGTACAAAGTTCATCGTGAAACACAGAAACTATAAGCTATAGCGGAAAAAACATGTAAGAGATCAAATGAAAACCTTGTGGTCTTTCTTCGAAAGCAGCAGGATAATGAAACCAATCTCACTATCTCTCTCTTAAACTAGAATAGTTTTCTCAAAGTTTGCACATTCCGGCAAAAAAGAAGACAGATAATTCGAAGCTGTCGCTTCACTCTCGATCGCTTTTATAAGTGTCAGTCACACACGAAATGACTAAACGCTTACTCACTCTCTCAATCGAATGATGTGTAATAAAGAAGAACTTATGACCGTCCGATTGTTTTAAGTGTTCTTCTGCCACGTATAATTGAGCAGATCATGTGTCAGACAAAGTTTGCATTTAAGACCTGAAAATGTACTGTTTCTGCATGGGTTTCCTATGAGATTTGATTTGGATCCGTACTATAAATGAATCCCACTGGATTTTTTCTTATTTCTTTTCCAGCCAGTTTATAATTATGCGAAAATAATGTAGTCTTAATTCTTTTCATTTTCTACGTTTCATTTTCTATTTTATTAATTGAAAACGTGATTTGTAATATATTAGGGTGATCAATGGTTTCCAAATTTTGGAGATATCCAATTTTACTTCAACATCAAATGTATTGGTATTAAATATGGTTGGGCCATTTACTATCTTCTCTATTAAAAGAGAAGTACCAAATTTATCTACTATTTAGAAGTCATATTGGACCATGTTATTAATTACTTAATTGACATATTTTATTGTTACATTAACCAGTCAAATATATATGATTTTCACAATATCTTAATAACTAATAAGAACATTAATAATAAATAAATTTAAATATAACAAAATCTGTTGAAAAAATCTAACAAGATCTTACCAAAAATTTTAAATATTTTTTTTACAAAATAAATATTTCTTTATATCGTTATTAGATATGATTATAATTAAAACTAAAATATAAATCATATATTAAAAAAAATTAGTTATATATTTATAAAATGAAAAATATACCCGCACGGATGTGCGGGTGAAACTCTAGTTCATATGTTTATAGGACTAAACATCCAATCTTTTGGAACACATCATATAGTTGAGTGATATTAATTAACTTAGAACTACTATTGATGATGGAGTCTGCAACCCTTTATAACCAAACTATTCACCCCACAAAGCTATGATAACATCATATAACGGGTCCCCTCCATAACTCAAACGTCTGGCCTGTCTTCCATTAATACGAGAAGAAAGAATGTCACAGAGTTTTTTTTGTATTTCTCTCTTCCCTTAATGACTCGTCCAATCAAGGCAACACTAACTAAAAGTGTGTCTGAAGAGGTAGAAACACATTCTGGCCCCTGAACTCTAGTCTCTAGAGAGAGTTTTGATGAGTTTTCGCTCAGATGTTTCAACACTTCATTCGGACTGAAATCTGCTGCCAACTGTCTACTGTGTCTACCAAATTAATAAACATATTCGTCTCCATTTTGATATAATGATTTTGATTGATGAGTTTCACTACATATTTGATGTTGGGTAAAACATGCTTTGGAAAAAGGCCCATTGTTACTATTTGTTAAAGCCCATACAATTTTATAAAAACGACCCATAATTTTAATTTGAGTAGGCCCACTCATGTGACAATGTAATAGTTTATTTAAGCTAATAGTTATTATTTAGTGGATATAAAAGTTCTAATAAAATCAGTCAGCAAATATGCCTCCGTAGCATAGTGGTATTGCGTTCGCTTCGTAAGCGAAAGGCCGCGAGTTCGATCCTCGCCGGGGGCTTTTCTCTTAAATTTAATTTTTGTTTGTCTACCCGCAAGTGCCCAAGTTAAAAAGGCATTTGCTCAAATTGCTAGATTGGTGTTGCAATGTCGAACGTACTCATATGCTAGTTTTACAGCAACTTTGCTACTATCGCTTCCATAACGTAGACATCTTTTTTCTTCTTTCTTTTTTTCATACATAAATCAATGTGCTTTTCAGCTACTATTCTCTATTGTATGGATTCTATGGACCACAATTTTGAACATGTTCTACCACCGTTACCAAATAATCATCGATGCTAACAAAAAATCGATCACAAAAAAAATCAATATAGAAATTTGTGAAACACCTTTATAAAAATATGTAACATAATCAATCAGACCCAATTGTTCTTAAGTTGTTTCTTGAATTCAAAATCACTGAGGAAAATCATATTATATAATCAATCATTTATAAAGCAACATAACTTTATTTAGAAAGTGAAATAACACAACGAGATTATTTCATGCAACGAATGGAAAACCAAAATACTTGCAACAAATAGACCAATTAATAATACAGCACCACACACAAAGGCGACGTCCGGCTCTCATGACTTATTCGATCCACATACAAATATCATATATGCAAACAAATACTAACAAACAAAACGACAGAGTATTGAATTCAACATCCACAGCAATTTGGGAGTATGCATTTTTAACTTAAGGGCACTTGCGGCGACCACCATGGGTGGTGAGGGTAGCGTAGCACTCGCACTTGTCGTAGTTTCCGTATGTACCAGGTGGTACACAGTTGCACCTGGCGCAACAGGTCCCGCACGCTCTGTGACAAAGGTTCGGTCTACTTGAGAGCCTGCACCTTGCTACACAAGCACTTCCACAATCTACAAAACCAAACATTTATTAAACGTTAGTATTTATATATATATACCATGTATGATATACGTAGATGTGTGACCGTATAGGGTAATATATTTTTACCAATTTTACTGCCGTAACCACCTTTTTTGTTTGAGGTTTCCTGAATAAAAATGATCAAATGTAAACATTGCGTTTAAATTAATAAATAAGCATACATTATAAATAACTGTGATGAAAAACACGTACCACATCGGCCTGAACGAGTTGGAGAACAAGAAGAGATACGAGAAGAGACGCAACAAGGGCTTTTGAAATCGCCATAATTCTCGAAGGAGACGACTTATAATATGGAGATAACTCTAATGAAGATAATATGTGTGTTTTGAGTTTTGTTGTGTCTAAATGAAAACTTGGAGGGTTCTATTTATAGCCCTCCTTTCGATAGATATCCGACCCCATATTATGGTCTAGACTATTCTTTTGTTTTAATGATTTCTTATTAATAGTTTCCTGGAAAATATAATATTAGCTTTCCGAGTTCCAGAATTCGAATATGATAAGATAGGAAGTAGCCAAGTAGCACTTTGCAACAGTTACTAATGATCATGAGCCAAATGAAATAAATTAAACGCACTTTAAGAAAAAAATATTGGAAGGTCATTAATTTTTAATTTTGTACCATTTATAATTTTTCAATAACTAGTTTTTACGATGAACAGTTAATTAAGAGATAAAAAGTGGTTTTACATTTTGATGTTTAGGTGTGTATATAAGATACTTTTCTCCTTTTCGAAATGGGTCGGTTGGTGCGTATAAAAGTTGTGCGTACGCGTAGAAGAGAATATGATGGTGGGTATAATTTGTGGTCTCTTGTTTTAATTTTCTCAGATGATTCGGTATAACTTTTCTCCGCCTTATTTAATTTATAGATTATTTGAACTTTTTTTGGTTTGTGAATCTTGCTTTAATGATCAGATAACTACAAGCCAATTTACTCCTACTATATAAGTTTATCGACTTCTATCATTAAACGTACACCTAAACTGCTAAACAGTAAACTCCATTATTGATCTCGTTTGGGTTGATACGTTTTGGTTCTACCAGAAATATTGGTTTATGATATATATAATATAATTAATATGATAATTCAAGATTTGATATTCATAGTGAGCTTGTTTATGAAATTTTGACGTATACACGGACTGCTCGTTCCAGTTTTGAAATATCTTTGCTCTTTGCTTCGATACATGTGATCAAGTGAAAAAGGTAGAACTATTACCATTATCAATTTGTTATACTTTTAAAATGGAACTTGCTAGTTCCAAAACATCTAGTGTTAATCGAAACTGAGTTTGGTATGTTTTAGCAAACAGATTAACATATTATCACAAGCATTTTAAAATTGTGTTTTTGGTTTTGTATAGGTAATGTCAAGTTGTGTTGATCACCGTTGTTCGAAATGGATCAAAATTATTTGAGGACATTAAGAAAAAAAAAATGATCAAAATAATATGGGAGGACATTATGAAATTGTGAGTAATTGATCGTGACGAAAAGGGACTTTAGAAGAGTTGATGTGGATGAGACAAGAAGGATGAGGAGATGTTGACGTGAGAGGTCCTTTGAGAATACTTCATTTCACAGCTTGCAACTTCTTCTACTCTGTTATGACCCACTCTTCTTGATCTCTATAATTCCTTTTGTTTTAAATCGGTTTCTAGATCAATCTTTACGATTTGTTTTAGCACTAGTATTTGTATTTTTATGGTCCACTCTTCGCTGTATTATTGATATAGTTTGTATAAAAGTTATTCGTAGTTTGACGTTTTATGTTTGGATATTGGATTATTGATAAACCAAAAAAAAAAAAACACGTTTGTGCTACATGAAACTCAAAAAGAGGAAGTAATGAAGAGATCCATTAGTTTGGCAACAAATTTTTATCAAGAAACGATGTGTTTAATCTGAAGAGGCCTTCAAAAAGTCGATGATAGCCTGGTAGGTAAGCTTTTGTGAACCAAAAGTTTTGGATCAGCTTGCTTGCAACGGTTGGCATGGCTTGAGAGTTTCGAAATTACAAGGGGAGCGAACACGGTAAAAGGAAGAGAAAGTGAAATGTCACGGATTGTCTGTCTTCAGTGATTAGCCTTTTCACCAAACTTATCGACTCAACCACCATCCCGCACGCACACTACACAAAGTCTATACTCTATAGTATACCATAATCTTTTAATTTAATATTAATAACTGAGGAAACATATATTTCTGTGCATGGGAATGTCACTTCAACTATAATGTCTGACACATAATATCACACGTTCGGTAGTCGTCACTTCACTAAACTCTACGTTTAGTCAAATCAAAATTTGCACCCAACTTAGAGTACTGTCCTAACTCGTAAGTATTAGATGTTTTTGGTTTATATATCGACCACAGAAAGGGCTTCCATATAGCTCCATTAATATGTCGATAATTAAGCAGAAATTATCGCATGGTAACAATTTAAGTTTTAAGGAACATTTATAAAAGAACCGAGAATATTTATCATGATTGATGAATAATAACATAACTAGAAACGATGAAACGTAAAGGGCAACATTAGTTTCCTAAATTAGTAGTTGTTTGAATAATTTGAATCTTGATCGTCATTAACTCAGAGCTAGGTTTTAGCATGCCATGCTGTCAAAAATAAACAATTTTCTATGCTTTAAGAAGTGTTTTCAAGATATCGTCCTCGTGAATTAAACTAACAAATGTATAATAAAGGAAACGCAATTAAATGAAAAAGTGATAGAGAACTGAGTTCTTTAGCCAGCTGTGAAGTGTTGTTGTTCACTTAACAGCTGTTATGTAGCTAATCGCCAACCTGTTATCTCTTTTTACTTTCTTTTGTTCCCATCCCAATATTTTTATAAATAGATACCTATGGACCTATTTATTTTTATAAATAGATACCTATGGACCTATCTCATTTATATTTTCAATTGACTTTCTTTTCATTAAAAAAGGTTGATGAAATAGAAAGCTAATAAATTAATTTTACCTCGTCCTTGTATTTGTCATTATACTCAACTTGTGCGAATATACATGTAAATTGTTAGGTTAATGATATTTATGTTTTATGTAGAACAAACATGTGTTTGGAGCCGCAACTATGTAAAAGTTTCTTATGATATTAAACAGCTAAGAGGACATAGGTTCGAAATATCTAAAAGTTTATAAATATTTTGCTAATTAGTGGCTCAAAAATAATTTGTATGCTTAGATAACCTAAACATTCAGGCCCGGTTCTTTTTATATGAGTCAAATGTTGCCTTTGCTCATACGAGTTCCACCTAAACTTGAAGAAAGATTACTGTAAATGGAAACATGTTCACTCCACGAAATAAAGTTTTGAAGAATATTTGGTATAGACATCAAGTAATTGGTGGAATATTAGGTGATATGGATTACAGAGTTTCCAGCTGTAGCCGCCGCCAAAAGAGTCGAAATCGAATTAAAAGTTATTTGGATTAGCTCAAGAGTCTTAAACAAGTGAAAGAAACAAACAATAGCTGCATGCATCAATCATCATCACCCTTTAAAGTCTTAGATAGTAGCTAATTCGTGCATGAGATAACGATAAATACTCATTACAGTCATTTGCATTACCTGATGCATATCCAAATAATTATTTCTTATTTCCTCAAACTTAGTTTTAGACTTAAAGTTTATAACAAGAAGTTGTTCAAGTAAAAACCTACAAGAGAGTATCATATTTGTAATATAGTATTTGCAACCTAAATTAAAGTTATGATTGAATAACGAATGCATTTGTAAATAGTAGTATCTATTCTACTATCCATATATATATTACCATCTAAGTTTTTCATATTAGTAAAAACTAAAAATGATTAAAAGCTGAGAGCCAAATATTAAATTGACAAAATCTTTAATCCACTCCCTTGTTTGTTACATTAGTCTAAAGCAAGAAACAAAGAGTAAGAAGGGTGGCCTGCAAAAAACATAGAGCCAAACTCCAATACAATGACAAGAGCTTAAAGCCACACACCGTATCTTCTTCTCTCTTCTCTCAACACATTTTACACAACACCTGGTGGGAGACGGAGAACTAGCTGGCCACCCATTAAACTGCCAAACGCCAAAAAACATAAAAAGAAGATCATTATTAAGTTTACATTACTAGATAGCATCAAATAATTTCATCAAATAAAAAGCATTTACCTCTTGACATAGTAGTAACAAAAGTCAGCAAGAATAAAAGTTTGTATAACTTCAGAGAGAAGGACCATTATAGGCCAAAACCCATATCCTAAAGCAGTCAATAACCTCCCTCGAGTTTCCAAAACCTGAAGGACCCAGTGTGCACAACTCAAGAACCTAGCTATCCCCAATGCAAATACGTAATGTGCTGTGAATGGCTCCACGATCTGAGACAAAGACAAAGTGTTACTAGCTTAAATCAGTACAAAAAAATATAGATAACTTATTTCAAAGCTTTTACAAGTACCTTAGTGTTTTGCATGACTCTAAGTTGAGGAAGAACTGCAACAGCTTCAAGGTAAACACAAAATGACCATGAAACTTTATTGATCATATGATGACGTGTCGATGGGTGAAACAAAACTGACAGAACAGCACACGGTATAACCTGCAGACATTAATGCAACTCAAACTGATATTCAAATTGAAAGAAATGTTGATTATTTTTCAATCAAGTTTCAAAAATATAAATGACTCAATTCTTTAAAGACACAAGTTGAGATCTCCGAAAAGACATGAACTTACAATGTAGTAGATAGGAAAATTGTCTTTGTCTTCCATGTAAGTGGCTTTGAGTTTAAAACGAATCATATAGACAACCCAAAGGGTAGTCACCAATGTAGCAGAATCAAGCAATGTGTGAATATCAAACTCCATCACAAAACTACAATACAATCTCACAGCCAAAAACAGAGCCGTTAACTCTTGTGTCTTGAGAGACAATCCTATCAGAAAACACAAAACAAAAGATTACAATAATTAACCCTAATTTCGAGAATTTGGCAAGAGATTTGATTTACCAGCGCAAGTCTTCTCCTTGGTGAGTTTGTAGATGAGAACGGAGATTCCAAGGGCATGTGTAGCCTCAGCAGCGACGAAAAGGTTGTCGTGATCATGAACGATCATTCTTAACAAGAGGAGAGCTGTCATGGCCGAAACAACACCGAGAAAGGTTTTGACTTTCGGTGGTTGCCGGCGAACCCATGTTGTAACGGCGTGGATTGGCTTCGTCGCCGCCTTCATCTCCGATTTCACTTCACTGGAGATAGGAAACAGTAATAAAAGTCTAGGTAATTTGGTACGAACCAAATCTTAAAGAATGTTATTACAAAACTAAAAAGAAGTCGAAAAGCTGTTACACTTTACGACGGTGACACGTGTTGAAAACATGGAAAGTCAATTTTGTTTAGGTGCAAAGTAGATTCGCGGTGAGCCAACGACTGCCTTGTCTCCTTGTACTTGTAGTGCCCATAGATAAAGTAACGGGTGGGTATTATTTTGGGCCTGGATATTCTATTAGATTAAAAACATTAAATTTACAATAAAATTGCAAATTTTTGCAGACCTACTAAGCATTGGTTAGGCTCACTATATTAAAGCCCATCAATCCTACCAGCCTTCTAACGATTCACGGCTTTATACAAAAACCCCGATTACAATCTAGGTTGCATGAAAGCTTCGTCATACGCTTCCCGCTTCGGAACCAGAATCAGAATTTGTGGAATTTCTTGAAATCTCAATTTCATTGCGCTTCCAAAAAAATATTTTTTAAAACACATTGGAAGCTTTACGATTCCATTTTGGAATCACACTTCTGTTTTAAAAGATTCAGTGTCATAAGTAAATAAGAATATAAGAAACAATGTTTTTATTTTTATATAATAGTGAAATAGAGAATAAAGTATACAATTATTAAAACTAATATTATAAATTATCTTTATGCATTGAGGATTTATTAAAGATATATCGTATATATTCAAATAGATTGTGTTAATTATTTACGAAATATTTAAAAAATAATTAGTATAATAATATCTTATAAATTTGATTTATGTATATTTTCACGGTTTTAACCTAAATCGTTTAAAATTATTATAAATAAATAAATGTTTTATTTCAAATTTGAATCTAATAAATTCTAGTTATATTTGTAATTTTTTATATTTTAATATGTGTATATATATATATATACATATATATACGCTTCCAACACGTTTCTGTTTTTTAATTTTTTTAAAAAAATCTCACTTCTACGCTTCCATACAATTCCGCTTCCGCGTATCCGCTTCTGTTTCCATGTAACATAGATTACAATTACATACATATATATGACATAGCCATTGGCCTGCAACTGTGAGAAACGACTATATAAAATAGCTTGTTGTTCGTTTCTTTATTTTACTACGTACTAATCAAAATTATTAATTCAAGTCGCTGAAAAATTCTACTATTGAAATTTTTAATTTCGGAAATTTTAATTTCTGCAACCAGTCACATGATGATGCAACAAATACACCAACAACATTCTATCACCAGTTGTAGTTGCATGTCGTAATTACTAGTAAACGAACAGGGCCCATGATGATCACAACGATTTTTTGTGGGAACACACATAAAACTCTCGTGGCGATTTCATTGTCATACGAAGTGAATGCCAATGTTAGTGTATTCCCTGTGCTATATCGTGCTGATTTTGAGAGCGGATCAGTTATGGTGTGGACAGTGCAACTCTAAGAGGAGATAGCAGCGCTAAAATGTTTCAGAAACTCCGTTTGTAATGCATTGGTATTCAGCCTCGGCTCGGCACGTGAACGACATACTCTTGATCAGTGGACAACTGGCTCTACACTCGTTAAACCAAGTCAAACCAAACATAAAAATATTACAGCTTGCGGTAGTCGGCATCCAATCCTTTAGGGTGTTTTGTTTACGCTTAATTAACTAAGAAAAGATTGTTCGACCAAACAAAAAAATACTAACAAATGATTATCCATTCTATATTTGTATCACCTTAGTAATGATATTGTATGGTTTTAGAAGAACAAGTCTTTGCCTCAAATGGCTAACGCGGTATTACAAAAAAAAAAAAAAAAAAAACAAGTCTTCTCTACATCATTTTTACTAATCTAGAAGGTATGAATTAAATTAATGGTCTACTTGTAAGCCTAATTGCAAAATCAAACAGTTGATTAATGAACAAGTTAAATTGACATTTATTTTATGGTCTACTTGCAAATTCCTTGCTCAAAGCTTATTTATTCCAATCGTCTCTCCGTTTGTAGCTACGAGATCATCATAGGCTCATAGCTATGTCTTTTTCCGATTACATCGTGTCTCGTTCTCTTTATATATGGCTTTTTTTTTTCCTCAACTTCTTAGTATTACTTGGAAAGTCTCAAAAGGCAGATATTCAAGTCAAAGTGGGAGTCGTTCTTGACACAAATTCACCATTAGCAGGTTTGAGCTTGCGAGCTATCAACATGTCCCTGTCGGAATTCTACAACACTCATAATGGCTTCAAGACCAGGATCGTCCTCAACATTCGAGGCTCCAAAGGAACTGTCGTTGGTGCTGCAGCTTCAGGTACACATTATTGCATTGTCAAACTTCATCTATAAAATTTAATATTTACCATTACTATATATGTTAAAAAATTATTAAGCAAAAGTTCTTATTTAGGATTTATTTCCATCAGATGTTAATGCATGTACTGTCCATACTATATATTATTTTTCATTCTCTTATTCATATTCTATATATAATTTTCTAACACTTAAATTAGCGGCCGGTCACGGCAGGTTACGGACCTTGCGGTCAATGCCGCAGACCTCTCTATGTGTTGAACGTTATACATTTAACACATGAACAATCCCAGCTATATACGAAAAAGACCTGTGATCAATGATAGATCTAAAGATCAAGGTCATATGAATTCACGTAGTTGCCTAAATCGGCAAATGAGTCATATGAATTCAAAAGCGGAAGGAAATTTATTAGTAATGTTTGAGAAAATTATAACATATATTTTCACCAAATACAAGGGTGTAGACATAAAGAATTGACAAAACCGCTAACTTTAAAGAAATGTAACACATTTTATCATATCATTAAAACACACAACTTTAGAAAACAGAGATTAAAACCCTAAATTTTAGAATATATGGTTCCGTATTCGTTAATATGCGCATCCGATAATACTGTAGTTTTGCAAAAATCGGCATATATATCTACAGATATAAAATAAAAATAAAGATCGTCATGCATCTAAAAACGTAGAATAGTTAAAAGAAAATATTAAAATGTATAATATATATGAAATATATTAGTCAAAAAAATATTTATGAAATATGAATAATAACTTTGAAAACAATGCATAAAAAACAGCTAGAGCATAATGAAGAAGATATGAGGAAAAAATAACAAAACAAATATGATAATTTGATATGTTATCAAATTAATTTTATATGTAGTCTTCTATTATAAATGACATAATACATGTATTTAAGTTATCTGGATATCAGGAGTTAATTTCTTTAAATTAAAATATTCGGACTGTTCATTTTAATAAATGTTAACCTTAAATTTGCAGCTTTATACTTGATAAATAAGAGGAAAGTGGTGGCCATTATTGGGCCGGGGACTTCAATGCAAGCTCCATTTTTAATCAACCTCGGAAACCAATCTCAAGTTCCGATCGTTTCATTCTCTGCAACAAGCCCCCTTCTTGATTCCCTCCGAAGCCCATATTTCATCAGGGCCACACATGACGATTCGGCTCAAGTTCACGCTATTAGCGCCATCGTAGAATCATTTAGATGGAGAGAAGTTGTAACTATTTACGTGGACAATGAGTTTGGAGAAGGCATTCTTCCTTACCTAGTCGATGCTTTTCAAGAGATTAACGTTCGTATCCGACACCGAAGCGCTATATCATCACATTTCACCGATGATCAAATCAAGAAAGAGCTTTACAGACTAATGACCATGCCCACTAGGGTTTTTATCGTGCACATGTTGCCTGATCCCGGATCAAGGCTTTTTAAGATAGCGCGGGAGATTGGTATGCTAAATAAGGGATATGCATGGATTGTTACAAATGGTATAGTTGATCTCATGAGTTCAATGGAAGGATCAGGCTTGGAGGATATGCATGGTGTCTTGGGTGTCAAGACATATTTCTCTAGGTCAAAAGAGCTAGCTTATCTTGAAGCTCGTTGGCGAAAAAGATTTGAAGGAGAAGAGCTACACAATTTTGGATATTGGGCTTATGATACTGCCACAGCACTTGCAATATCTGTTGAAGAAATAAGTAACGTAAACATGAGTTTCAATACAACCAAAAACATTTCGAGAGGTGATATTGGGACGGATCTTGATGATCTTGGCCTCGCTCTCTCTGGTCCTAAGCTTCTCCAAGCATTATCAAAGGTCAGTTTTAAAGGCGTTTCCGGGAGATTTCAGCTAAAGAACGGGAAGGTAGAGGCAACAACTTTCAAGATAGTCAATATGGAGGAAAGTGGGGAACGAACAGTTGGATTTTGGAAGTCAAAAGTTGGACTAGTGAAGAGATTAGGAGAGAACAGCTCGAGTCGACTTAGACCTATAATATGGCCTGGGGACACTACTCTTGTGCCTAAAGGTTGGGAGATTCCAATAAACGGAAAGAAGCTGCGGATAGCAGTTCCAAAAAAAGATGGTTTCACCAATTTTGTGAAGGTAGTAAAGGATGCAAACACTAATGCTCTAACCGTTACTGGGTTTTGCATAGATGTTTTCGACGCGGTAATGAGACAAATGCCATATGCTGTCGCTTACGAGTATGTCTCCTTTGAAACTCCTGATGGAAAACCTGATGGAGATTACACTAAAATGGTTCACAAAGTGTTTCTTGGGGTAAGTTGCATTGATTCCTAGACCATGAACCTTTTTTTATTTATAACTTTGATAAAAAGGGTTTTTTTGAAAGATATAACTGATAACTAGTTAAAAGGGATAGATTTTTTCTATTAAGAATTTTCTTTAAAATAGTCATTTATGAAATTTAATGAATCAACGAATTTCTAACTAGAAAGATTTTTTCAAATGAATGTTGTTGTTTTTATGTGATGATATATAATATATTTTCCATTTTTAAAAGTTTTAAGTATTTATGAAGATTTTATTCCATAATATGCAGTCTAATTGAACATAATATTGAGTTTAACTTCTTTTTCTCAATATGATGTTAACAGGAGTTTGATGGAGCTGTAGGGGATACAACAATCTTGGCTAATCGGTCCCATTATGTTGATTTCGCATTGCCATACTCAGAGACGGGTGTTGTATTCGTGGTGCCGGTCGAGGATAAGAGAGAGAAAGGAGAATGGGTCTTCTTAAAGCCTTTAACAAAGGAGCTCTGGTTTATCATTGCTGCTGCGTTTATCTACATTGGGATCATGGTTTGGATTTTTGAGTATATAGCAGATAAAAATTTCAGGACCCAGAAGAAAATTGAAAAATTTTCTAACGTGTTCTACTTCTCATTTTCTACCCTATTTTTCGCACACAGTGAGTTTATTTTGTCTTGTTTTTACTATTGCATTAGTGGGTTTATTTTGTCACAAATTCTGTTTGATCATACTAACTCTAATGACCACATTTGCAATATTTTATTTGTAGAGAAGCCATCAACGAGCATTTACACAAGAGCTCTTATTGTCATATGGTGTTTTGTGGTGCTGATATTGACTCAGAGCTACACGGCCACACTCACATCGATGCTCACGGTTCAAGAGCTTCGACCAACCGTGAGACACATGGATGATCTAAAAAAGAGCCAAGTGAATATCGGATATCAAAGGGGTTCGTTTACATTCGAAAAGCTAAAACAAGAAGGCTTCAAAGAATCTAGGTTAAAGATTTATAATTCTCCTGAAGAAATGCGTGAGTTGTTCCTCAAAAAGAGCAGCAACGGTGGTATTGATGCTGCGTTCGATGAAGTTCCATACGTAAGACTTTTTATGGCAAAATATTGCAAAAAGTATACCATGATCGAGCCTACTTTTAAGGCAGATGGCTTTGGCTTTGTAAGTAAAGCATTATAGTTTGTTTTTTAGTTAGCATTGTGGAAGTGTTATTATTATTAAACTCTCTATGTTTTTGTTTTGGTAATTAAGGCTTTTCCATTGGGATCTCCGTTGGTACCAGATATTTCAAGACAGATCTTGAACTTAACAGAGGGAGAGAACATGAGAGCTATTGAGAGCAAGTGGTTCGTTGAAGAAAAATATTGTCAGGACCGGAACACAACTGATACTCCAATCCAGCTTAATCGAGACAGCTTTCAAGCTCTATTTATGATCGTCTTTGGTATCTCTTTGCTTCTACTCTTTATCATGCTGTCTTGTAGAAGATACCGAGAGGGCCGAGGAAACATGAACGGTGCTCCACATGATAATCCAGGCGATGGGCCTGATGACCATATGCTTCTATTCTTGCTCATGTTGGCTTTTAGAAGATACCAGCAGAGACGAGGCAACATAATCGTAGCTCAACCCAATCCTCCAGACGATGGGCCTGACGGTCAAGACAACGCACGAGATACTCAAAACCGTGATTTTAATGAAGGTGGAGAGGAAGCCAGTGAAGAAGGTAATGATGAAACAGATGATATTGAGCATCATATTTTGGAAGTACGTGAAGGAGGTAGTGTTAGAGATGGAGATCATGAAACAAATGATATTGGGAAAGTCAGTGAAGTACCTATGGTGCAACTACAAAGGCAAAAGTCACAATCAGGCTTAGTTCACCGTCGCAGCAAGAAACTCAGCTCAAAGACTATGCCCTTAAGAAAGGGACTCCCACCTTTAAGGATGCATTTGGCATAGTTTAAAGAGGTCTTCAATCCAAGTCTCGGTGTGACTTCAGTTTGAGTTTTTCCGATTTTATAAAAGTTTGTATTGTTCATATACTATTGGTTGGAATTTTCAATAAATGTATAACTAAGTCACAAATGGCCATTAGTTTTTTTTTCAAATTTTTGTATATTTGTAGAACCCAAACCCAAAAGAATTTTGATATAAAAAGGCCTCTAGAAAAACCCTACAAAAATTAATAAAAAAGGAAGAAGAAAAGACAAAACATTTATTTAACCAAAAACAAAAAACGTTACGACACGTGTCACAAACCTAGACCATCAAATGCTTTGTGATATATAAAATCGAAACAAAAAGCTTCCCAAAAGATTTATCTTCTTCATCATCCCCAAATCGTCTCAACTCTCTCAAGCGACTCCCAAAATAACATTACTCGAATGTTACCGAAGAAGAAGAAGAAACAGAGTGTAACAACAACAGAAGATCACACTTCGCTCCTTTACCGTAGCATGGAAGGTAAACAAGGTTTCTTCGATGAACCCGAATACGAAGTTTCTTCCATCTTATTGCAACTCTCGCACCCTGTCGTGTTCTCTTCCGACCCTCCTCTTTTTCATAAATGGGGTCGCACTAAGAAGAGGTCATGTACCGTCTTCCTTCGTCCACCGAAGATTTTGCCGCCGTGTGCGGAGGTCGCCGCCGAGATGGGAAGTACTTCAAGTTCTTCGTGTTTAACCGGCGATGCCAAGAAAACATATCCTCAAAGCGTAATTCTTAGTTTTTTATTTTATTTTCTGATTATTTTTCTATTAACTTCTGATTTATTGTTTGTATTAAATGACAGGTTAAAAAAGGGTTTGAAGTAGAATTGTCTACTACAAATCAAAGGTCGAAGCTGAAGATTACTTCTCAGACAAAAGCATCATCATGTTCGGTTCTCGAGGTTGTTTTGTTTATTTTTCCATTTTATTTTTGTTTTTCCTAAAGATAGAAAAAATATTATTTCCATTTCTGAAACATTCTGTGAATATATACAGACGGAGACGGGTTTAATTGGGGCGCAAGTTGGGTTACTACAAGCCCAGCCCATTGGAGAAAACCTGCGTCATCTACAACCGTTGATTTACGCTGGTGATGATCCTACGGCCAACAAGAGAGATAACTCGGAACTACGTGGCTTTGATCTGAACCTTCCAGCGGAAGAAGAAGGTAACCTTATAGCCACCACAATGGTTGTTGATTTTCAGAGTGTAGCTAACAAAGCTCAAGCCGCTGCTCAAGCAAGACAAAAAAGATTAGGTTTAATTAGATCTAAGAAGCGTTTTAATAGATTTTTATCTCCATACCAATTCAAGTAGGAATGGGGAATTAAAGAAGAAAAACTTTCTGGAAAGATTTTGTTGCTAATATATAGTTTTTTATGCGAATATGTAACCAATATTGAAAGTTTTCATTTCTTGAATATGAAATAAAAGCTTAAAGGAGATAAAATTATTATTACAAAACAAGGCATTGAGAAGTAAAAAATAAGAACAAACCAGGTTGCAAAATACAATAACAAGTAAAAAACCATAAGAAAGATTTTTCAACACATTCAACTTGATATGTATATTATATAGTAGTAGTAGTAGGGATAGAGAGAATCAAGATTCATAAGCTTCCTCCTCTTCTTCATCCTCGTACTCACCTTCTTCCTCAGCAGTAGCATCTTGGTATTGCTGATACTCAGCCACAAGATCATTCATATTACTCTCAGCTTCAGTAAACTCCATCTCATCCATACCTTCACCAGTGTACCAATGCAGAAAAGCCTTACGCCTAAACATAGCCGTGAACTGTTCACTCACTCTCCTAAACATCTCCTGGATCGAAGTCGAGTTTCCTACAAAAGTAGAAGCCATTTTGATACCGATCGGTGGGATGTCACAGACGCTGGACTTGACGTTGTTTGGGATCCACTCCACGAAGTAAGAAGAGTTCTTGTTCTGGACGTTCAAGATCTGCTCGTCGACTTCTTTTGTGCTCATCTTTCCTCTGAACATGGCTGAGGCTGTTAGGTAACGTCCGTGGCGTGGATCAGCTGCGCACATCATGTTCTTGGCGTCCCACATTTGTTGGGTGAGTTCGGGGACTGTGAGGGAGATGTACTGTTGGGAGCCACGGGATGTGAGAGGAGCGAAACCGACCATGAAGAAGTGGAGACGTGGGAATGGGATAAGGTTCACTGCGAGTTTTCTTAGGTCAGAGTTGAGTTGTCCAGGGAATCTTAGAGAGCACGTTACACCACTCATAGTGGCAGAGATCAAATGGTTCAAGTCTCCAACTGCAAAATGTCATAATATATTATAATATTAGATTTTAGTTATATAGTTTTTGACACAATAAAGAAGTGGTACGTACAACTAGGAGTGCTGAGTTTGAGAGTGCGGAAACAGATGTCGTAGAGAGCTTCGTTGTCGAGGACCATGCATTCATCAGCGTTTTCAACGAGCTGGTGGACAGAAAGAGTGGCGTTGTAAGGCTCAACTACAGTGTCTGAGACCTTTGGAGATGGGAAGACAGAGAAGGTGAGCATCATCCTGTCTGGATATTCCTCACGGATCTTTGAGATCAATAAAGTTCCCATTCCAGAACCTGTGCCTCCTCCAAGGGAGTGGCATACTTGAAACCCTGTAAATACAAAACCAAGTGAAAATCAGACACAAAATATGAAGACCCTATTGTGATAATACATACATCCAATATTTCACTCTATAATAGAATAACTCGAGTAAACTATTGATATAAAATTTATTCTATAATATAATTATTTAACATTATTGTAAATTATAGAGAAAAATATAAATTATAGAATAAAATTCAATGTTACAGTACAGTGTATTAAATATGAATGATAATGTAGTTCATACTAAGAGACCAGATCCAAATGGTAATGAGATGTTTTGACAATGCTAAAAAACAATAATTCTTCTAAAAGCAGACTCTGACCCACTTGCTCTGTTCAATTATGTAACAAAATGATATGTTTCACCTCGATAGTATCAACACAACAGTCGTAGTGATTAGCTGGTTAAGGTTCACGTGATAAGTTTGATTTACTACAAATCAGGCAGAAACATTAGGGGGCCACAGTACACACTAAAGCCAAATTAAAACATTGTCTTTTAGACTAAAAGGAAGTTAACTTTTTCTCCAATACAAACACAATCTAGTGACTGCGTCTGAATAATAATATGTTCAGCAATAATGCGATGACTGTAATATTATGAAAAGTTTAGCCGACAAAAAAATTGCGGGCCAAATCAATAAGTGCTAACAGCTTAGTCTTAACAGTAATTAAGACTTTTAATTCAATTAGTCAGTTTGAAAAAAAAACATGAATTATTGAAGAAAAATCATGGTTCATTACTTCACTGACAGTAGTGAGAAAACAACTAAAATAATCACAAACCATGACTCTTAATCCAGGCACATAAAACCTGCGATTTAATTCTTCTGTAAATCATTAAATATCTACCAAACGATATCATAAGATCAATGATGCTTATAGTTTTTGTTCTCAAATTAATCATAACTACAAATGAAACTACCAAAATCGTGAATGAAATTCACAAACAAAATAAATAATATTATACATTGAAGATCAAGTGAATAAGAACCAACAAGATTTATTGGTTCGGATTAATAAAAATTTAAATTAAAGAATATGCATATATATACCTTGAAGGCAGTCACAGTTCTCAGCTTCCTTACGAACAACATCAAGAACAGCATCAATAAGCTCAGCACCTTCAGTATAATGACCTTTCGCCCAGTTATTACCAGCACCAGACTGACCAAACACGAAGTTGTCGGGACGGAATATCTGTCCGTACGGTCCTGATCTGATACTATCCATCGTACCAGGCTCGAGATCCATGAGAACAGCGCGAGGAACGTACCTTCCACCAGAAGCTTCGTTGTAATAAACATTGATACGCTCGAGCTGGAGATCGGCGGAGTCGCCGTTGTAACGTCCGGTGGGATCAACGCCGTGCTCGTCGCAGATGACTTCCCAGAATTTGGAACCGATTTGGTTCCCGCATTGCCCGCCTTGGACGTGGAGGATCTCTCTCATGGTGTGATTGATTGGCTGAAGAGAGATTCTGGTGGAGAGAGAGGTGTGAGAGGGATGATGGAGGAGAAGGAGAGAATAAGAAGGGAGCGCGGGAGAGAGAGGGACAAATTGACAGCGTGGGGGAAGTATGGATCTTGCCAGCTATAACCGTTACTCTTCCTCGTTTGAAATTTTTAAGTTTAAAATAATTATTTTTACCATTATGTATTGTCAACACAACACAAATTTACATATTTTAATTAAGTTTTTTTTTTTCTAATAACACAGATCACAAAAACTAAGTTGATTAATAGATCCAATTTTGTAACTATATTTATGTTGTTGTATTCTTGCATTTTATAATGCAAAATTATTGTGCTTTAGGGTATGTGAGACTTTATCTTAATTTTTTTTCTTATAAATGAGCCAAATTTCAAGCAACTTTAAACACTATCTTCACTAACTTCAAATAATTTATCGCGAAAATTACTTATGTTTAGCGATATTGATTATGTATCTAAATCAATACTTTAAACTTTACATACATTAAATCATTAACACCAACAATAATTCAATAAAATATTAACTGAATCATATATCCCACCAAAATCATTCTGTTATAGAACATATTGTGAAATTATTTGACTAGTTTTCATTAATATAAAAAGTAAGTTTGTCAGATAAATCCTGCATAAAACACAATAATTTTTGTAGATAATTAATCTTCTTCAGAATACTGACTCACAAGATGTATATTGTACTACGAAAACTTCATTGGAGCTCAACCCCCTGATATTTCTCTTTGATTGAAGGCAGCAACAATTGCGAACTATGGGAATAAGTAACAGTTACATAAATGCATAAACACATGAATGCGAAACGAATAGAGCAACTTGTATTTACTATCTGAGATGTTTCGGTGACATAGCACATGTAGCAAGATGTAGCTAGCGATGTGGAGATCTTGATACATGATAATGATAAAACCAATAATTGAGATTGTTTGAATAATCGTATAAACTTTTTTGCTCACACACCGATTGTTTTTTGGATCTACTATGCAATATAGACAACAAAAAAAAAAATAGGTAGAAAAATAATAATGTCATAGCACATGTAGACTGTAGTGAGATCTGAGATTTGATCATTTATTTTTATTATTATGTCAAGTTCGATCTACTGTTTATTTATGTACGTGAAGACCAATAATTGAACTTGTCAATAGGATCCTGTTATTTTTATATTTGCTTCCAACCTATTGTGAAAATGTTACTGAAAGAGACATTAAGGAAATGGGAGCACGTTAGCTGGCTTGTATTCATATGAATCCATCTGAATTTATTGAAAGAACAAGGCTGCTATAGTTTCATTAATTTTCACTGTCCCATGCTCAAAAACAGATGGGCTGGAATGGGCCGGTTGAGTGGGAAATATAATGTTGGGCCGAAGCAGGTAAGATGCGATTTGAATAAAACTTAGTCCTTTGAAATAAGATGCGATTTGAATTAGCTCTTGTCTAGTTCTATTTGTTTTGTTTTTTGTTTTCCTTGTTCTAGTTAGCTCCTCGTCCTTGCTCTCACGACGGTCGTCTGATTTTAATGTAGTACTGTTTCTAGTTTACCTTTGATTTTTAATTGTTAGTTCTTCGTATAAAGCGTCATAATTAAGTTAGTTTATCACCGGAGAACTCTCACGATCAACATCGATCCTGACATGGGAAATACCAAAATAAATTTTCAAAAAATTGGCCGTTTTTATAAGAACGTTAAATACTACTATAATAATTTTTTTTTTGGTAAAATGTTAATATTTATACCATTTTTTAATTTTTCACATTGTTGCTTACAACTTATTAAACATGAAAATAAAGAAACAAAAACAACACAACTAGAGCCCAGTAAACCGCTCAAAGCGGCTGATAGGAATCAAAGTAAAGAAGCAGCAACGAGGAAGTAGGGGACCTCGCACGGCATGATAGCAGCCGATCCCGAATCAGACGGTCAATCGCAGCGCGGAGTACCGGAAGCGGAGTTGATACAGAGGTGAAGATTCTTGCATTTCTTTCCTTCCAAACAAAGTAGATGATGACCTGAAAGTAGAGTTTGAGGAGCGTGGCTTGATTGTTGTTGAAGGGGCGATGAGGAGAGTTTATCCAAGCTGCTACTGAATGCAAGTCCCAACCATAAATGAGAGGAGAAGCTGCATTCAAAGAAGAGGTGGTGATGTGTCTCAACTGACGAGGAGCAGAGTACACATTCGCTGGGGACATTAACTCCCCAACTACGCAGTCTGTCCTTAGTTGGTAAGCGCCGCAGCAACGCCAACCAGGATGTGATAGAGTTCCTCGGAATATTTTCCTTGAACCATATGACTTTATACCAAGGTACAGTGGGAGTAGGATCTCTCAACAGCTCCCAAGTTTTCTTTGAAGAGAAGGTAGGTTCAAAAGAGTCATTGGATTTACGCCATAAAAACCTGTCAGGTTCATTAGAGGGCGCTGGTGGGTTTACCTCTGTAATTGCAACCAAAATCCTCTGCAGGTCACTGGACCTAACAGCCGGGAAACTCCAAGACCCACTAACCGTAGCATCACAAACCGACGCCGTCTTTCTCAATCTCAAACTTCTAGGGCCTCCTTGACCTGCAACTTCAATTAAAGGACCCAAAGTTGTCCAGTTATCAAACCAGAAATTTGCTACATCTCCATCACCGATCACACACTTCATAAATCTGGATAGCAACAGCCTTAGCTGAAGCATACTACGAATAGTCGACGAGAACCGCGGTGATTCCGGTGTTAACCAGAAACCATTACGGTGGAAGATATGCTTCTTCAGCCAAGCTACCCAAATAGACCCAGAGTCAGTAAAAAAGGTCCAAACTCTCTTTAATCTGAAAACCAACTCAAGCTCCTCAAGATTTCTAATTCTAAGCCCACTTTCAGATTTTGGCTTACACACATCAGTCCAAGCAACATGCGCCCCCCTAGCCGAGGAAGTATCATTGTTCCAGAGGAAACGAGCACAGAGAGAGTCAACCTTAGCATAGAAAGCTTTAGGCAACACAAATACAGCACTCCAAAAATTCACCATACCATAGACAACTGAGGCCACCAGTGTGATCTTACCCGCAAATGAGAGATATTTAACAGTCCAGGAATGCAACTTACTTGATATCTTGTCAAGGAAAAGCTGAAGAGTGGCTAGCGTAAGTCTCCCTGGGTTAAGTGACAAACCGAGCTAGCGCGTTGGAAAAATTCTCCTTTTAAAACCTGAGATATCACTTATCGCAGCAGCTTCAATGTCATTGTATCCTCCAAAAAAAATCTCTGATTTTTGCGGATTCATCTCAAGACCAGATATACTTTTAAAGGTTGACATCACCTCAGAGATTCCAGCAAGTGAAGTCCGAGAACCATCAGAAAATACCAATAGGTCATCAGCAAAGAGCAAATGAGTAACCCTTGGATCTTCACATTTTGGGTGTAGTTTGATCTTTCCCTCCATAGATGCTTTTTCTATAATTTTGGACAGAGATTCCATGACCATTATAAACAAATAAGGAGAGATGCAGTCTCCTTGCCTAAGACCCTTCTCACCCCTGAAAAATCCAGCCAATTCACCATTTATTGCCATAGAGAATCTAGGCGATGTTATGCATTCCTTAACCCATTGTCTAAACACTGGCGGAAAGTCTTGTACCTCTAATAGCTTCAATAAATAGTCCCAGCAAATGGTGTCAAAACCTTTTCGAATATCAACCTTAAGCATGGAGCTCTTGCTGCAAGACGCCTTCTCATAGTCCCTAATCAGTTCTGAAGAAAACAAAACATTCTCTCCTACTATAATAATTTTCTTATAAAAATGTTGAATTTTTCAAGTATTTTTTGAAGACCGAAAACGGTTGCTTGTAATGTTTCCCCTTAGAGTCGGTACTGCTCATGACGGTCGTTTGACATTCAACTCTAGCCGAAACAGTCGAATAATTTTTTTGTCCATCACCTTTAACCTCGAGTAAAGCTCTGGACCGACCAAGAAACATTGACCTACTTGCTACCAGGATTGCTGCTCATGAATATCGATAAACCTTAAACCCAAAACACATTTAATTAATTATAAAATAGTCATACACACTTCGCTGGTTTTAAGCACATAATATATCTGAGTTAACTTGAATTGTCAGACGTGATCAATGGTGGTTGGTCGGGATATTAAATTAAATCTAAATCTGTCGTGTATAAATGACTGAACCGGGCTGAGGCTCAAATCTAGTAGTAGTAGGAGCTGTAATCTCCCGTCTTCGTCATGAAGTTGACTTTAAGTATGTCTTCCTCTTAAAAAAAAAATGTTTTATGCCTTCCTCTTCAAAAAAAGAGGTTTAAGTATGTCTTGAGGCTCACGTATGTCTTTCTCTTCAAAAATACGTACGTTTGTGAGAGAAAATGATACGAGTAATTTGACTTTATAAGTAATTTCTGGAAAGAATTAAAAGAAATCACCTTTTTGAAATACAAAAAGCTTCTTTGTATCCAAGCCCATTAACTAGAATACCGCCATGAGTTGATAAACTGAGACCATTGTTACGTCACAACACAGTGATTGCTTGGGGTCACTAGTGCATTTGGGAATTTCATAGACAGCGTAACCATCCTATATTCATCTGCACTCTATCACTTAATCATACTACTTACTCAATATACGAACCATTTGACGCCCATTAAGTATTTGTATTGTATACTTATGTGACAATAAGGTAGATAGAAATTGAGAGGCAAGAGGATCGCATATGATATGTTACAAAGTGGATGTGACATGTCTGATAACAAAAATGGCCGCTTAGACCCACAAGATTAATAACTTAGTAAGGAAACTATCGAAAATTTATTTCTCTTTTGTATCTTTTTATCTTTCACAGTTCACACTACCTTTATAAACAGTTAAAAGTGACAACATTCTTCACACTTGACAAAAAATATCTAGCAGATACTTATACAGAAAAGATTTTTATTGTTGAACCAACAAATTATTTTGGTGGGAAACTGGGAATATATGGTTGCTCAATCAAACGCAAAGATTTTATATGGATTCTCCAATATAAGCTAGAGGCCCCACGGCTATCACCAAAGATGTTGAAACATCCACTAGAGTACAATGCCTAGTTGGTCTGAAAATGAAATGATAATTTTATAAATCATTTGGTCTTAAGACTTTCAAGTTCGTCATCATTTTTGTACTATATAAGTCTAGGCACTTGATTCTTTGTTACTTGCAAAAAATCACATATGTTTCCATTGTCTCTACCGAAATTCCTGTAAGTGTAAACATTGGTAAAGTAATATTGTTTCACACGTCTACTATATAATCGTCATTGCGTAATTATTCAGTAAAGTTAAAAGAATCTTCAAACATAAATTACTTTACGTTTTGTAGATATTTTTGAATTAAAAAGTGGAGGTCAAAAGGTGGTTGAATGTTTTCGTTGAAAAACATCAATCAAATACTAACAACACATAGTGATTAAACCATTTCTCAAACCAGACCTTAGACTAATACATTATCGTATAGCTTATGAACCGATTAAATAACAAAATTAGCTCAACATGTCAATACTATGTAAAATCATTTAAATAAGCAGCAAATGATTTTCTTAGTCTCAACGGTTAAAAAGTCACAATCCAATCGCGTGTAACCACGTAAGCAGGCGTACCATAAGCCACCAACCAAGACATACACATGATTTCTACCGACATAAAAAAAAAAAGCCAACGGAACATGCTTTTCTATAAATCATACATCATCTTCATAATCTCTTTTTCGCCCTCAGAATCTATCTCTTAAAAGAATAAGAAGAAGAAGAAACACAGCAATATAAAATACTTTAAAAAATCTCAACACTCATCTTCTTCTTCTTCTCAATCCAATGGCTCTCCCATTGCCATTGATCTTCTTCCTCATGTCCTGGTTCCTAACAAGGACTGAATCCACGAGCTTCATCATGGAGAACAAATGTGAATACACAGTCTGGCCAGGACTTCTCTCCAACGCCGGAGTTCCACCACTTCCAACAACAGGCTTCACCCTCCAAAAAGGCGAAGAAAGAACCATCACCGCTCCAGCTTCATGGGGCGGACGCTTCTGGGGAAGAACACAATGCTCCACAAACACCGACGGCAAATTCTCCTGCGCCACCGGAGACTGCGGCTCCGGAACCCTCGAATGCTCCGGCTCCGGAGCCACACCGCCAGCCACACTAGCCGAGTTCACGCTCGACGGATCCGGTGGTCTCGACTTCTACGACGTCAGCCTCGTCGACGGCTACAACGTCCCCATGCTCGTCGTTCCGCAAGGAGGGTCGGGACAGAACTGTAGCAGCACGGGTTGTGTCGTGGATCTGAACGGGTCGTGTCCTTCGGAGCTGAGGGTGACGAGTGTTGATGGTGTGAAACTGTCTATGGGTTGTAAAAGCGCGTGCGAGGCGTTTAGGACGCCGGAGTATTGCTGTAGCGGCGCGTTTGGGACGCCTGATAAGTGTAAACCTTCGGAGTATTCGTTGATTTTTAAGAACGCTTGTCCACGTGCGTACAGCTACGCTTACGATGACCAGAGCAGTACCTTCACATGCGCTAAGTCTCCGAACTACGTTATCACTTTCTGTCCAGCTCCGAACACGAGGTAAAAATTACGTTTATGACCTCGCGTCTTATTACCAATGTGAATGTCAAGCTTTGTCAGGGAGGGTATTTTAGTCAATAGAGAACCGGTAATTCATGTTGTTTCCACTGTTACAGCACTAAAGCATTAATTAGTAGGCTATGATTAAGGTTAGGTGCGGAGGGTAGTTTCGTCAAAATTGAATAGACGTCAGATTTACTACATTGACATTAATGAATCATTGAATAACCTGTTGCTTTACCTTGGAATAGAAGTCACTTAAGTTTTACTCCCTCTGTTTTAATATAAGTGTCACTCTACAGCTATGCACACGGATTAAGGAAACAATTAATTTTACATATTTCCTATATAAAAACACAATTACCTATACACCTAACCATATTTTAACCAATAGAAAAATAAATTATATAATAAAATTAATAAATTTTACATTGAAAACCGAAAACGACACTTATTTTGTAACACAAAAAATTCTCTACAATGACACTTAATATAAAACGGAGGGACTATTAGATTGTTTTCTTGTCATTTATTGTCACTGTAAATATTTCTTTTGCTTTCTACTGCAAAAAAAAAGAAATACTGTAGATAGGTGTTTCATTACGTTTTTATTTTATTAATTTTTTGCTTTATCAATTTATTTTAATATATTCTATAAATATTTAATACTCCCGATGACCATAGAGCATGGGGAAGAGAGTTTTAGATTTATTGGGATGTGTACGCTTAACGGCCCATCGACATTTTTTAATGTTTTCTCCACTCGCAAGGATGCGTGGCAGAAGCACTTACTATAGTTACTAGTACTTACTAACGTCTTGTTTTTAACTGTGGCAGTCAAAAATCATCTCAAGATCAAAACCAAGACACGAAACCGACGACACCACCTGGGACGTCAACAACTCCTTCCGGAGGAGGTACGACGTGGTCGCCGGAAGATACATCGATGATATACGAAGGAGCTCTAGATCAGAGCAAAGCATCATCACCATACTCATGTCATCCTTCGTTATATGGAATCACAGTCACACTCGCGCTGGCCTTTTGTCGGATGTGGTGGCTCTTTTGACCTAACGTTGTTTTTGTCTCCCGCGGTAAACACTGAATCAGGACAATGTGGGCCCCCACTAAAGCCTTATCTCTTCCCGGCCCATGTGACCTTTTTCACTGAGAACGACGTCGCTGAGTGAGAGTTGAAAAAAGTTACAAGGGAAAAGCTCCTTACCCAAACTACAAGATTACCCTTCATGAGAGGATTCTTGTTTTTGGTGAGGAACATGTGGGGGGGGGGGGGAAAGAAAGTGGGCTGCTTGTGGACTTCAGAAAAGATGGGAATCATATTTGTTTAATCTTTAATAAAATTATTAATTAGGATTATAATGTAACGTACACTATATAAAGTAATCTATAAGTTTATATTCTGGAAAATGGGGGAATATTTCATTTGTTTTTTATGTAGTGATCTTGGTTGGCCATTTGAAACATTGAGATGAATAATTACACTTATTATATACATGTGTTTGGTTCTTGTCTCGGACATAATAGCCATAAGAAATTCATAGATTCTATGTTATTAATGGAAAAAGTAATCATAGAAACATTATTTACAACTGATGCGGTAACCACTAGCTGAGAAAGAGATTAAATAATTAGTATACAATAAGGGTGAGTTGATGATGATGAGGCCTTTGATAGTGGGAGTGGGAAACTTATAAATATAACCAACTAACCAAGTGTCCATTTCACTGCATATGATTTGACAAAAATAGAATAAAGCCATCATGGAATTGAATATATGTGCTTTATTCACTCCTCTAGTAAGAAAAAAACAAAATGATAAGATGGGTTAAGACTTCTCATTGACAAAATAGAAAATGGGTAAAAACAAGTAGAAGCAATGTTGCCTAATGATTAAAATTTAAAAGTTTTTATATTTAGGATTATGATTTGAAATCTAGGTAACATAATTTCTTGCAGATTATATGATGTAAATTTATAAAAGGTTCCAGAGTATTAGCAGATTATATGATGTAAATTTATAAAAGGTTCCAGAGTATTAGCGGTAGAACCATTTGTTGTAGTCGTCTGCAGCAGAGTGGGTATATCTATTGAAAGTTTGTATATGCAAATTTATTCGTCGATTCAAGTGCTCCGATAGAGCTTCATCGTGGAATCATCTGTGAAATTGTACATCAAAGTTGCATATATGTTATAAGTAGTTGATAGAGTGAGGTATTATATGATATGATTTAGTTGTTAGCTAGAGTTAATAAAAAAATGGATTAACAGTAGAGCCCAGTGGCAATTGATAAAGGCCCATTATAAACCATTGCCAAGCCCATGTGAAGGTTGGAGATATTTTATTTGTTTTATCTTAGGACATCATAAATGATTATAACATGCGTGAATGTCATAGGACTCGTAAATGTCTGACATGCGTGGCCAGTCTCACGACGTTGCTTCCCATTCTTCATACGCCGTCGTTTCACACGAGGGTACCAGCAAACTCTTCTCTCACTGAGTCATCAGATTCAAATAATTTCTTACCAAGGGTGTTTCCGTAGTTTTAAATTATTCCCTTTGGCAAGTATCACGCCTGAAGAGTGTCATCAGCAACTTTTATTTATTAATAATCTCCACCGGCGCAATTGCCACGAAAGCCTAAAGAAGAAACGCTTTTAACTCTTATGTGTTTATCCGACGCGGTTCTCCGTAACCTCGTGACGGTTTACGTGGCGGTGATCATCGCGATCAAGGTGTATGGAACTGTCTCAGGGACGAGCTTCGGTGCTGGATTCGTCGTCGTGGTTTCTGTTACCGCGGTTGGAGTTTTGCTTGCGGTTACGCTAGCTTGGGACGTGACTCGTAGAGCGACGGATGCGGTTTCGCGGTATAATCGCGTTGGGGTTGAGGATCTTAGTCACCGTAACCATCACGACGGTGTTGGTGGAGTTTGTAAAGGAGGGATTTGCTGGCACGGTGTTGCGGTTCGGTCACCTGCTTCTCAGGTTCGGTTTAGGCTTCCACAACATATACCGTATGGCGCTCTCTGAGTGCATAATTTGAATGTTTTTGTTTTTTTTGTTTGACTAAAATGTTTCCCTTTTTTGTTACTTAGTTTCCTATACATATTGTATATGTTGTAAATGTTATGTGATGATGATAAATGTTCCTGTTTTCTAAAATTAAAATTGATTTTGGATTTAAGAGACTAAAGCACATGCCTAACTGTAAAAAAAGAATACATGACAATCTGTATGTTAAGATCTTAAGTTGGATATTGGTAAGAATCTGGCAGATGAAGATATGTTCTGTGAGAAGAAGAAAGTGGAGTGGATTGGCTCCAAATCATCACGCAGACAGATGATAAAGGTTGAAGTCTACTGGTAATGAACACAATCTTTTTGTTTCTTTGTAGATTTATTGGTTTTTTTAGGCACACAACTTCGTCTGAAAGAAGAAAGAGCTAAAGTTTACAAGCCATCATCAATAAGCATACGAATCACATTACAGAGTAAATAAAAAACACATAGAGGCAATATACAAATCGATCACACAACAAATATACATACATACAACTCAAAAGTAATTTAAAAACCATATATGTTCACTTAGAACAACAACAACAACAACACAACAAAATATTCATCATCATTACACACGAAACACATCTTATTATTATTTTTTTTTAATTTTCTCTTTGATTGGGTTAGAAGGCGATTAAGTTAGTCACGGATTTAGGAGGGTTAGTGAGCATGTGCACAACTTCCCTCATCGTAGGCCTTGACGCTGCCTCATCCTCCACACACATCATCGCTATCTCGAACACATGAATCACACTCGTCAACGGGTACCCAGTCAACCTCTGGTCAACGATCGCAACAACAGTAGCTGCATGTGACTGCTGAGGCATCTCCCCCTCTGTGTTCCTCACCCACCTCACTATATCCACTCCTTCCCCAAACTCACCAACCGGTTTCTTCCCAGCTATTAACTCCAATAACACCACTCCAAAACTATACACATCACTCTTCTCGTCCACTTTCAAAGTGTATGCATACTCTATCAAAACCATAACAAACAATCATTAGTGCATGCTTTAGTAATTAAGGCCAGATTTATCGTTTAAACTAACCTGGAGCGATGTAACCATAGGAGCCAGCAATTGAAGACATACACTCAGAAGCAGCACCGTCCACTAAGAACTTAGCAAGCCCAAAATCAGCAACATGGGCCTCAAAATCAGAGTCCAGCAAAATGTTATTGGACTTAACGTCTCTATGCAAAATCAACGGCGAACAGTCATGATGAAGATAACACAGCCCCTTCGCAGCTTCCACAGCTACTCTAAGCCTCGTCTCCCACTGTAGATGACCTCCTTTAGAACCATGCAAAAGCTCACCAAGGCTACCGTTAGGCATGTACTCGTACAAAAGCAGGTTCGTATCCTTGTTCGCCACGTAACCGAGCAATCTCACTATATGACGGTGACGGATTCTCCCTAACGTCTGTATCTCCGCCGTGAATCCGTGATCGCTCCTCCCTGTTCCGCGTCCCACTAACCGTTTGATCGCGACGTCTACGTTGTTAGGCATGGATCCTCGGTAGACGATCCCCGCTCCTCCTTTCCCGATTATGTTCTCCTCTTGGAGACACTCGAGGACGTCTTCCGCCTTGAAATCGAGTCGTTGGAAGGCGGTTAGCTTCCACGAGAGAGACCTCTCGTGTTTCTTCCTGTTCATCTGACGGATCGCGACGCTGATGAGAATCAGCGCCGTGATCGCGGCGATCACCGTGATTACGATCCGGGAAGGCGAGAATAGCGCCGCGTGGATGCGATCGGAGGTTAGACCGGGACGCGTGAGGCAGGAGACGTGGTGAGGGAGGCAGAGGTAAGGGTTTCCGGCGAAGGAAGTGTCGTTGAAGACTAGGAACTGGCCGCCGAGTGGGACTCTCCCCGAGAGGTCGTTGAAGGAGAGATCGAGAGTTGTTAAGCTCGTCATCTTCCCGATTCCGATCGGGATCGAGCCGGTGAGTTGATTCCCGGAGAGATTTAACGTTCCTAAGTTAATCACATCGTGGATGTCTTTAGGGATGTCTCCGTTGAGTCTGTTACGGCTGAGATCGACGGAGATTAAGGAAGTGCATCGCGTGATTGAGTTAGGGATCTCGCCGGTTAGGTTGTTAGCGCTCGTGTTGATCTTCGTTAGATGCTTCAACTCGAAAACTTCTTTAGGAATATTCCCGGTAAACCGGTTCCGGTCTAAGAATAAATCCTGTAGATTTCTAAAATTACCGATAGCCGGTGGGATCGAACCGGTAAACCAGTTGTTAGATAAATAGATGTGATCGAGAACGTCCCCTGACATCTCCCTCGGAAGCTCCCCGGAGAAGAAATTATCTGTGAGTTCGATTATCGTAACGAGCGGGAGATTGAATAGTCCCGCTGGAATTGTCCCGTTGAGGAGATTCTTGACGATTCGGATCTTGTTTAACGATTTGCATTGACCTAGCTTCTCAGGGATGGAGCCGAAGAAGAAGTTGTTGGAGAGGACTAACGTCTCCAGCTTCCCGCCTCTACATAGATCCAAAGGGATAAGTCCCGTGAGATGATTCTCAGAGACGTCTAGCTTTTTTAGATTCCCGTTCCGGCCGATATTCGCCGGTAACTGTAACGTGAAGTTGTTCTCCCAGACTTGGAAGACTTGGAGGTTCGGCATGTCTCCGATGAAGTCAGGTATAGGTCCGTGGAGATTGTTTCTGAATAGGTTGATTAGTGTTATGTTTCCGAGGGAGATGAAGCTCTGGGGGATCTCTCCGGTTAGCTGGTTTATTGAGAGGTCTAGTGATTTTAAGCTGATTAAACCGGAGAGTTCTGGTGGGATGTTTCCGGTTAAGTTGTTGATGTGGAGGAAGAGAGTGTGTAAGTGTTTTAGGTTGCTTAGAGTTGTCGGAATCTCTCCTGTGAGTGTACAGCTCGCCATGTCGAGGATCTCTAGGTTCGCTAGTTCGCCGAACTCCGGTGGAACGCCGCCGGTGTAGCTGTTGAAGTAGCCTACGTACATTTCTTTGAGATTCTTGAGGCGTGACAAGCACGCCGGAGATTTACCGGAGAGTCCAGCTCCGTTGAGACCGAGATATTCTAAGCTTTGGATGTCTCCGTAACTCTCTGGGATCTCTCCGGTGAAGAAGTTTCCTCCGAGAGAGAGGTGTCTCAGCTTTGTAAGCTTGGGTATCTCCGGCGGTAATGGTCCGGTGAAGTTGTTGTTGTACGCGTCGAGGACTTCGAGGTTAACCATGGGAGTGAGAATCTCTCCGGGGAAGGTTCCGTTGAGGTTTCCGTTGTTAGAGATGTTTAGAACTTTGAGAGAAGTGAGACTCTTCATCTCCAACGGCAACCTACCGGAAAAGTTATTAGCAGCTAACGTCAGATTCTCAAGACGGTTCAACATCCCAATCTCCGGCGAGATGGTTCCGAACAGAGGAGTGAAAGAGACGTTGAGGGAGACAACACGAGCGTCACCGTCGCAGGAAACGCCGGAGAAAGAACAGTGAGCTGTTGGAGAAGTGGAGTGAACCCAGTCGTGGAGGCCATGGCCGTTGCGACCAATCATGGAGGATTTGAGGTTGAGGAGATGGTCCATGTCGGAGGAAGCTAAGCTTGGTGAGAAACATAGAAGCAAAATCGAGATAAGGTAATTGAGATGGAGAAACAGAAGGTGTGTTTTCAAAAGTCTCATCTCCATTTTTTAAAAAAAGCTGTCTTCTCAGAGAGAAAGAGAAGAGAATAAGAAGTTAGCGTGAGTCTTATGCGATAGGACGAGTGCAGAGATATATATGAACAATCACCACAATGGCATATTGTGAAGAAGATGGAGAGAATCGTAGTGGTACTGTTCTAAAATACTGCTAGACTTTCACAGAGAATATTATTACTTTTTAAATCTTTTTTTTATATGACTTTGAATTAGAGAATAAATATACCACTAGAAATAATGCGCAGAATAACAACTTTTCTTCTCCAATGTATCGAGTAGTAATTTTGTGATGGTTATATTATTCTCTATCTAGTAGATTTATGAAATAGAAACCATACGGATATAAACGGGTAAAAGGACATCCAGCTTGTAGATACGAACCACGACTTGTGGTCAATGTAGTGTCAGTCTCTTATTGGCTTTTTTATGTCACATACAGTACTAATTTTCAAATTCAGTGTTTTGTTAGGGTGCTCAAATAATTGATTTTTTTGAATTATTCCAAGTAATAACAGTATTTTAGTATTATTTTCGTTATTTAATCATGTGAGTTTTAGACAATCTATGATAATTCTGGGCTAACTAACGATTTGTGCTCGAATTGTAATGCAAACCCACAATCCACTACCAAATATATGTGCAGATTCAAAATATAGGCTTCAGAGATACTTTTATCACAGTCGTTTTTACAGTTTAGACACAAAGTTATTTGGAGAGTAGCCGCCACTACACAAGCACAAGACATGGAAAACCGGGAAACGTCGTCGTTTGCTTTCCTCTGTTAAATCGTCTGACACGATTTACATCGAGAAAGTTTATCTTTTTGGCTATATATATCAAAATAAATGGATAACTTCATGGCAAACGCTATTACAAAATGGCTATGATCTGAACTGACCGTTATAGATGATAGACAGGGCTTTAACTTTACGTTCTCTGGCTAGAGCTGTGGCTTCGTTCTTCTCATCCGCTGTCTTGTCATCTCAACGAGTTTACTTTTAGTCCGACGACGTTTCCTTCTCATCGTCACGTGATGAGAAGAACAATGGAAAATATATTTAAAAAAAAAACTAAAAAAAGACAAAGAGAGGAGTTAATGGGCTTATTAAGTAGGGCCTAGTTATTAAATGGCCCGTAGAGAAAGTTTGTCTGTGTCCTTTCCAAAAGAGACAAATCTGCCCCTTCTATTTTGGCTTCAATCTAATAGTCAACGCCCCTTTTCTTGTCTTTGTCTACAACTCACTCTTCTTGTAGACCTTCTTCTGCTGTGCTTCAGGGTCCCCACGTTCTGTGTTATTTACCTTTGGTTTCGTAAATCATTCTGACTTTACCCTTATCTTCTCTCTAGTAATAAAAAAAATTCCTTATAAAAGTCGTTGCTTTGATACTAAACTCGAATTTATTTCGGAGTCTGTGGAATAATTCGGATATTCCTACTCTTTTAGTTGTTAACAATGGCTAATTATAAATCAAATCGTAGTGGAAGCGCTCGAATATCACACTTATTAGATCTTTATAAGAACAAATAATATGTCACTTGTTTTAGAAACTCTAAAAGTTCTAGCTACTTTGACACTGGAATGAGCGGATGAATCAACAACTATTTGATTGCGATTACTAATCCTGTGACGATAACAAAACAAAGATCGAAATATATTTATTGATTCACTATAGCAACTATATATGTATGTTAGTTAATGTCCACAACTACATAACAAAGCTTTTATTAGAGATAAACTGGATAGCAGAATGTGTATCTTACTTAATATTATCACTATCTTTGGTACACACTTTCGAATATTTCCATTTATTTTTCACAGTTTTTTAAGATTTTGAGAACTTTACAATTTTGATCCGCAAGATATCCAATTTATATCCAATATTTTTCTTAGTTATGAAAGCCATGTTATAGTTTAAACAAGTTTTATGCAGAATCGATTCTGCCAGACTTAAAATGTATTCTCTCAACATTTTGTAACATAAAACCTAATCATATTAGTAAATTATTGGTTTCCGGTTATACAAGCACTACCGCTTTTGGAGAATATATCTTCACCCCGCTAACAATATTTTATACGATTAAATATCACGAGGAGCTTTACCAACAAAGAGCCTTTGATTTGTTGAGAAATCTATACACTTGGGGTTGACAAAGACACACACATACACTTGGGGACCAATGTTAGACATATATGCGGCATATTGTTATAAAGGCCCTTTCCTAAATGGCGCAGCGAATTTCTCATTTTATATTATAATGTTGTGTATTCTCTTTTGGATTTGATATTTGATGCATTAGATTTAAGAAAGTAAACGCTATACATACTACCTACCAGTAGATAATTATATGCTTTCACGTGTTATGTTTGGCTAATACTGTTAACCGGTTCAAGTGGATTGGACGGCTTACACAACCAGAGCCACCGGTACTGTCTTGAACCAAGGGAGATTTCAATATGTGATGAAGAAGAGAAGCATCTTTTCTATGATTCGCTGAAAATGCCCAAACTTGTGAACTTTGGGAATAAAGGTTTAGGTTCTCTTCAGCAGAAAAGAAGCTTTTCTTAGTAATTAGAAAAAAAATATTTATGTAGAGGAATATGAACTTTGGACATTTTCTGATATAATATGACAATGCATTTAGGAGCATAATGTAAGACATTTATCATTAATGATTTATGGTTAATGTCTGAATGAACTTCAGATTAGTTTCTAGATGAATGTGAAGCTAACTACAAGATAAAAACATGATTAGATAGTAGAACTGTAGAAGCTTGTTTCATATTTTCGCAAGAATTATGGAGTTGCACTTTTTTTTTTTTTAACTTAAATTATGGAGTTGCACTATCAGTGGTACAATTTGGCCATGTTGCTTGAAAGTTAACTACTGTTAAAAAGGTTGTCCCAAACAATTTGAAAATCATATACAACTTGCGTGAAGAATAAAATTTAAAACGGTTAAGAAAAACAAATTTGTATAATATTATGTATTTAAAAGATTAATTGAATCAAACTTATTAAAAAGGTAAATACATAATTTTCACTATCTTTTAAATTAGTTAAAAAATTATTTATATTGATATAAAACTTTCCATTAATATTTTATTTTAATATATGTTTTGGGTTTAAATTAAACTACATTAATTAAATTACAATAATGCATTAACCTTTTAAATACAAAAAATCAAAACATACCAGAATTTAACCATAAATTTTTTAGCATAATATAAGTCTTTAACAGAAAAACAATTAGAACATTAAAATAAAAATGGAGCATAGTCATTCAAAATTTCTAAAATAATTAGCTTTTACATTATAAACTTTACATATAATGCCTCCACAAAAATGGTTTTATTTCTAATATGCTTTCTTATTCTTATAGAGTGTAAGCATACACACTTTACTAACCAAAACTATAGTTTAGTATAAGGTCATCTACACCAGTACATTAAATTTGATGTAATTTTATCTCCAACAAAATAATTAATCAATGATAATTCTAAAGATTCTTATAGAAAAAAATAGAGATGTCTCCTACCTTATAAATATCAATGCAAAATTAACACAATCTCACCATATTTGATGTAATGTGAATTATATATATATATATATATTTATTTTTGTAATGTAAATAATACTACACCAAATTTGATGTAATACTATTCATTAAACCAAAATTTTAAAATAAATATTTTTTTCATTTAGTAAGATAGTTTAGTTACAATCAAATTTATAATTAAACATAAATATATTGTATTTTTAATTTATTTTCACATAATTTTAAAATTAATATTTTATTTGTTATTTTTAAAATAAATCATTCTATGACTATTATCATTTATCAATAATAAAATATATAAATAATAATCTAAATGTGATAAAGTAATTATCTAATAATTATAAAAAATTAAAACTTAAAAATTTAAAACATCAAATAGTATATATAGTATTAGTTTTGGTATAAAATTTAATATTATTGTTGGAGATGATAAACAAATTATAATATCAAAATATCAAATTTGGTGTAATATTAACCCCACATATAATGTCATAGTTGGAGATGTTATTAAGAATGACATCTTCAGAATTCAGAGGAGATTTATTTAATGTCATGAACGGCATTCAATGTGTTTATTGTACTCCAAAACCTACTAACGTTTTTGGGAGTAACACATCTAGAAAATGATAGTACATGATTCCTTCGTGATCAGCCTGTTTGTTTCACATATAATCAACGCACTGATCATTTGGGGAAAACCTTTCAAAAGCAATAATTAGAAAAAACAAATCACGAGCAATGATGATTTAGGATATATAGGTCATAGTCTTGTCAATCAAGTTAATAATTAAACGAAAAGGCTACAGAAGTAGTAGTAGTAGAAGATGATGATGAAAACGAAGACAAAGTTGTGTCACAAGTGTGTCTTACACTATTTGTCTTGGAAACTGAGGATTGCCTAATGGCCTTTTGAGCTTTTGCTTCAGCCACTACCGAATTTTCCCTGTCTATATTGGCAGCTTTAGTCTCCCAATCTATTCAACACATGCAATGATTGTGGACGAAGAAACTTCTCAATCCATGACCCAAGAATCACCTTTCGCTTTTGTTCCGTTGCACGGCTGATAACTATATAGGCTTCGAATGGTAAAAGCAGATCAAACGGTGCAGATCAAGCGGTTCATGCAGATCGAGCAGGACAAATGCAGATCAAGCGGGACAAGTGAAGATCAAGCGGATCATGCAGAAGAAATGCAGATCAAACAGTTTATTATATATTATGAATGAAAAAATCAGTTCAAAACTATAAATCATATATTTAAACAATAAAAAATTATACCAAAATATCAAAATAAATATCTTGTATGTTGTAAGATCAGCCGAATGTTAATTAAATTTTTCGTAAGATGTTTGTACATTTTTTCTTTTTGTTTTAATTGATCAAAATTATCTTTGAAGAACTAGCATATTGCTAATATTAAACTATTTATTGATATTTATATATAAAGATTTTATCTTTTTGCTGAAAATATTGTACAGCTTAATAAAATACTCATTTTATGTAAGAAAATTATATTTTTTTCTTGGGAAAATATTGTGTTTTGTAGGCGATTGAATGTCATATTTATAATTTTAAAATGATACAAATAATATTGGTGTGAACTATATCGTTTGAGTTAATCTTTATACATTATTTCTTGTCTTTTAGTGAAAAAAGCAGATCAACACCTACAAATGTTAGCGGGTGAGATCTGCATGTAGATCTCCTGCTTTTTTCACAAAAAGACAGGAAATATTGAACTGCATGCAGATCTCCTGCTTGAACTGCTTTTAGAAACAGAAAATGATGAATGGCAAAAGCAGGGCAGGAAAACTGCATAAGCAGGAGATCTGCATTTGTTCTGCCTTTCCATTCATAGCCATAGTATAAATTGTGATTTATTTATAGGGCTTATTTGCCAACTAGCTATATTTTGAACATAAATTAGGTAAATGACATTGATTTTGACATAATTTAATATCTAACATTTATACCACAAACTATCCGGTTATGTCCTTTAATTTTACAGTTACCAGGTAAAAAATGGAAAAGAATAACGTGACCAGTAGAAGAAAGAGTCATCCACGTATACTTTTACTGACCACATATATATCTACTCAATGTTCTATTCTATATCACTGATATAGTATAGAATTATAACTTTATCTACAACCTTATATACTAAATATATCCAAACCCAATTCTTAGATACTAAACCTTATCCCAGTCCCATCCACCCTCTATACTAAACTTTAAACTCTAATCAGTAAACCTAAACCCAAATATAAACCCTAAACATAAATATAAACCTTAGCACAACCCCCACCACAACCCCAACCCAAACCACAACCCCCACCTTCCAAATACTAAACCCTAAATACTAATCACTAAACCCTAAACCAAGTGTAAATCCTAAACCCAAATAGAATGGAACAAAATAGATAGAATAGTACATATTAGTGAGCAAACTGAACACTCTTAATTAATTATCAAATGGAAAAATAAATTATAGGTTCACTAAACCCAATATTCAACCCCCACCTTTGAAATACTAAACCCTAAATCCTAATCACTAAACCCTAAACCCAAATATAGACCCTAAGCCCAAATAGAATGGAACAAAATAGATAAAATAGTACATATTGGTGAGCAAAATAGAACACTCTTTATTAATCATCAAATGGAACGATACATGATAGGGTCACTAAACCCAATCCTCAACCCCACCTTCCAAATACTAAACCCTAAATCCTAATTACTAAACCCAAATATAGACCCTAAACCCATATAGAATGGAACAAAATAGATAGAATAGTACATATTTGTGAGTAAAATAGAATGGAACATGATAATTTTACTTCTATTTTATATGCGTATAATAGAATAGAATAGAATACAGTAACTGTTCATCTTCTTCCACATACAATAAAAATTTCCTGTAAATTCAGATACGTACTGTTTCAGTGTCTCTGCTACTATTGCTTTTAGAATTTGAGAAGCCTCTCATTTCCGTCACCAACAAAGCTTCCTAAACCGTTCTCCTCCTCCACAAAACTTTTTGACAACGTCTTCGTCGCTCAAATATATTTTTGAAGAATTTATTCACTTTTTCAATTATTAACAATGAAAAACTTATTTTGTTAGTGTGTGTGAGTAACAAAGAACCACGTAATATGTTTCACAATCAATAATTATTCATTAATTTTTGTTACTTTACAGGTTGTGCCGGTGGAAAAGAAGGTTAATACAGTATTATTATATAAATATAACGGTGTGTATAGAACTGTTAGATAAATTAGCTATTTGGTGAATTTCATTTTTTTTCTATGCTATACAGCCCAATTCCCCTTATTTATATATTTTGAAGAGGCAACACCAGTATTTCAAAATAGCAGAGTCGTTTAATGTTATACGGGTTAAATGACATGTCTTATATTTACAACGTTGATGTATACATAAAAGTGGAAACTCTAGTTTTAAGGTAAGAAGAATACTATGGTTTCATGATGAATCAAAGTTTCTTTTTGAATACTAGAAGTTCAGAACAGAATTCCGTAATCCCCCAAACTTGAACCAATAACCAGAATTATTTATTCCTTGCGGTTGCTAAAATCGAAGATTTTGAACACAATAACCAGAATTATTTTAAGTTGAGTTAACTATATTTCCTAATCTAAAATAATGTCTAGAATATCTCCCATCTTACTATATTTCCTAATCTAAAATAGAATTTAGAGTAAAAATATTTTAATAATATTTATTGTTTATTATATAATAGAATAAAATAGGCTAACTCTATATATAAATTAATCTATCTATTTTTTGTTCGCAATTTTAATTTTAATAATATTTCTTGTTTATTATATAATTATTATATTTTAATTTTTTTGAGTGAACTATTGAAGATGATCTAACCATTTATGAATTTTTAAGTTAAAAAAAAAATCAGAAATTAATTATAATTTTGTTAGTAGAAAAGATCCCATCCATTTTCTAATTTGAACATGACCTTGATTTTGTTTGGATCGTTCCTGTCGACATGTGAAATATTTAGGCCTAAACTATAATTGATAAAGACTTTCGCTTTATACTTTGATTTCATAATTTTGACTGTAAAGAATTTGAATGTTGAAACAAAATTGTTAGTTTAAATTTTATTAAAAGTAAATTAATATTTAAAACTGTAAAAGTTTTGAATAATAATTAAATATTTTATTTAAAATATACACTAATCTTATTATTAAAGAATTACATATATGATTTCACTAATAGTATAATATGAATGCCAAATGAACAAGAAAAAAAATTAAGAGAAACTTATAATGGCTTTCGACATTTTAGAATAATTATTTAAAAAAAAAAACCTGATGGGTAAAAAACGATGTTAGAGACATTCTAATCCAAAAAACCTTCAACGTCTTAACCCAATCGGACCTCTAGTCAATCTAATCTAGTACGAAACTCCTACACTGTCAGCTTTGTTTTAGCCACGTCTTTTGACAAGAAAACACACGATTTGCTCTGGTTAAAGAACAAGAACTTGGCAATTTTGTCTCCACGCTTGTTACCGCTCAAGTCAAGTTTCTTGGTCCCTTGGGCCTTTTGGGCTTTGAGTGTTGGTAATCCATATTCATATTTCCAATTTGAATCGTTGAATCCGTGAACCCAAAACCAGCCATCAAATATGACAAGCTTTACACATGGCTTGTATCAACGGCGCCAGGTGCATCAGATAGCTACTGAGTTCCTTCCCATTTTTCTCCCATTCAGAATATTAAACTGAACCAACGGTTCAATAGTTTTCATCTTCTTGACAAAGTCAAATTAACTTATCTATGATGAAAAAAAAAATCAACTAGCCGCCAGTGGGACATAGGAGCACTGACTCGAAGCCGAACTAGTCGGCAAGGTTACGGTATGTAGAGACAGCCTCTGACATAGGCAGACACGTGGTGTAGAAAACCCTCCATGAATGGATCAACATCTTGTCGTCTACATTAATTAGCGTCTTACGTTTTCGTGTTTTCTACTAGAAGATGATACGTGTGTTAAAATTATTTGGGTTAGAAAAGATTATTGTACTATGAAACGTAAAAGACACTCAGTCATTTCACTATAAATATATGTTTATCTTAGGCTTATTTCTTCACACTAAGCATAAAAGATAAAACATACATATACATAGATAGTCTCATAGTCATGGCTAAGTTTGCTACCATCGTCAGCCTTCTCTTTGCTTCTCTTGTTTTCTTTGCTGCTTTTGGTAAGTAATATGAATCTTAATGCATGGAAAAATGAATGATGAATTTCTGTTTATGTAATTACTAACTAACCTTGAGGTATACTTATGCAGAAGCACCAACCATGGTGGAAGCGAAGTTGTGCGAGAGGCCAAGTGGGACATGGTCAGGAGTCTGTGGAAACAATAATGCGTGCAAGGATCAGTGCATTCGACTTGAGAAAGCACGACATGGATCTTGCAACTATGTCTTCCCTGCTCACAAGTGCATCTGCTACTTCCCATGTTAGATTAATCTACCAAACATATGTGTTCGGTATTTGTGTGTGTGTATTCTCATAAAATAAGTCTTGTGTCGTTCTATGAGTGACCTTATGACATGTATCTTATTTCGGTTTATTTTAAAATAATCTTTTCGTTTCTTTTTGTTCATATGTGTCTTCAACATCACGTATACATAAGGACTCTAGAAGTGACAATTTTTGTTAACTCTAGAAATTTTATAAATTAATACTCAATAAATTAATAATCTTTGTAAATTAATAAATTTTGTTAATTCTAATTTGAATTAGTGTAAAATATGATACAAGTCAAAAAATTATAAAATAAAAATATTTTAAAATTTTCCTGGTAAATCTATGATCTCAATAATATCATAAATTAATAAATACGATATAAGAACTTATGTATATATCTAAGATAGTGTTCTAAAATAGTAATCTATTGTTGTTTGATTTTTCTTCAAATTCAAATCCTTTTAGGTTCATCTCACTTTTTTATTACATCAAGAACTTATTACAATATGAAGAGTCTTGATGTTTATTGCAGTATTTCAATTACATGGGGATGCTTGCGGTAGAAGGCACCTATTCTAAGATGGAAGCACTACTTAACCTAAACATTCATCCAGTCGATATCCTATTGATGTTAGCAGCCACGGAAGGTGACAAACCTAAGATCGAGGAGCTGCTTAGAGCTGGTGCTAGCTACTCTGTCAAGGATGCTGATGGAAGAAACGCTCTTGACAGAGCTAACAGTGAAGAGATTCGTGACTTGATCCTTGGCTACTCAGCTCAGAAGGCTTGAATATCATCATTGATTTAATGTGATGTTTCTGAGTTTTTTTTTAAAGAATGTTGTGCTAGAATAAACTGTCCTTATGGGTTCCGCGGATGAGTAGGTTATAAAATCCATCTTCCTCTTAAAAAAAAAAAAAAAAAAAAAAAAAAAAAAAATTTTTAT
>CAKOAT010707375.1:99764-153565 GCA_932364175.1 Eruca vesicaria subsp. sativa | reverse complement strand
ATAATTGAGTAGGTTGTTAACATCCATTCTACTGCGATATCCAAGATTATTAATCACAAGCTCTAGTTCATGAATATCATTTTCACAAGCGGACTCCTCTTCTAAAATTGTCGATATGTCATCTTCTAAATGGATTTGTTAAACTTCACTACATATCTATAAATTAATATCTCTAAAAAATAATAATAATTCAAAGTTCTAACATTATTAATTTATAAAAAAATTATTATATATATATATATATATATATGTATTTTGAGAATCCTAGAACTAGAACCCTCTATTGGGGATATTCTTAATGCTGCTCTTAGATCATTAATTAGTAATTTAAAAAATTAACCTAAATCTACTCATATATGATAGTTTTCTAACAAAAAAGCAATATACAATCTAAACAAAATTTTAAATAAACAGACAAAAATCAAGTGACTAATATATTATTTAGTACAATTTCATCAAAAACAAATTTCACCAAATATAAAATTATCAAAATAATACTATATACAAAGAGTCGATATTAACATGTATTCTTATAACTTATTTTATATTCTAAATATTACCTTAACAAATAAACATATACCAGCACGTCCCCACGGTTAATTTATTACCTACTCGTCGTCTACACAACCATAAAACAATATTGGGCATAAATGATAACTTCCCCATGAGAAGTTGAGAACCACGAACCATAAAGAGCATTAGAGCATGAAGTCTATAATAACGAGAGGTTCGTAACCACCAACATCTCCGATTTGATAAGAACGTTGCTTACCTAGCTAAGTCAACTCTAAATAGAAATATAAGAAACAATGTGGTGTATTCAGTGGGATTTTTGGTATTACCATTCGAAAATGAGCATTGATATATTTGTTCTGGTACCATCAACTGGAATCGTATTACCCATTTTCATTTCCCTAATCAGGAAACCCAATACCAATTCATCAACCTCAGAACAAGATCCGGCCCCGTGAAGATCTTATCTTCTCGAGTCCTAAAGTCAAATTAATACTAGCTATGCCAAACCAGTCCCTTAGGTTACATTAGATAGAGCAGTTAACCTTCCATAGGCATAGAGAGGCGGTGGAGAAATCAGCCATAAACTATTACTAACGTAGTACTTGCGAATTAATAACACGATGACAGATTCGTCATTGCATTTTTATTGATTTAACAATGAAGAATGGTTAATTAATTAACATCTATTTCATAGTTTCCTATTCTAGTTCTACACCCTCATCCAACGAACTTTGAAATCTCTGACTAATTACTAAAATTAGGCTAAAATTGTGAAACTATGACTTGGTCAAGATCTTTAATTTCTTGAGTCTTCACAAAGTAAATTTAACCAGCACCCGCCCATGTACTCGAACACGATGTAGCATTAGCTCAAAGCCAAAGCAGCCGGTTGGGTTACACTAGATAGAGGCTTATAGAGAGAGTCTTACATAGGTAAAATATATGTGGTGGAGAAACCAGCTATTAAATCTGAATATATCGTCACTAGAAGACAATGTATGTTTAATTTGCTGGGTTACCACGTTATTGTACGATGAACAGTAAAGACTAACCTACTAGCATTTCAGTATAAATAGGGGTCGCTCTTACGCTTATTTCTTCCCACTTCACACAAAACATCGAAAACAAATTACTAATAGTCATGACTAAGTTTGTTTCCATCATTATTACCCTTCTCTTCGCTGCTCTCGTTCTCTTTGCTGCTTTTGGTGAGTAGTGATCTTATCATATGCATAGCGAAATTATTTTTAAAATTTTTATTTTCAGATTATTTGATTTAACCATGATAAATACATATATACAGAAGCACCAACAATGGTGGACGCGCAGAAGTTATGCCAGAAGCCTAGTGAGACATGGTACGGATTATGTGGAAATAGTAAAAGTTGCAAGAACCAGTGCATCAACCTTGAAGGAGCACGTCACGGATCTTGCAACTATGTTTTCCCATATCACAGGTGTATCTGCTACTTCCCATGTTAATCTTATACCAAAACTCATTTGACCTACTAAAACTCATATGGTCTACCAAAACTCTGTTGTGCTTGTGTGTTTATTTACATTCAATAAGTCTGTGTCACTCTGTGAATGACCTTAAGACATGTACCAAGTATGTTTATGTATGTTTTCTGTGATACTATGAAGTTTTATGTACTACGTACTAGTCTATTTATTTGTCTGCACCACGCCCACAATTGGACATAAAGATTGAGAACATCATTATCCAAAAATAATAATAAATAACAAAAAGTGCCCAGGAAAGGATGATGTATGTTGAGGATGCATATAAAGTTTCGAATAAGAATGAAAACATTATAGATTCAAACTCAAATGGAATCGTTGAGAATGTTCTGGACAAGGGGACGAGCTTTAACTCATGGTCTCGCTATGTGCATCATGTTTCCTTCTTACATGTCAACATATTACTTTCCAACTCTCTCCCACTCGAAACACTAACCGATGAGCTAAACCAGACCCTGGACAAGCTCTTCGTCCGATCCCAAACGTTATCAACTTTGGATCCGCTCATTTTTTTTTCTCAAAACTTTCTGGTTTGAATTGTTCTGGCTCTTCCCATACATATGGATCTCTATGCATGGCATGGCCCGTACGTTCACCAACAACAGTGTCCAACGTGAAACATCGTATCCTTCTACCATGCAATCATGGGGTAGAAGAGTCGGAGCTACGGGGTATGCGCATAGAGTCTCCGATAGACCGATACGATGTTTTGGAGATAAGGAAGATTTTTAATATCAGATTCGTCAATTAACCGGTCTAAACCAATTTTGCCATCGATTTTGGTTCTTGCTTTTCTCAATGGGGGCGATTGGTTGGACTGTAACTGTAGAAATTTTACTGTAGAAATTAGTCCGTAGAAATTTTGGATGTAGCTGTATCTAATGTAGCTGCAGAAATTAAATTAGAAAAAATAAAAAAGAAATATATTCCTACAACAATCCTACAGCAGTATTTTTTTGATTTAGAAAATGAAGCTCCTACAATCATTTTTTTAATTTTTTGACTTTAGCTTTATAAACTATTTAAAGTATGATTGGTGATTTATATGGTTGTAGATAGAAAATAAAGCTAAAGTCAGTAGTTAAAGCCCAACCAATCATCCCCAATATCTCTGGATGGTTTAGCAAATTCGATATCGCCCATTCTAGGGTTCCAGTTAACGTATCAGTCCCCACAAGTATCATAACCTATTCAATCAAAATCATCAAATTTTAAACAAATTATAATAAACTTTTATGACCTAGTTTTTTTTTTATAGTTTTGTTTAATTGATAAACACTTACGACTATGATCCCCTTGATGACAACATCCGTGTAATAATCAGGTTGAGTTTCTTGGAGAGAAAAGCAAACGATCGATCATAGTAGTTTTTGGCGAAGCATTCGTCAACAATGGAGATAAGAAACAATGGGGTAGGAGGAGATGACATACGTGAGTTTGTTTCCGAGGCGGAGGGTGAAAATTGCAGCACCAAGAGACTGAGAAAGGGACAAAATGTGCGGTTAAGCGGCAGTTTAAGGAGGTGTCCGGTTACTTGTAATGATCTTGCTGGGCTAGGAGGTATGTTATATTTTATGTGTGTGTTTACCAAACAAAAGTTTTTTAAACAAAATTTTATGCGCAACGTATCTTCGTGTTCACTAAAGAATGTGTTGCTGGAACGCATTGATCATATATGTTCTTCCGATCAAAGTTTTTGAGAAACGACAAGTTTTTGTTTTAATACTCTGTCCGTTGTACTAAACCGGTTTCTGAGTATGGAGTTGTCAACGACATACACATTATACACATATATGTCGTTGACAACTCAAAACAACAACTTATAACATTATTTCTTCTAATAAAGTTTATCAAATAAGTTATAGACTTATAGACCAGTGATAAAACCAATACAGATGGAAGTTCGTTTTTTTCTTGCAACTCAAGCAAATGTCAATAATAGTTTCTTTTGATCTTCTTCCACCTTAACGCTAACTAGATTTTGACCCGCGCAATCGTGCGGGTGTTTATTTTCGTTTATAGTTAGTTATATAAACATTTTGCTTTCACTTGTAAAATTGATATATATTATAGTAATCACATATTTACGATATGTATAGTAAATATTTTTCAGACATATTAATATTATATAATATGTGCTTTAATCAAATAGATTGTTTCAATTTTTTTTATATTATACATGTTTTTCAAACATGTATTTGTTTCTTCTTTTATATTTTATTGTTTGTTAGATTGATATTTCATTTTTAGATAAAGTAATATAAATAGAGCTTGACTAAATATTAGTATACTTTAATTTGTAAAGATAATATAAATTTCGATTTTTTTTTTGCTAAAAACTAAACTTATAGCTTCATAAATTGGCATTATAAAGAATTTTATTAAAAAATAATTTTTTTAAAGCAATATAATTTTAAAAATTAACGTCGAAATAAATTTATCTAGTATATATAGCGTGTAAATTTTGTTAGGGTATATAAATATTCCATATTATAAATCTGTGATTTTTGTTAATATATTATGGATGCATTTAACTATTATTGACATATTTCCTTATAAATAATAGAAGATTTCTAAACTTATATCTATTGACATATTTTGCGTGATTAAATTGGAAGGTGTGGGGTAATTTACCAAAATCAAATTGTTAAGCGTATCTTTGTTATTATAGATATGATTTTTCATAAGATATAATAATGATAAGATTATTAGAGAGTTAATGTAACATGATTTTCTAGTAATAGTCAATTTTTAAAAAAATCACACATGAAATCAAGTCATGACTTCTGTTTTAATATATAAGATGCAACAAATGTCCAAAATCTCTGAACACAACAAATTGTGTAACTTTAACTTGGTCATGAACTTAGAACATCTCCATTGATAAGAAGATATCATCAAGAATTTTATTAATACAAAAATAAAGAAATGAAATAGAAAGAAAATTTAAAAGAGAATTCAGATAAAATTTATGAGAACCTCACAATATTTCCGAAAATAATCAAAATTTATTATATAAGGACATTATATCAAAATGATACATAAATAGAATTTTTTTTTGAGAACTTCTATTATGAGGTGCTCTTATCTTCCTGAATCTCGACCTGACACAAACTAATCAGCCCACCATGTGAACAATTAGCATTGGCCCAAAGCCAAATCACTCGCTTAGCCCTTAACTTGTATTAGATATTTAGATAGATGCATCCAATGTAGATATATGTGGTGGAGAAAACAGCCATCAACTATTGACCAATCAACATCTTATCTATTATTGTTAGCCACTTGCGATTTAATAAATGTCTCCACTGACCTAGCTGACAGTATGTGTTTCATTTGTGGGGTTAAACTTTTATTGTAGGATGAAAATTCAAACTAAACCAGTTCCATCGTATTACTATAAATAGGGGTTCATCTTAGACTTGATTCCTCACACACAACACATACATACATTAGAAAATAACAGTAAAAGAGTACATCATGGCTAAGTTTGCTTCCATCATCACCCTTCTCTTTGCTGCTCTTGTCCTTTTTGCTGCTTTTGGTGAGTAAAGACCTTCTTCGACGAATGAATGAGTCTTAAATTTTCCATTTTTGATTTTTAATAACGTAGCATGATATATATATATTTGCAGAAGGACCAACAATGGTGGAAGCGCAGAAGTTGTGCGAGAGGCCAAGTGGGACATGGTCAGGAGTTTGTGGAAACAGCAACTCCTGCAAGAATCAGTGCATTAACCTTGAGGGAGCACGCCATGGATCTTGCAACTATGTCTTCCCTGCTCACAAGTGTATCTGCTATTTCCCATGTTAATCTACCAATATAGTTGGTGGTGCTTTGTATTCTTATTTACTGTTTCTTGCGTGCTTAACTATTTGCATTAAATAAGTCTGTGTCACTCATTCTATGAGTGACCTCGTGACATGTAGCAAATATGTTTATGTTGGTTTGTTTTTAATAATATTATAAAACTGTTGGTATGTTGAAAATCAAACATTTGTCTTGGGCATCAAATATGTACATCTACGGTTTGGAGTTTAGTCTCTTATCAAATATGTAGCTATGTACTCCTACTCTACTGCGAGTCACTGGTAGGAAGCAAGAGCATCCACATCAATGAACCCCCTCTTGGGGTTCATTGATTCAATTGTTTATTATTAAAAAAATTTGATTTTTTTTTTATTTTTTTTAAAAAAAAAAAAAAAAAAAAAAAGACCAACCGTGAGTCGCCACGTGTCCCGGGACCCGCGCTACAGTGATGAACCGGATTCACCGCAGAGAGTCTGCAAGAGGCAGGTTCATCACTATTCCTTATTTTAATATTTTTTTTTTTTTTGAAAACCGTGTGAACCCCCCATCTAAACCCTTGATGGGGTGCTCTTACACCTTTCAGCTAGGTTACCCTCTACTTTGCAGAGTATATAGGAACTACGGTGTTTTAAAAAAGAAGACATGGGACTACATGTCGTAATCGCTTCATGAGCGTTTCTTTCTCTATACCTGAATTGATTTGATTAGTTGACAACAAAAAAAGTTGTATATTGTTCTATTCTCTCCCCGGGTCTATTAAATATGTTCTATTAAAACTTTACTATTTGATGCAAAACTACAAATATTAGAAAAATGATATACAAAAACGATAGTAATATGTTTGTACGTTGAAAGATACGTACAGACAAAATGAAATATTTGGATGCAAAGATGCAAATGAAAAAAAAAAGAGGAGAAAAAGGCAAATGAAGATGAAGATTATGCAAAAATATCCGTTGACCGATTTCCCAGCGTTTGATTAATCTCCCATATGAATATAGGATAGAAAAATGAACTAAGTTTATTGAGAGGTTATTGAAGGAGATCGGATCAGTATAGTAATATCAATGGCACTTGACTATTTTCTTCAAACTCGACCCGTATTGAATCTATCATATATTTATAGTTTTTAGAGATCAAGTGTAGGCACACTAGCACACGGAGCGATGTATTCCTAGCCATTTTGTGGCATGTGTTTTTAGCATTTGATTGTTTTTCATGTAAATGTTGAGTGCATGTGGTTTAAGGTGTTTTTAGTGCCTATCAGTTTATATCATGTTTGGGGTTATTCTCATGTATCTAAAGGCTCAAATCATATTTTCGTAAAAAAAGCATCAAGAGGAGAAACCATGGCTTTTAGACCCAAACCATGTGAATTTTCCTTTTATCTTTTTTTAGCACCTAAGTTCGTAGGTAGCATATCCACAAAACCGGTTCTGGTCATTCATGGTTTAATTATAGTTAACCATTTTAGTTTGTGTGTGGCTTCTTCTGAGTTTGCTACTTGTCTGTGTTGATCTTGCTGGGGCTCTCTTAGTAGGGCAACGAAGCAAGCTGTTTCGTACGTGGCTATTATTATCAAAGCTTGCAGATAAGGCAAATAAAGAAGGCGATGAAGTAGAAAAGAATTTTTCTTTCAATTCGTTTTTTTCCTTTAAAAATCGGATTTCTCTTCTAGGTGGTCCTATTAAATCTAAGTTTGGTTAGGATGCGATCATACCAACATTAATGCACCAGATCCTATCAAAATTCCACAGTTAAGCGTGTTTGGACGAGAATAATACTAGGATGAATAATCTCTTTGCACTCTTTTTTATTCTTTGGCAAAACAAAAAAATCTAAGTTTGGTTTGAGAATGGACATACAAAATAATACTAATTTGAATTTTGAAGTTTTTATCACAAAATATCGGAATGTGTTTATCGGCACCCTCTATCTAGATTAACCATACGTTTGAATTTTAGTTTGATAATAATCGTAGATAAGTTAATCACATGAAAAAAGTTTATTTGCTAGCTATAAAAAAAATAAAAATTAATAACTTGAAAAATATCCATGTTCAAATTGAATGTGATGTGGTCGTGACAAATCACTGCCACTTGTGTAACCAAACTAAATGCGATGTGGTCTTGGTGAAGACATATAACTTCTTGACCAAGTCAAATAAGCCGGCTATGTGAACAGTCAATATAGCCACCGAATCGAACTCCAAATGAGCAATTTAGCAGTTAAACCATGCACCGATCAGCACACTGTTTACGTATTTGTCAACATCTTATCTTCTATCGTGAGATACATGCGTGTTAACATTGTGTACTGGAAGACGGCGTTTGTTTAATTGTGGGCTTAAACTTAAATCGTAAGATGGCATGATTGGTGAAAAAAACTAATATCTGCTCATCATTTTTCTCTACTATAAATAGAGGTACATCTTAAGGTTATTTCTTCACACTCCACACACATATACATTGAAAACTAAGTATAAATAGTGATCATGGCTAAGTTTGCTTCCATCGTTTCCCTTCTTTTCGTTGCTCTTGTTCTTTTTGCTGCTTTCGGTGAGTAATGACCTAACTATCATATGCATGTAATTGGAATAGTTTCCTATTATATGATCATTAACGTTGTGAGATGTATGTCTATACAGAAAAACCGGCAGTGGTGGAAGCACAAAAGTTGTGCCAGAGGCCAAGTGGGACGTGGTCAGGAGTCTGTGGAAACAATAACGCATGCAAGAATCAGTGCATTAACCTTGAGAAAGCACGACATGGATCGTGCAACTATGTCTTCCCAGCTCACAAGTGCATCTGCTACTTCCCATGTTAATTTGTCCACAAACTCTTTGGTTAATTGTGTGTATCTTAAATAAAATAAGTATGTGTCACTATCAATGAGTGACTTTATGACATGTACCAGATATGTTTATGTTGGGTGGGTTATAATAAGAAAGTTTACCGTACCATAAAATAGCATAGACTGAATGCATATTTCCGCCAAAAAGTTTTCTGTTAAATTGTATCCAAAGATAATTTTTATTTCCTTTTTTACAATCTGTCATAAATCGTTTATGCAAAGATATGTACAAAATTGCCTTTAAAGAAACAAAAAAATTATGCAATTAGGTTTAAAATAATCAAGAACTTTCACTTTAAATGGATAGTCTGATATATACGGATATAAGATAGAGAAACTTAAATCATGTTTTGAACGTATCAAATAATTAACTCGTTCCCAAATGGAGAAACCTCTGTTATTACATATTGCCCAGTGTCTTGACCATGGTTGTAAGCTTCAGTAATCAGTACTAATTAACCTGTTTGTGTTTTTAGCATTCGATTTTTTTCTCTCTTTCATGTTCACGTTGAGTGGAAGTGCGGTTAGGTGTTTTTACTATCACTTTATACAGTGTCTCAGGTCATTCTCGTGTATCTAAAGGCTTCCAATTACCTTTTGGTTAAAAACATCAAGGGAACTTAGGTTTTTAGACTATGATTAATTCAGATTTTTAAGATGAGATTCTTAGCATCGATTAAAAATCGTTTTTTGGTTTTTAAAATTAAAAACAGTCTTATGAATAAGAGATATAAGAACCAGTATTTAAAAAAAAAACATAAAAAACATAAATAAAAAGTGTCAAATCATGAATTAAAAACTTCAAACTAAGAATTTGGGTTAATCATGCATTTAAACCGAATCCATGTGAATGTTTTTATTTGTGGCAGATAACCTGAGGTCGTAGGTAGAAGCTTCACAAAATCGATTCGGTTCATTCTTAATTTAATTACAATGAACCTCTTGTGTCTCGTGCTGGGGTTCTTAGAGCATCATTATTTCATGTTTTTTATGGATTGTTTAGCTATTTTTATGTGTGGGTTCCATAAAAAATACAAGCAATCATCTTTTATTGTGCTAAAATAAACAATTGATTTGAGGTATTATTTACACTGTTTGCGGATTCTACTGATACGTGACGATCCGCGATTGATTTTTTTTCTAAAAAAGATATTTATAAAAAAAATAAAAAGTTTAAGCAATCCATTTTTTGGGTTGCTGGGATAATGATTCTTTTAGTATGGCAACTAGCTGTTGGTATATGGCTTTTTATTATCCAATTCTTTTTCATATTTTCCTTTTAGAATCAGATTTCTCTTCTCGTTGGTCGGAACTTAACCAAAATTTATTTTGAGGGTGAAAAGTGGAACCTACAAAAGTTTATATAACTTTCATACGAGTGAGATTTCATTAAAAAATACTGTGCAAGAAACAAAATATTATAATTCGGACTAATCAACGCAAAATATTGAAATTTGTTAGTCGGCACCCTCCACCTATATTAATTCTATTAACTATACCTTTGAAATTTAGTTTAATGATTGAAACATCAATAAGATGAAATATCCAAGTTCAAATTAAATGCTATGTGGTCGTCACAATAACTGCCACTTGTATAACCATGCTAAATGCTATGTGAACAGTCAATTTTAGCCACCGAACCGAATTGCAAATGAACAATTTAGCAGTAAAACCTGCACACACTGATCAATGTGCTGTTTGTCTACTGGTCAACATCTTATCTTCTATCCTGAACTACTTGCGTGTTAGCATTGTATACTAGAAGACGGTGTTTGTTNGCTATGTGAACAGTCAATTTTAGCCACCGAACCGAATTGCAAATGAACAATTTAGCAGTAAAACCTGCACACACTGATCAATGTGCTGTTTGTCTACTGGTCAACATCTTATCTTCTATCCTGAACTACTTGCGTGTTAGCATTGTATACTAGAAGACGGTGTTTGTTTAATTTGTGGGGTTAAACACTAATCGTAAGATATGATATACACGATTGATTAGTGAAAACCATTTTTCTCTACTATAAATAGAGGTTGCTATTAAGCTCATTCTTCACACTTCACACACATATATACATCGAAAATCAAGTATTAGTAGTAACCATGGCTAAGTTTGCTTCCAACATCGCCCTCCTTCTCGCTGCTCTTGTTCTTTTTGTTGCCTTTGGTGAGTAATAACCTAATTATCACATGCAAGGGAATTTTAATTTTTCCTTTTTCATAGTTTATGATAATTAACCTTGTGAGATATATGTATATACAGAAGCACCAACAATGATGGAAGCACAGAAGCTGTGCGAAAAGCCAAGTCGGACATGGTCATCAGGAAATTGTCGAGACAGTAGAGCGTGCAAGAATCAGTGCATTAACTTTGAGAAAGCACGACATGGATTTTGCCACGTTGCTTTCCCGGTTAACAAGTGTCTATGCTACTTCCCTTGTTAATCTATACTTAAACTCTTTGGTAGGTTGGGTATTGCGTGTATTTTACATAAACTCTTAATTACCCAAGATCAATTCCTTTATCTCATGAGTTCTATCTTCTCATTTTGAAAGAAAGCTTTGATCTTTATTGCTTATTTAGTAGTCTCTTACTTTAAAAACCTTCTCAACATTGATAGCACTTATATTAAACTTTGTCTTGTAATTCCTTTGGTTTATGATTACTTAGAACTAGTTTGACATCTTTTATACTATAACATTTGATTAGGAATCTAAAAACTCCTATCATCAAGTCTCAGGTCATTCTCGTGTATCTAAAGACTTCCAATTACCTTTTGGTTAAAAACATCAAGGGAACTGAGGTTTATAGACCATAATTAATCCGGATTCTTAGGATGAGATTCTTAGCTTCGACTAAGAACCGTTTTTTTGTTTTTAAAACTAAAAATTGTCTCATGCATAAGAGATATAAAAATTGATTTTTAGCTAAAAATATATTAAAAAAATTAAATCATAAATTAAAAACTCTAAACTAAGAATTCAAATTAATTATGTTCTTAAACTAAATCCATATGAATGTTTTTATTTGTGGCAGATAACCTGCGGTCGTAGGTAGAAGCTTCACAAAATCGGTTGATCAGGTCATTCTTAATTTAACTACAATGAACTTTATGTCTCGCGCTCAAGGTGGTACTGAGATTTTAGAGGCATATGATGATTTCTATGTAAAAATTTGTTTGAAGACTTAAATAGAATTTTTAAGAAGTTATACTCATATAATTTTCTTTAAAATTTTTAAATATTTGAGACGAATGTTTCACTAGGTATGCTCCAGGGCCGGTCATACTCGTGCTGGGACTCTTAGTTCTGCAACTAGCTGTTGGTATATAGCTATTATTATCCAATTATTTTGAATATTTGTACTCCATACCTATAACATTTACTATATTTGCACTTCATACCCAATTTCCCCCCAATTTTTTTCCCTCCATCTTCATTATTTCCCTATAATTTTAGACATTTTCTTAATTACTACATTCTTCTTGTATTTTCAGCCAATTCACCCTTATTTTGAATATTTTCCTTTTAGAGTCAGATTTCTCTTCTCGTTGGTCCGAACTTAACCAAAATTTATTTTGAGGGTGAAAAGTGGAACCTACAAAAATTTATATAACTTTCATACAAGTGAGATTTCATTAAAAAAAATACTGTGCAAGAAACAAAATATTCCAATTCGGACTAATTAACGCAAAATATTGAAATTTGTTAGTCGGCACCCTCCAGCTATATTAATTCTGTTAACTATACCTTTGAAATTTAGTTTAGTGATTGAAACATCAACAACAAGAAATATCCAAGTTCAAATTAAATGCTATGTGGTCGTCACAAATAACTGCCACTTGTATAACCATGCTAAATGCTATGTGAACAGTCAATTTTAGCCACCGAACCGAATTGCAAATGAACAATTTAGCAGTAAAACCTGCACACACTGATCAATGTGCTGTTTGTCTACTGGTCAACATCTTATCTTCTATCCTGAACTACTTGCGTGTTAGCATTGTATACTAGAAGACGGTGTTTGTTNGCTATGTGAACAGTCAATTTTAGCCACCGAACCGAATTGCAAATGAACAATTTAGCAGTAAAACCTGCACACACTGATCAATGTGCTGTTTGTCTACTGGTCAACATCTTATCTTCTATCCTGAACTACTTGCGTGTTAGCATTGTATACTAGAAGACGGTGTTTGTTTAATTTGTGGGGTTAAACACTAATCGTAAGACATGATATTCACGATTAATTAGTGAAAAACCAACTCATCATTTTTCTCTACTATAAATAGAGGTTGCTATTAAGCTGATTTCTTCACACTTCACACTTCACACACATATATACATCGAAAATCAAGTATTAGTAGTAACCATGGCTAAGTTTACTTCCAACATCGCCCTTCTTCTCGCTGCTCTTGTTCTTTTTGTTGCTTTTGGTGAGTAATAACCTAGTTATCACATGCAAAGGAATTTTAATTTTTCCTTTTTCATAGATTATGATAATTAACCTTGTGAGATATATGTATATACAGAAGCACCAACAATGGTGGAAGCACAGAAGCAGAAGCTGTGTGATAAGCCAAGTCGGACATGGTCATCAGGAAATTGTCGAGACAGTAGAGCGTGCAAGACTCAGTGCATTAACTTCGAGAAAGCACGACATGGATCTTGCAACATTGCCTTCCCGATTAACAAGTGTATATGCTACTTCCCTTGTTAATCTATCCATAAACTCTTTGGTAGGTTGGGTATTGTGTGTATTTTACATAAAATAAAGACTCTGTCACTATCTATAAGTTGATTCTGTGACATGTACCAGATATGTTTAAGTTGGTTTGGTTATAATATAGTTTTGTGTACCGTGAGAATATCATAGACTGAATATGCATATTTCCGCAAAAATGTGTCAACTTATGTGACTGATAAAATGTTTATGCTTAGATTGTTATGTTGTATAAGACAGAGTTGTACACTTAAGTTTATATATAAACAAAATTTTTAGTTTATATGGAGAAAGATACGGATATAAGATAAAGAAATTCAAATAATTTGTTGAACGTGTCAAATAACTCTTCCCCGAATGGAAAAACCTCTACTGTTAATTACATATATCATATATGGCCCAATGTTTCCACCATGGTTTTAAGTTTTAGTACTACCTGTTTGTTGGACACAATTATGGGCCATCTGTCACGCAAACTGTTTGCAATTGTCAAAACTTTAACACTCTCCTTTCTGCAAATGCTAAATGAATAAGAAACCAACAAACTTTGGTCTACACCTATTAATCTTCTAATTGCGTAGAACATTTTGCAAGCATTCGTAGCAGGATATAGATTAGACATTTACATATTTCTTTAACCATATGGGAAAATATTGAAAATCATAAATGACCTATAAAAAGTATATATATGCCATTGAAGCAAGCATACACGTATTCACTTCATAGTGTGTGTTGTAATTAGCTGTAAGTGGGGGCTCTTCTATGAGGACTCACTCATGAAAGATTTATTTTACTACGTACATATTTTCAAAACATGTGGTGTCACAAGCATTCAAACTCATGATTTATTCATGTTAAGTTGAAAATAAAAATCCCAAAATTCTGGAATATATTTCAGGTAAATGAACGTGAAAAAGTGTTGTTGGTGAAGAATAGGTAGAAGCGTAGAGCCAACTCTAACACCTTAGTTAATTTTATATGATTGCCTATTATATAAAGAAAATGCAATAATGCGACCGTATGATTAGGTTCATTGGCGGGTAAGTTGAATAAGAGTTGAGCACGCACGTTCTTGAAGGATTTTTTCATCTATTATATATGTCGTAAAAATGAAGAAATCTTTCAACATTATAATAACAAAGTATTCATGGAGATAAAACTATATAATATAATTTAAAAGAGGTTTTATATTTTAGAAGGTTGAAATGGTGCTGTAACACTAAGTCGCACGTTCTTGACGAGAATTGTTCCAATCAAATGATTAATATCTCAATCCTGCCTCCCCCCTATACTTTGGTCGCTAATGCTTTATCTCTTTAGTTATTAATCAAGATATTAATTTATTTCCTGTCTTTTTGCTTTTGTAATTTATCTTTTAGACTATACATGGTCATTGGATAGAATATCCATTTTTAAACAAAGAAAATTAGTGTGTCAGGTTGTTGCTATGGTGGTAGTTGGCTATCTTGAACATTATATTAATTTCATAATGTAAAATACAACGGATGATTTGTCATTCAAATTCGAAATTTTAAAATAATAGTAATATTTTAGAAAATTAAAGTGGGGTGAGTGTATATGATAAGGTGTTGTTTGGTGTAGTACCATTTAGCTGTCTTAAAACAAAGAAAAAATATTACAAAATAGAAAGGGAAAATAAATAAAAACATTTTCTCATTCTTGTTTCAATCAATCTCTCATTGAAACGTCTATTGATCACTCGGGATTGTAAATAGAGTTAGGGGAAAGATTGTATCTTGATTCTTGGCAATGGCTGAGATTTGAGGAAGAAGAAGAAAAAACAAACTTTCATTTGTTTTTGTTTCTTTTTTGAATTTTGCGGCGGAGATGAGCGCTTCAAGGTTCATAAAGTGTGTTACAGTCGGCGATGGTGCGGTCGGAAAAACATGTATGCTGATTTCTTACACAAGCAACACTTTCCCTACGGTAACTATTCATTGCTAAAAGTCTCCTCCTTTGCTTTCTTTTTTGCTCTCAATAGTGTTCTTGAAGCTTCTTTGACAATGTTCTTGAATGTAATTGTTCTTGTTTCTTTAGTACCTTTAGTGGTATAGCTGTTAAATTTTAAGAAGATGTGTTTTTATTATCCAGAACATGTAAAGGTTTATCCTTTTAATGTTCGTACATATACTCTTGTATTTGATGATCCGTGTTAACTTGTTTTGAGAACTAGTTTAGATAATAGATAAAGGGTGTTTTTTAAAAAAAAAGTCAAATCTCCTGACTTGTTGTTATTGACTTTATCAGGACTATGTTCCAACTGTTTTCGACAACTTCAGTGCTAATGTGGTTGTAGATGGGAACACTGTGAATCTTGGATTGTGGGATACAGCCGGTAAAAATATCATCCCATTTTGAAACTTATCAAATCTTGTTTCTAGTTTTTGACTAAGGTCTTGTTGGGGTTTGGTGCAGGTCAAGAAGACTATAACAGGTTAAGACCATTGAGTTACCGTGGTGCAGATGTCTTCATTCTTGCTTTCTCTCTTATAAGCAAAGCTAGCTACGAGAACATAGCCAAGAAGGTTTGCTTTCTTCTTCTTCTAACATTCATTCTTTGTTTGATAAATATTAACTTGCTCTTTTTGTTTGTATATCAGTGGATTCCTGAGCTCAGGCATTATGCACCTGGAGTTCCTATTATCCTCGTTGGAACAAAACTCGGTATCTAACTCTCTTCTTTCGTAAAACTCTTCTCATGATAACAAGAGCAAAAACTTATATTATAGAATTTTCAGATCTTCGAGATGACAAGCAGTTCTTCATAGACCATCCTGGTGCAGTGCCTATTACTACAAACCAGGTAGGTAACTTCCACAATCCAGAATTCTTTCAACAGAACCAGGTGAGAATGAGATGTGTTTTAATTGTCAATATCTGCAGGGAGAAGAACTAAAGAAACTGATAGGATCTCCGGTTTACATTGAGTGTAGTTCAAAGACTCAGCAGGTACACTCATAAGAAACTTGATCTTAGATGTTTTTTTGTTATGTGGGGTTTTGTATGTATTAACAGACTGAGAATGTTTATGCAGAACGTTAAAGCAGTCTTTGACGCAGCTATAAAAATGGTGCTTCAGCCACCGAATCAAAAGAAGAAGAAACTGAACAAGAGTCTTTGTGTTGTATTGTAACTTCATCTTATAAAAAAAGATTTATAGGTAAGAAATGAAGCTGAAGAGAACAAAAAAAAGGCTCTATGCAGCCTTGATGGTCATTTGAAGTGAGGCCAAGATGATTTTGAGTTGGAGAATGTGATTAGTTCTTTGTGTGTTGTTGTACTTTTTCATGTAGACTAATCTCTTAATACATTATTTTTAAATGCTGTTGGAAACCGTTTTGTACTTTTAAAAGACGAGTTTAATTAATTTTATCATCGTAATTCTTCTCTTTTAAAAGTGTAGGCTATAAGAAAGATGTTAATAGCACAACACTCGTTAACTTATATGTAACCATGTCAACCACGTAACTCGTGTAATTAGGAATAATAGATGTGTGATTATGTGATGGCGTCTACTATGTATAAGTGACAAAATTTCAGAAAAACAAAATGTATTGTCTTGGATTCTGCATATAATAGAAACAATTGAGGCATAGATTCAAAGAATGGTTTTCAGAAACGAGAATTCTATACACATAGGAAGAGTATATTAGTCACAAAGAGGATTAAAATTACAAAAGGTTACTCCAATTTTGTCATGGACCCGAAAAGAAACCAAACATGTGTTTACACCATTTCTGAATTTCCCCAAAAAAGAAACAAATTCAAATCCAAATGAGTTTAAGCTTTCACGGATTCGATTCAGGACTGTGTAGTGGATACAAGTCACAACTTGATGAGGTCATATTTGTCACCCATCAACCCACCTTTCTGTTTCTGGAACCTTATGTAACGCAATGTACTTGTAAAGAAGGGATCTGAGTGGTTTCTCGTGTTACCGTTGTTGTTGTCGTCGCTCTGCATCTCCGTGTTGATTAACTCTATGAGACTCTGTATATCAGATGGAGTTATATGTGGATTCCCTTTCTCATAAAAATATAAGTACCTGCAAAAAATAAAAACCATTTATAAATATTGAGATATAATTCTGTGTATGAACTAAATGTTAAGATGATATTTTACTTGTTCAAGATTTCGACAAACAGCGTGACTGGTCCGCTGCTACCTCGGGTTGCATTAGCCATTTGTTGAGCTGCGTTTGCTATCCTCAGTGCACGTCTTAAGCAGAGAAGGACTCTGCAGAACAAAGAAGATCACTGACTTACTCATGGTTTTATGTAAATAGAGAAAAAATAGAAGTGTGAGAGTAATGAAAGAGGAGATACCTTTCTCCATCTTTGATGCCATCTAGATCATCGACCCAGAAGAGATGAGAGCAAGCATAAACCGCTCGACATTGATCGGGCTTCTTTAAAAGCCTTGCTGAGTACTGGTCACAAGGAAAACACACAAAATTAAGCGTTTGTTTAGAAGTTGAGAATAAAGCTTATACGCTGAGAAAAACATTGACAGAACAATTGTACCCCTGTTGCTTTATGTGTCAAGGTATCTCTATTTTCAACACCAAAGACATTGATCCTTTGTAAGGTTCCACTGATCAGATGAATTGCAGTGACTTGTGCCTTGGAGTCCTATAGTATAATGATGCAACACACACAATACAAGGAAAATATATAAAAGTTGAGGAAGAGAGCTTTTAGTTGTGTAAATTTCACACAGAAAGTAAAATACGTTACCGCGATCTCTTCCTCATATAGTATGAATGCTTGGGTGAAAAACTCATAGGCAACAGGCTCAAGATCACAATCACTTGCGGCCTGATCATCAATTCAAAACGTGACAAAATATTGAAAATGCTATGTTGAGCCTACAGGCAAATTCGCAATTTGTTGATGACCCCATAGATTACCTCAGCGCACTGGAGGTAGAGCCTTAGAGCGAGTTCAGGACATGGAACTGAGGAAAGAACCTCGATTGTCTGAAACAAAAAGCACATGTTCAATGTGTTATTAACAACTTTCGCATATTTCAGCTCCTAGAGAAAAATTAAAACTAACACAAACAGCCTGATTGTGTATAAGTTTTGGTGGACAATCGAATAATATAATACGTTAAATACACAGTACAGTGTTTTTAGTCAATCACATAGGGAAAGTACTCCTGCATTGATTATCAAACAATGATCTGAATTCATCAAGGAGATAAACGATTCACAAGAATAAATGTCTAATTTTTCTGGAATCCAATCTCAGTGAAGTACAGTTGTTTCTCTATCTTAGAAGCTGGGCTTAGAAGTATGAGAAAAAGAAAAAAAAAGCTCACTGAACCTGGTTGAGAATCTGAAAAATCTTCCTCGGGGATGCTTGGACATCTTCTCCAGTTACATCTCTATCCTGGGATTCTAGCTGCCTGACCAACTGTGCCGAAAACATTATAGACAATCTTCAAGTAAGCATATTTCTAAAAGCAGAGAATCTAATCTCAGTGGAGTAATCTTGCAATATTATCACACGAGAAAGCATGCCGCATATCTATGTGCATATGTTAAAAAGTGCATTATACTGTAATTACATAAAACTTGCTTTTCACTGACAAAAAGAATGCCAGAAAGAAACAATGATAAGAGTACAAATACTAAATCATGCAGAGCATCTATAGCATTGTACAACAAATCTCAGAAGCAATGTGTGCCTTGATTTGGTGGGTTTGTTGTGCAAGGGTACATATAGGAAACTGGACACACACACACATGCAAGCACACGTTATAGGAAAACAAGAGATATACCCTGAGTGCAGAAAAAACTAGTGGTGGAACGGTAAAAGGTAGGCGTCGAGTTCCTCCTGTCATAAGATGCTTTCTCACAACACATATAATCTGCATATCAGTAAAGCAACTAGGTAAACAACGTGCTTACTCATAAGATAAGATGTAAGAAAACCATGGTCTCATAGCCCAATGCTTATATATATGACTTCTGTTAAAGAACGCCAATGGGCCTGAAGCCGACCTGCAGGTCAATTTCGGAATGCAGGTAGCCTCAGGGGAGTGGAGAAACAGACTCAGAAGCACAGTTTCGAGGAATTAAAACCATGTCCAGGTTAAAATGAACAAGTCACTGTAACAGCTCTATAGAGATTTACTAAAATCATGTGGATGACAGTAGGTCCGGAAACATAATGCATATAACTACTGAACCGAAAGTTTAGTGTAAGCATAATATTTCACCTTTAGCATCTCCTCGGGTTCTTCATTATCAAGCATATGTATCAGTCTGGCAACTGAATTTTGTTCCTCCTGGAAATCCTCCTCATCAAGCTAAACACATACCCAAGAAACCCATGAGGACAAAGACACTAATTAAAAATGATGAGAGATACTCATTGCAACCCACGAGAGAGAAACCAAGAAAAGTGACCGCACCTCCTCTGTATCGGTTCCATCCAAATCCTTAATAAGTCCTTTTATCAATTCAAACAGCACCTCAACCTAGTGGACACAAATTGGCGTGTTAATACAGTAGATAACATCTACATATGTGTGTGTGTGTCTCTAATTGAGGAAAGTGGTAAGCATACCTTATCAGCAGTTGAAATACACGAATCATTTTTCATTATACTTTGAATAATAAGCATCGCCATTACTTTATTCGTTCCATCATCAAGATGATCCATGACACGTGGATAATTAGACAGTGTAAGAGCTGTAACTATGTCATTGTATTTTTCTAAAGGAGCACTCAGAAGCGCAACCACTTGTTTCATTGCACGGGAGTCCTCCAGCTTGGGCACACTGGAAAGTTTAACTACACATGCGCCCTACAAATTTTGCGAAAGTTTAACACCATGGCTACACCAGATTCAACTAATCATAAACCTAAACAATGCATTATACACCATTCACAAATATTAACTAAGCCACAAGTTTAGAAAAGATAGCCAGGGAAGGAATCCATACCAATATTTGATCCACATAGTCAAGCCGATCTGGGTGAACTCGGAGTGTAAAAGTCAGAAGAGAGACAAACAGCGTCATAGCTCCAACAATAGGCATCTCAATCTGTGTATCTATTACCTGTAGCCATGCCAAGTCCATACGTCATATAAAAGTATTCAAGAAAATTACAGCATCATCTGCAGACGGCTGGAAGAACCTAAGACTCGAAGCAACAATTACATTGACCTGCAGAACTTAAGATATAAAACGAGGCAGTTGGGTCTAGACGGGGGGAAAAGGGTCTGAGATCAAATTAAACGAGTGTCATTATCTAGCAATTTCATAGCTTGAATGATGTAGGTTTTTATTTAACGTTCTACGTAAGATTAGATGCTCTCCTCTTCTAACTACTGAACTATCAAATCTAACTACTCGGGACAGACATTTACAGACTATCGTGGCACTGTTGTCCATCACATGTCATAGATGTCATTGATTTGACGATGCCTAACAAAAGAGTTGTTTAAGAGAAGATAACCAACGCTATTATATCACACTACAATCAAGCTGGCTACTTCTCATGGTACTGGGGACTTACATAGTACTATTGTACGGCCGTTATGGTTCAAGAATATCCAACAGAGAAAAGAAAAAAATCATTCATAATAGATTATTCATTCAATGGAGCCAACCTTTCCGATTGCATTGCTCAATTTAGCAAAAGCTTCCACTTGCAAAAATTCGTGTAACACCTGCCCAGATGTAATGAATAGGAGAGACATCTCAGTAACATAGAACAAAAATCAAAAGGCACGAAGATAGCTCAATAAACACTTACATCTGGACTTGAGGCAGCATAATTTGACAACCGGTCCATCAGTTGAGTTAACACTATCTTGGTGTCGACTGTTGGCTGAGAAGGTATTTCTTAAGGTCAGAGAGCATTAAAACAAAATAAAATGCTGTCTGTCAAGAATTATCTACTCTTAGTTTTTCAATTTCAGTCAAATTTCATGATATCAAGTACCTCCTTCAAAAACTTCCAACTGGTAAACGAAAGCCTTAGTAACCAAAAATAAGTAAAAAAAATCTACCCCCAAAAACTAGCAAACAACACGATTAGTGAATGGCAAGACAATACAGACAGCTCATATAGGCCCCTCCAAGAAACAATGCCAGCATGAGGACACTTAATCAGAAAGCACTCGACCGACCATTTTAGATTAATACAATTGCATTGGAGATTAGGAAAGAGAAAAATATAGATTGTCAGAGTACCCACCATCAATTGGGTACAAGCAGCCAATAATGTCTCAAGAGTCTGCAAATGGTACTCATCAGGAAAGACTTGGATTATGCACTCCATCAGATAATACTGAGCCAGTTCATCTTTACAGTTGACGACCTGTTCAAGGTTTCCAGATTTAACAGTTTATCCAGCAACTGAAGTATCTAAGAAAAAGAAACTGGTGATATAATATATATGCAAAAATGAGCTGCTGAACCTGCTCTAAGACCCTAGGAAGAACAGTCTCTTTGTACATCTCAAGGTCAACACCTTCAATCTGTCCTAAAACGTGCAGATTTTTGCCAACCTGAGAGACAAACATTACATACAACTTATTGGCCAGTGAAATGGCAAAATATGTATTCAGTCCAGAAGTGGTATTGATGGTACAAGATCACGGAGTTCGTTCCTCTCTTTCTCCTGCTTTTCTCGAACAGTTCCAGGTCCCTGCAGTCCAAGGAACACCTCAGCTCAGGTAGACCAATATCAATGATTCACAAGCACCACACAACCTGCATGACCAAAAGCATGCTCTTCATAGTTCATTTATGCTTTAGTCAGAGGCATGCAAGTGCAGAGGTGCTATGCGTATCTATAATTACCATCAACTCCCCCACAGATCAAAAAATTCACCTGATGCTGAATTCGAACCCAGAGCTTATTCATCTCAGTGAAATTTTGCAGCACAAACTCCACAGCATCCATCACAGTATTTGCATCTCTGCAGGATAGCCGCAATGAAAGTAAAAAAAAACGACTAAACACCCCCAAATACTCAAAAAAGACTGAAAAAGCATAGTTAAACCCACCCTTCGTATTCTGAGCCAATCTCAGGTAACTTATCCCTACTCACTTGTGCAAGATAACTCCTTAAAAAGAGTCCACGAATGGGATGTTGAACACCTCGACACATCTCCACAAGATCCTTAAGAACATCCTTAGAAGGAGCTTGTTTGCTTTTGATATAAACAGACCCTACTGTACATAGCAGATACCTAAAATACCAACATCAATACAGAAAACAACTCAGCAACAACACAAAATCATCTCCATTTTTCTAATCTAATCTAATAACTGTAATCCAATCTAATCAGATCCTAATCGAATCAAGATAAACTAGGTCAACGATGAATCAAAATCTATGATCATCTGCTTACATCCTAGGCAATATGTTGCCGGCATGTTGGACAAGCTCATATAAATCAACCACAGGTAAGCCATGCCTACTCTCATCCTTGAAGAAAACCTCGAGCTGCCTCAATTGGTCGAAAGCTCGCATATCTAAAAAACAATCAATTAAGAAACGGTCAAAGAAGCAGGCAAATCGAGAGAGATTCAAAAGTCGATGGAATCTAACAGAGATCGTAGTATTTCTGAGGAGATAGCTTGGATGTGCGGAGCTCAGAGAGCATGAGAGCGGAGTACTTGAGGACTTCTCTCAGATTATTCGCGTCCTAAGAGAGATTAAACTCATCAGATCAGAAGCGAAATAATTAAAAAAAAAATTAATGGAGAAAGGGATAGAACCAAGGCGCGATGCATGAAGAAAGCGTTGTGTTGGATTCCGGCGATTCCTTCCGCCAGCCACTTCTCCTCGTCTTCTACTCCGGCGAGCCTCCTCATCTCTCCTTCTTCCTCCCTCTGTCAGCAGTTGACCGCACGAATAATAGACTCGAGATTATTTTCTTTTTTTTTCGATTTTAGTTACGTTTTGAATTTGTTTTCTTACTTTTATTTTTTGTCAAAGTTTTCTTTTACTTTAAACAAAAAATCTCAATTAGGTGGACTATGTGCAGGATTAATGTAATGTGCAAATGATTATTCTATAGGTTTTACCAAATTATGTCATCGTTATTAAAATTAATTTCTTCTAATATTATCTAGATTCATCAATTTTGAATATTAAATTTTTGTTACTCTTGATGAAAGTAAAACGCATAGACAATGATGAAGAAGTGAACCGTGTATCAAAATTGGGTTAGATTAGAGAAACTGTTGTTACAATCAGTTACTGTACAAGAGTAAGACTAGACTAACAAACATTAGAATGGGACAGTGTAAGGTAAAGAATAGATCCCGACTTGAGGCAAAAACTGAGCTTTAGGCCATGACGAATCACTAGATGTGCTCACGTCTTCATCAATCTTGACTGCTGCTTTGCAGTTTGTTCTCTCTTTCGTCTTGCTCCCGAATAACCAGTCTTCATCGTCATTCTTAGAGGAAGTATCAACCTCCATGGCAGTGAAGGTAAGTGGAGTCCAGTCATCAAACAATGCATTGTATCGATCTTCTTTGCTCGGCTTGTGTTTCTTTCTCTTCATTGTTCCAGCTATTGCAGCTGAAGATGTTGACGGAACATTCAATTCAGGCTCACATATCTTCTTTGACTCAACTAATGCAGAACCAGATGTTGACGGAACATTCAGCTCAGGCTCACATACTTTTGAACATATGACAGCTTGTGGTGTCTTGGCTCTGTGAGTGGAGCAGGAAACAACATCCTCTCGGGGTAGAGGAGGACTTTCGACTTTTGGTTTTTTGAAGATCAAACGAATACGTAGAGGTTTATCTGCTACAGGTGCAGCTGCAAACACAAGTTCAAATGCACATGTCAGTCAGTCTAGTAACAAAACAAATCGACATGTTACTACTATAAATTAAGTAAAACTGATTCAAACCTTTAATGAGACTCTCAACAGCAGGAGGAGAGACATCTCGTTTCCTCTTCTTACTATTCTGACTTCCATCAGACAAATAACCGAGGTGGTTTTGAGGCCCCTCGAGCTCCTCTGTCACATCAGACTTCTCGGACAAGACTGGGGATTTACTAGAGGGACACAACTGTTTTTTAAGCACATCATCGGCTTTCTTGGATGAATGTTTGTGAGACTTCTCACGCTTTTCCTTCCTGTGTTTTCTTTCCTTCTTATCCTTCTTCAGGCTCGCCGTTTTGGAATCAATTACGATTCTTTCGAGCTTTAATTCATTAGAGTAAAGGGTTTTAGGCTAGAGGTCTTACGGGATCAATAAATACCATCACACTCAGTGTGATAAAACACGCACAAGACCAAAGACCCCCCCACAACAAAACAACTTAACATACCTAGACATCTCACACTAGTGGAAAGAAAAACAAACAATGAATCTTACCTGTTCCTTGCGTAATAGCTGATTCAATATAGTTGAATGGGTTATAGCTAATTTGATAAAAACATACATATATATGTATATAGAATATGGTTTATATGCATAAAAATACGCATGAGATTTATAAGCAAAGTTTAAATCTAAACACCAAGAAGATTCACGAAAACGAGAAAACCACGATGACAAATTGAATAGATTATAATAAATCTAGCGTTCCTGACGATATGCTATTCTTAGAAACTATGTTTGAAAGTATAAAAAACCTTAGAGATTATCTATAACACAGTAACAAGATTCATGCAAACCTAGCTAAATCAAAGAACCCTAGATCTCAATTTTAATTTAAAAAAAAAAATTGAAGCAAGAAACCCAAAAAATCTGTGGCTGGACGAACCTTAGTCGAATCGACCAAGTTCTGACCGCTCGCATGGTTCCTTGCAATCACAATCGATGGCATGTTTTTCAAGGGGGGTAAGGTGGGATTCGGGGTAATAAGAGGTCAAGGAGAGACGGAGGATGTAAGTCGATTCTAAAGCTTTCAGATCTAACCACCCAAAACTAAGATCTCGCGACAGAAGAAGGCTAACTCGATGTGGAGATGAGGCAAAGGTAGCGAGTTCTGTATTTAAAGACGTGTGAGAGATCCTCAGATCCGCCGACTCGGACAAAGTCGGTCCACTTGGTGGGCTTTTTCGTAATTTTACGTTAGAGACTCAAAACCCTAATCATACAGGGGTGTATAAGTAAATTGCAATGTCGACTAATGGGCTTAAAGTTAACTATTAGGCTTTAAAGTTGCGTTTTTAATGGGCCGAATCAATTCTATTACGCGGCTGGGTTTTATGAGATTGTCTAATGCCTTGTTTTCTTATTAACGTGGGCTTTACATGATGATCCATCAGCTGAAACCAAAACTTCTGTGTTCCTTGGGCTTGAGAGATTTAGCATTGTAAACCATATACTATATGCAAAACTACTTTATTTAAATAAATGCACAACTACTTTGTGCAAAACAACAATCCAGCAGCTGAAACCAAAACTTCTGTGCATTTTATGCATATAGTTTTGCATATTATGGTAGTTGTCTGATTGATATAGAAATAGAGATAATTAAATGCACAACTACTTTATTTAAAAGAAGAAAATAAATGGACAAGTGCTAATTGTTGTACTTGTATTGCCTTACGTTGAAATGATATAGAGTATCATATTATTTGATTGTAAAATCCATATATCCATATTTGTATAATGATGTATGTTAGTTATTAACAAACAAACAAAAAATCTAATCATCGTACATGGGATTTTGGCCAGTTATCAGACATTCATATACATGACTAGAGCTAACTTCACCCAAACCACGAGTCCCGACGTTTGCGCTCTGGACAATACTATACGGCTAGGTATTGCTCATGGAACCATTTACTTTTTCTCATATTACACCAGTTTTGAAAAATGTTGTCTCATTTGTTCACAAATTATTTAGGCTTTGGGTTATACATGAGCATGCATCTATTGATTAGCATCGGTACATGAAGTATTGGACGAGAAAATGCTATTGACCTTGATGAAATCTTTATGAAGAAAAAAATGACTATATAGCATAATTGACGACTAAAAGACAATCTATTTAACCAGGAAATGATGTGAAAACTAGACAAAACAATTTTTGTAGTTGGGACGTTTAATTTTGTATACCTTTTAATAAATGTGTCAAAATAACTTTTGTAGATGTATTTTTTTTTCTTCAAATACATATACTGGTCTTTTAATAAATGAGGCAAAATAAAAATATGGATGAAAAACATTAATTAATATGGCTCATGGATATGATAGATCAATAAAATATCATGCAACTGCTTAACCAACTAGTTTCTTCTGTCATTGTTTTGGACTATTAAAATGGCACTAACCAAAACTAAATCATAACATGTGATCCAAAAATGTGAGCTACACGTTCTTCGGATGCAGACGACCAAACTGCATGTTGTTGGAAAAAAAACGAAGAAAAGTACCTCACCAGTAGCGTTGCTATCAGGGGCAGTTTGATTAAATGTTTTAAACTTTATATCTATTAGCTATTTTGATAAGCGAGATATATATAGAAACTCGTTACATGTTTTGGCTCAAGAATTGTAATACTACAGGTATTTCATATAAAGTCTTGCTTTGCATTTACTGATCCAGCGGTGAATGGATTGTAGTCTTGTGGGGTCTTCTCATTCATTACCGATGTTATCACCTGTTTCCAGAAGACATTGATCATATAAAAGATCCGAACCACATCATGACGTCGATAATATTTACAAATATACTCTATTTTCAAATCGATCGTGTATATATATATATATTTAGCCATCGGTCTAGATGGCCAAAATGATAAGAATGTTCTAACTTCTACCAAATTTATACAAAATAGCCCAGTACTATGACTAATGATTCTGTGAGGTTATCTCATAATTCGAAACGCAATTTAAATGTACGATAAGACTATAGTTTTAGAACTATTCAACGTTGTAAGAGTGAGTGTCTAATCATCTAATATAGATCATGTAAGATATGCATATCATATAAGTTTGTACATTTATAAGACTTTAAATGGTACACATGTGTTTGGGACCTTCGACTCTTTAATAATTTTAGGGGACAATATTCCCGGTAAACATTCAATAGCTCTGTTGGGATAAATAGTTTTTCCAGTAAAGGTTTAATATTGTGCATTATTTGAACCTTGCAGGAAAAAAATTATTTGTTTGTTTTATTTTCATAAATTTAATGTCTGATGGACCAACAATTTTATTTTGCTTGGATTCATAATTTTGTCAGAGGCGCCTCTAAACAAGCCAGAAGTAACTTTATTTAAAATTTATCCACCATTTTTTAAAAATAGTGGAATGAGCAACGCGAAAACGAAACCAAGTTAAAAATAATAATTTTAGTAGTATATATTGAAGTAAAATTTCAAACTTAAGATCTCTTTTTCTTTTAAATTATTTTTAAAAATAACTAAAACTTTAATATTCTAAATATAAAGCTTGCAAAATTTATTTCGCTTAGCACATCATCTGCAACTCTTGATATCCATGTTGGCGGGTGTCCACTTTCACAGTTTCACACTTATCTCTGCTTTGGTTCGGTCAGTCCATTAAATCTGCGTCGTAGCTTTTCCGATGGCTCCCAATCTTTTTAACTACAGTAAAAATCTATTAAGTAATAAGGGTGAAACTATAAAATTTTGTTAATTTATAGTTATTAATTTATATCTTTTTTAGATTTTTATATTTTCAGATTCTTTATAAAATAAAAATAGTTGGTTTTATCAGATGTATGTTAATTAAATTTGAGAAATATGTGTCTGAACTATGTTTCATAAAATTTTAATGTAGTTTTAGACATAATTTACTTTGTGTTTAATAAAAAAAAGACACAATTTACTAAATATTATCAAAATATATTGAATTGTTATGAAAAATAGAGATTTTGTGAATATAAAACAATAATACAACATTTTGTTTGTACATATATAAGTCTTATACATACAAATTATTGATTTTTATTTTAGTGGAATTATATATTTATATAGAGTTTTCTAAAAAAAATATATTATCTTATTATTTTATCGATTAGTATCATATTTTGAACCAACTAATTCAGAATCGAAAAAATTATTAATCTAAGGTGAATATTAATTTATCAAGTATTAAACTATAGAATTTTTACTGTAATTGTCACATGCTCCATTTTCCTGTTGATATCCTTGCTGGTAAAGTTAGCTGCTTCTTTTTTTCTCTCTAGACTAAATGGCTCTTACAAACAAACAAAAAAGTTTAAAAAAATAGTGTGATAAAATGTAAAGCAATGTATTTATGTGTATTCATTCTGAGGTTTTTATATATACACGTATGTATGCATGCAAATATAAATACTCCTTTCAGAAATAGAGAGATGGCAAAAACAAATACATGAGATTGCAAAGTAAATACTAATAAATGTCAATATTTATATTAGACCAAAAAATGTCAATTAAATCAACCAACGATTGGTCCAAAAACTATATCAGACAACGGATTTAATGTCTCTTTAGAAAGGCTACGTTCAATATGGATTTTGACATTTGCTGGGGAGTGTCGTTGTTGATTACAAATAGTAGTCTTCAAACCAAAAACCGAGACATATTAGTAGCACGTAGAGGAAAAAAATGTCATTGTCTTCAATTTATGATAGCAACCAAGCCAAAATATTTATATATATATGGGAGGCGGGAGGATGACTATATTCATCTTCCAAAGCTTTCAAAGAAACAAGATTTTTTTCTCAAAAGAAAACAAGATTTTTTTGTTTATTTCTTTTCACACACGTAGACACTACTACTACATAACAACAATGGAACCACATCGTTCTGTCCACTATAACTTGATTTCTTATATTTTTCTCTCTTCTTCGTCGACCCTGTTTTGGTGTAGTTTCTTTCTTGTGTTGTTGTTTACGACAACCACAAATGCTTTAGTGAAACTTCCAGAAGACAAAACTATTCCGGCGGTAATAGTGTTCGGAGATTCAATTGTCGATGCTGGTAATAACGACGATATGATAACGGAGGCTAGATGTAATTATCCTCCTTATGGTATTGATTTCGACGGTGGAGTTCCTACGGGAAGATTCTCCAATGGAAAAGTCCCCACTGATATTTTAGGTTTGTTTTTTTATTCATTGACACATTTATTAACGTGTTATAATCATACGATAATACTAGCTGGTTAATGACTTCATACAATAATATTACACACTCTTAAAGTGATATGTACCCAAAAAAGAAAAGTTAAAACACCAAGTTGCAATTTTCTCTTTTGGCAACTATAACTAGAAAAGAACACAAGTTGCAACTCTTTTTTTGTTGGCAACTATAACAAGAAAAGAGCACCAAGTTGCAACTTATAATCTAATGAGTATTTTATATTATATTCTCCTAATCTTCTTGTTTTTATAGCGGAAGAATTAGGGATTAAACCAAATATACCGGCATATCGAGATCCAAATCTAAAACCAGAAGATCTCCTAACCGGTGTAACATTTGCCTCTGGTGGTGCTGGTTATGTTCCCTTGACAACACAAATAGCGGTAGCTAAATATCCACTTCTTATGTTTTAATATCCATGTGAAGTTTTTCTAATAACTAATTGATACATTTTTGAATGATTAAAGGGAGGAATACCATTATCACAACAACTGAAATATTTTGAAGAATATATAGAGAAACTGAATGGAATGGTTGGAGAAGAGAGGACAAAGTTCATACTCAAGAATAGCATGTTCGTTGTTATATGTGGTAGCAACGATATTGCAAACGACTTCTTTGGTCTCCCTTCGGTTCGTCTCCAATACACCGTTGATTCTTTCACTGCTCTTATGGCCGATAATGCTCGCTCTTTTGCTATGGTAAATACAAACGTTTACTGCTAGCTTATTAAAAATTTATGTTAACCTTGCGTCTCTTAATTATTGTATTATTGTAATTAGAGATTTATTGATTGTCTTCGGAATTATATTTTAATATTTTGTTCGTAGTCACTCTATGGATATGGAGCAAGAAGAATACTCATGTTTGGTGCACCACCAATAGGATGTGTTCCATCGCAGAGAACTGTGGCAGGAGGACCTACAAGAGATTGCGTTGTTAGGTTTAATGATGCATCAAAACTTTTCAATACTAAGCTCAGTGCAAACATGGATGTCTTATCAAGAACCTTACTCGACTCGACTTTAATCTATATCGATATCTACAGTCCTCTTCTTGATCTCATATTAAACCCTCGACAATATGGTAAATAATCATTATTTCCTTTTTTTCATAAACAATTAGTTTCATACAACATATTTAATTATTTACGCAAAATTAATAAACAAGTGTATGTGTCATGGATATTTATAGGGTTTAAGGTGAGCAATTTAGGATGTTGTGGAACCGGACTAATAGAAGTGACGGCTCTATGCAACAACTATACAGCGGCTGTATGTCCAATAAGATCTGATTATGTGTTTTGGGACAGCTTTCATCCCACTGAAAGATCTTACAGAATTATAGTTGCAAAACTTCTTGATAAATATCTCCACAGTATCATCTAATCGATAAATAACACCTACATGTTCGTTACACTCTATTTATGGTTATTTGAATTATTACAGTGGAAAGATACATCAAACTTGATTACTTGATTTGTAACTGTTTGTTATGTATATTTAAAAAATTTCCTGTATATTTTCTATATGCTTTACAATGGTTCATAACTCCTGCACATTTTGTCCTTTTTCATTTTCTATAATGGTAGTAGCCGACAATACAGATTGTTACTGGTTAGAGCATGTTTAATAGAAGTTGCTTAGGAGGAGATGAGTGCTTAATGTGAAGAGAGAGAGTTGCTTAGGAGGAGAAGAATTGCTTAATTAAGCACTTTTCACACTCTTTCTCTTCAAATTAAGCACTCCTCTCCTCCTAAGCAACTCTCTAAGCAACATACATTAAACATGCTCTTAGAGTCCTGATCGGTACTCGAACTTATTTGGATTATATATATACCAAAAGAACTTGGTGTATCAACAAAGAAAATCAAATATAATGGCTAGTTAAAAAAAATAGAGTCCAGTCAGAAAGGTGAACAAGCCCAATCATAATTATGGACTTAAATTCTATTAAACTAATTGAACCAAAATTTTGTCTGAAGCCCAATTATAAGTAAAGTTTCGGACTTCAATGTTCATTTAGAAATTTGTTGGGATATATTGGTAAGAGATCAAAGTCTATCAGTAAGCTAGAGTGTCTTGAAGACAAAAATAATCTTTAGTGACACCTATTTTTATAAACCATCAAACTGTTTTAGGCACACACGAAAACACACTGCACGTTTTTCTCGAGAACTCGATATTTGAGTTAAGTACGATGGTTCGGTTAGGAGAACACGGCCACAGATCCGCGGACACCGGTGCAGGTAGGCCGTGTGTTTGTTGAATGAGATTTTAGATGAACAAATAATATTTTATAAAGGTGAGAATAGTAGTTTGATCAAATGTTCTTTTGTTCTGAAAATATTCTTATCGAACGTTTTTTTATTTTTATTTTTTGGTAGTAAAAGAAATGAAAATAGCAGTTTCACAATCCCCATAATTATTGTAGTTGTAAGAAGTTTACGTGGCTAATCTAGTAACTTATTCTTGAATCTACTCTAGAGTCTAGACTATTAGCCCTGAAGTGTAAAGTTTCTTTATATATTAGGTAAAATCGTTATACATACAAACCATTCCAAAAGCTTTGTTTCAAACAAAGGTACATAGAGCAACAATGAAAAGACACGTTACTTCTTCTTCTTCTTCGAAACTTTTTATGTGTGTTCTCTTTATGGTGTTGTTATCTGAGACAACCACAAACGCTTTGGTGAAACTGCCGCCAAACAAAACGATTCCAGCGATAATAGTGTTTGGAGATTCCATAGTTGATGCCGGAAACAACGACGACATTACGACAACATTTGCTAGATGCAATTATCCTCCTTATGGGATCGATTTTGACGGTGGAATACCTACCGGGAGGTTCTCCAATGGCAAAGTTCCCAGTGATATTATAGGTAAATTTCGATATTTTCCTTAATTAATAGATAACAACTAAACATTCATTTTATATGATTTTTTTTCTTATAAACACAGCTTTAAGTTTTAAGCCTTTTACAAAAATTATAAAATGAATGTTTTAAACCTTTAACCAAAAAAAAATCTAAGTTATTTTCTCCGGTTTTGAGGATGGTTTAGCTAAACAGGCCCTCAGAGGCTTTGTACCAAACTTGGTTTAATTTCAATGAAGGGTTTGTGCACAAAAAAAAAAAATATATATATTCTCCGGTTTTGATTTATTGTGTCGTGTATAGCACACTGGATAGTAACTCAGTGGGTTACTGGCTAGTGACGTGTTGTATGTAATTGGCACTGTCGATGATAAAGTATATGATGGACCTTCGAGGCTCATAAACTAAAAATGGTTCGACCACGATTTTATATTAGATGCATTAAACTCGGTGATTAATGTCAAGAGAACATTTAATTCAGTGGTTGAATATTTCTCCCTAACATGTGATCAGTTTTTATGTTTCAGTTTTCAAGTAAGTACGTGTCATTTACTGGTTATAATAAGTCTCTTTTTGTTTCTTGCTATATAGCGGAAGAACTCGGAATTAAACCAAGTATACCGGCATATCGAGATCCTAATTTGAAACCGGAAGATCTCTTAACCGGTGTAACATTTGCGTCTGGTGGTGCTGGTTACGTTCCTTTCACAAGCCAATTATCGGTGAGTCTTACAATATTTTTATTTTATTTTTCAAGTCTAATATTCTAAAGCTTTTGATAATTGTTGTTTTGAAAAGGGAGGAATATCACTATCGCAGCAATTAAAATTGTTCGAAGAGTATATAGAGAAACTGAAGGAAATGGTTGGGGAAGAGAGGACAACGTTCATAATAGAAAATAGTTTGTTCATTGTTATATGTGGTAGTAATGATATAGCAAATACATACTTTGCTCTGCCTTCTGTGCAACGCCAATACGACGTAGCTTCCTTCACCACTCTTATGGCTGACAAGGCTCAATCTTTTGCTCAAGTATGAAAATAATTAACAGACTATAGCTCTAATTTATAAAAATAAAATATCCAGCAAGCTACTTATTGATAGTAACACTTTTTTTTCTCTTTCTCTTAATCTTTGTCTTTTTGTTTTAATGATGTGGTATTTACAGAAACTACATGAATATGGAGCGAGAAGAATACAAGTATTCGGTGTACCGCCACTAGGTTGTGTGCCTTCACAGATAACTGTGGCAGGAGGACCATCGAGAAGTTGTGTTGCTAGGTTCAATGATGCAACAAAGCTCTACAACGCTAAGCTTTCTGCAAATTTGGATTCTTTGTCAAGAACCTTACGTGACAATTCATTAATCTACATCGATATATATGATTCTCTTCTTGATATCATTCTAGATCCTCAACAATATGGTTAAACATTTTTCTCTTTTCTTTCTACTGGTTATATCGTATTACTATATTTTCAAACCTATCTATTTTTACCCCAAAAAAATAAAACCGTATGTTTATCATATGATTATATGTGGCAGGATTTCAGGTGGTTGATAGAGGGTGTTGTGGAACCGGACTAATTGAAGTTGCTATGTTGTGTAACAATTTCACTGCTGACGTATGTTCGAATAGACAAGATTATGTGTTTTGGGATAGTTTTCATCCCACTGAGAAGACGTACAAGATTATGTCCGCAAAATATTTTGAAAGAGTTCTCAACAAGATACTTTAGTTTGTGATTGCACATGTAAGTTGTAATCTGAATGATCATTTTCCTCTTTTTCTGCTGTTTATCGTCTTATTGAACGTGATATCCTGATGTACGTCTAAAAGCATATGATTATACGTATATTTCAATCCAACTAAAAAAAAAAACTTAAAGAGTATTATGACTTAATATCTCTTTGTTATCTTGTTGGATGTTTTCTTGTGTGTTTTTACTTTCACTCTTCTTTTTTTTTTTAAATATATATTATGATTTCGTTGCTCTAGTTGCAATGATGCAATCACACTAGAGGCCATATCAGTCTCTGGAAGAGCTAACTTTGCCGCAACATCCGGCTGCTATGCTGATATCTTCCTTTGAATGATAAATGAAACACGTATGAACGAAGCTCTTAGCCGTAACAAATCACATAGCCGATACAATTTGCAATGCATGATGAACATAGGCCTAAAGCACTTTTAATTCTTTCACTTCAAACTATAAACTATACAGACAATTTTATGACGTCTGCTAATCTAAGTTACATATATTTATCTTTACTATATTTACTCATTAGGAGTAAAAGTTCCTTATATATCACCTTCACTGTACAATGTAACATACACAGACTCCAATAGCTTCTAGACCAATAAGACCTATTTCAAACAACGATACATAGAGAAACAACTAAACGACACAGTATTTTTCATCACATCCCTTTTCTTCTTCTCCTTTTATTTCGTCGCGACAGTTTCCATTTTTCCTCTTTCCGGTGTTGTTATTTGAGATGAAGACACACACAGTCTTTGTTGAATCTGCAGTCAAACAAACGATTTCGGCTCTTATAATGTTTGGAGATTCTATCGTTGATGCATATTATAACGATGTAAAAATTACTGGAGAGAGAACACGGTTAGCGACTGTAGAATGATAACGATCAAAGTGATATGTTCCTTACCGCAACAATAGATGGGTAACAAGTTTCAGAAAAGATAAAAATAGATGCCTAACAACCAAACTCTTCATGGCTTACAGCCTTACACTAACCACTCAGTTTTCATTTTCTCCGGTGCCAATTTATTGTACTGTGTTTGGTATAATATGTCAGTGAGTGTTAAATTTTGTATGTAAATTACATTATTGATGATGAAAGATGAATCGAGGACAAAGAAATTGAAATAAATGGTACGACCACAATTCAAAAATTTATCTAACAATATATAATTGGAAGATTATAAGAAGCCGCATTAACTGGCTGACTAATATCAATTCTTTTTAGTTTTCAATTGTCATTTTCTTGAGTTTATACAAACGTAAATGAAAACCGAAAGCACAACCTCAACTAAATTAAGGGCAGATGCACCTTTAACATGAAATCTAAGGTCCATAACCGGTAATATTTTTTGCTTTTATTGCTAGTCATATCAAGAAATTTGGACTTTAATCAATACCGGCATATTGAGATCGAAATTTGAAACTGGAAGATCTCTTAATCGGTGTAACGCCTGGTGGCATATCACAATTTTATGGGGGAATCTGGCTACGCAGCAACTGGTGAAACTAATTGAAGATTATCAAGAATAATTTGACTGAAGGAAATATTGGGGGAGAGAGGACATGCACATACAGTTCATAATATAAAACAGTTGGTTCGTAGTAATGCAACGTTGCTTCCTTCACCACACTTATGCTGGGAAGGTATGAAAATAATCAATTTCATATTTATCATAGCTATTCAGTAAGCTATCAAAATTCTATGCTCTTTTGCAGTATTTGTCAAATACTTTACGTGACGACATATTTAACCTACATATTGGTTATGGCTAACATGTCCAAGATAGTCCGATTTGTCATTTATTTATTTATTTATTTGCTTACTTTGCCGTGTTATCATCATATTCTTCATTTGAATGGGCGAGTACCATTTCCATGCAATGCTTAAAGTAATTTTAGCAAATTCAGTTATAAAAGAAATAAACAACGAATGATGTAACCCTCTACCTCACATAGAGTTATTTATTTTACATTGGGTATGATCAGCTCTTGGATTAAAAGTATACATATGGGTGCAATATCTATATTATATTGGACCTACTAATAAAGGATCAATTTAATGTCTCACATAATGAATGCTTATCAAACCGAACTCAAAATCCCAATTATTGACTTCACCAATGCAATTGTTTTTCTTTTGTCTTTACTGTACATGATACAAACCTACTAGGCCACTTCAAATTTATCGCTGTCGATCGAATTGTTACTATATAAACGAGTGCGATACATTACGGATTCTAGCTTCTAGGGTATTCGAATACAATAGGTATAAGATGACCCCATAATTTATAGTTACAGGACCATCCATATATAATAAACTAAACTAGAGTTTCACCCGCACATCCGTGCGGGTATATTTTTCATTTTATAAATATATAACTAAAATTTTTAAATGTATGAGTTATATTTTAGTTTTAATTATAAATATATCTAATCACAAAATAAATAAATACTTATTTTATAAAAATTAATTTTTTTTGGGAAGATCTTGTTAGAATTTTTCAACAGATTTTGTTATATTTAAATTTATTTATTATTAGTATCCTTATTAACTATTAAGATATTTTTAAAATAATATATATTTAACTGATTAATATAACAATCAAATATCTCAAATTATATAATTAATGACATGGTCCAACATGACTTCTAAATAGTAGATAAATTTGGTACTTCTCTTTTAATAGAGAAGATGCGTTCGATTTGTTATCATTTTCAGGAATTCAAATATAATTTGAATATTACAATATTTTCTCCTAATTCCCTTTTCATTTCACAATATATTAGTTTTCTGTTTTTAATGAACTTTTAAAACTGAATTTATCTTCATATCAATGACATCGTCTCCAAACAGCAACGATGTAAAGGAACATAATCTTTTATTAAACAGACAACCCTAATGCATTTTGAAGAACACATGCACATGTATGCAAATATATTTATGCCTTTTTGCACATAATTGTACAAGCATAATTGTGTTCGATAGTGGTTGGGCGATAAAGTAGTTGAGTCATTATAAGTTCCACATTCTAGTAGCCTTGTCTATATATCTTACTCATAAATTCTTAATTAGCTTGATTTTTCAGCTAGTACTAAAGCGCGGGCTTGCTATTTATAATATATATAGTTGTCACATTTGGACCATCGTTTTACAGGTAGCAATCCGAGCAAACATTTATCTATTATATATTCTCATGCCACAATTTCTGTCTTCTTAATGCCGCTTTTTATATCACGTGTGTATATATAGAAAGCTACCTTCTTCACATTCAGTTTGCGGTAGTATCACCTGTTGGGTGTGATCCACATATCTACCCTACGCCTTTGTTACCTTTGTTCAATTGTTCGTATTTGCATGATGAGTCATTAAGTCGAATATCAAAAGAATTCTCAAAAGTAGAATATGTTACGAAAGAGACTGAAAATGATACCAACAATATACTGTATATTATTGAGCTTGATAGGCTCAAAGAGTTTAGCTTGAGATTGTTTAATTTATTAGTTATCGCATTTTAGCGTAACCTAGTTGTCGGATTAGATTATGCTAATTTTTTTTTGTTAAAGGGCTTGGCTGAAGATTATATTAAGCGGAATTAAATTACAAATGTATAATATTTACAATGATATTTATATAAGTAACACCAGATAATTAGTTGTTTAATATATTAGATATAAGAAATATAAGATCACTATATATGTAAATATATCTTTGAATCCATCCTGAACAATCTTAATCAACCGAATCAAATGTATTAACAATCTATTACATAATTATATGAAATTTTTATAATTTTACATTTACTAAATATAAGATAAATCAAATATTATAAATTTATTTGTTGTACCAAAACTAAACAAAATTTCAACACAAACAGAAATTTTATTTTGATAATAGTACTGATTATAAGCAAATAAAATAAAAATCCAAATGTCTAGTCTTTTGTTGTAAACCTAGCTATTCTCTTTAACCCAAAAAACTAGCTAGTCTTCACTTAAATAACTCTTTATTGTGTTGTGTGTTACATGAAATGAAAGCGCGATGACCGATTCCATAATACTGTAGATTCCACAGCAACTTGTCAGCTTGTGCTATCCACACCATAGTGATTTCACTATAGACACGTAGCATATTATGAATTTTAATTAATGCGTTCTGCTTTCAACCGAGCAGTGAGTATTTAATTCTCATATATATGAGGAATGAGGATTCATCTGAAAGTATTACAGCGATTATAATCCCCAGTTAATTAGAGTCGGTTTACGGTAAAAACAAGCTGATTCTTCATAAGAATACGGAAACAATAAATCAAAGTGCTGTAATTAATTTTATGATCAAACTGTAACAAAGTACCTCTTATTGGTATGAAAACTTAATTTAGTTGTATTCCTGTAGTAGAAGCACTTTGCATTTCGATAATACTAGGTGGTTTCCTGCACCATGTGCAGAAATAAAAATTTTAAAAATAAATTTCTATTTAAAAATAAAATTTAATTAATTCTTAAATTTTTTTATTACATTATTAATTTTACATTAATTATATGTAAGAATTAAGAGAAAATAAACAGTTTTATTTAAATATCGGACAGTTCTCTCAAATAGAATTTTTTTAGGTTTTTTCACAAAAATAGATATTAAAACTAAAATAACCAAAACATCATTTTTTCTTTTGAAAATTTCAACTCTTTTTAAAAAAAATTTTGTAATCCTATCCCCAAAACCCCACTCCTCAACTTTAAACAAAAAGGTTTACGATTAGTTATCCCAAATGATATAAGTGTATATTTACTTATTTTTGATAAAAAAATTAAGTCTATCTTGATCATTTTTATTTTAAGGTCTATATTTGTGATTAAAACTTTTTTTAGGTCTATCTTAAAAAAATTTCTTAAATTTATATTTAATAATATATATGTATCTTTTATCTTTTGGTTAAATTATATTAAATCAGATTCTATACTATTAAGAGAAAATTTTGTTAGATATATAATTATAAAAATATAAAACTAAATAATATTTCTAATATTTATAGATGTTATAAATATAGCTAATGGTATTGGGATTAGAACATTTTAATTTTAAAAAAAAAACTGCATAAAATTTTGAAATTTTTTTTTAATAAAAATATATAATTATAAAAATACACTTAAAAATATTTCAATATTTCTAATATTATTATATTTATATTTCTACTATTATATCATTTATTATCTTAATGATAATTTATGAGTTCTTTTTCTTATCACTATTTTAATACAATTTTTTAAATCAAACAGAAAAAGTAATATAAAAGTATTTTTTATTTTAATTATATTTAAGAATATACATGTATATATTTAAAATTATAATCTTAGATAATTTTTGATCTATTTATTTTAATTAAATATATTAAATAAATTAGTAGAAAATTTATATTTAACAAAAATTAAAATTAGACAATATTTATTAAATTTTTAAATATATAAGAAATTAAAAATTTTACGATTAAATTTTAATAATTTTCCAAAAATGTATACATTTTTGAAATTTTTGTAATAAAATTGTATAGTCTTAAAATATATAATTAATATGCATGTATATATTTAAAATTATAATCTTAGATAATTTTTGATCTATTTATGTTAATTAAATATATTAAATCAATTTGTAGAAAATTTTATAATTATATTAAAATTAGACAATATTTATTAAATTTTTAAATATATAAGAAATTAATAATTTTACGATTAAATTTTAATAATTTTCCAAAAATGTATACATTTTTTGAAATTTTTGTAATAAAATTGTATAGTCTTAAAATATATAATTAAATGATATTTTCGAAATATTGAATTCCATATTGGTATAGATTTATTTTAATGATGATTTATTAGTTATTACCATATTTTAAAAATATTTCCAAAAATATAAATCGACATTAAATGTAATATATGAATTGTTACCATATTTTATTAAATTTTCCAAAAATATATATTAACATTAAATGCAATTATCCATGTCATATTTAATCATATGCCATGTCATCAATTCTAGTAGACATGTCACCATTTTTTTGTGAAACTGATTCTAGAGAGGACATGTGGCAAAATCACTTCACAAATAATATATAGGGGATTTGTGAATATCTTTAACCATTATGTAGTTCGATAATTTCTTTTTATTATCATTATACACCAGATTCTCCTACATAGTTAGTTGGTTTACTAATTTCTTCTATTACTAGTAAAATATCATAGTTCTAAATTAAGATCCACGTCTTTCACGAAATGATAATTGTATATACAAATTATTTTATATATTATTATTTATATTGTATTTTTGATATATTATAAATTAATAAATATATATATATATATATATATATATATATATATTGAATCATTAAGAAATAGTAAATATTATGTATATAATCAAATTAATGGAATACATAAATAAAATATCATACTTGTTTATTTAGAACCACTTGTAATTTATATAAGTAAATTTAAACAATAAATGATATTAAAATATATATATATAGATAGTATATTTTTATGTCAAAAAAAAAAAAATAGATAGTATATTTTTAGTTTGAATATCTATTAAATAAAACTTCATACTTATATAGTTTTATGAGCATTGGTATATTTTTATAACAAATTTTTCTTACCATTGATAACATAAATTTCAATGTGACATTTTATATTTATAGTAAACCATAATATTTTTTGAAAAATAATTTCAAAATTTGAAACTAAAGTATTAAGTTCACAATATTTGTTCAATATAAAATTTTAAATTACTTTTATGTATTTTAGATGGTATATAGTTTAATTTAATGTCATTAAAAAGATATATATATATATATATATTAACTGATATTTCTATTAAATGATATATATTTAATCTGAGTATCTGTTAAATGATATTTCTTACTCATTGATTTTATAAGTCTTTGTATCTTGTTATAATTTTTTTTTAACTATTAATAAAAAAATATTCTATGTGGAATATTTAAAGCTTATATTAAATTATACTCGTTTTAAAAATTCAAAATATATTATATATAAAAATATCATTTTATTATATAGTTAATTTTATTATTTAATTTATTTTCAGAATATAAATTTAATTAAAACAATAGAGTCTACACAAATTTTATTCAAATATTTCTTATTCAAATCATTCACTCTCTCTCTCTCTCTCTCTCTCTCTCTCTCTCTCTCTCTCTATATATATATATATATATATATATTTAATCATATTAGATAGTTTGTAGTTTTTATATAAAGAAAGAATGAAGAGCTTAATAATAGTTTTATGGTTAATTTAATAAAAAAATATATTATATATTTATAGGGACCAAAATTTATCTCTAAAAACTTTGACAAATATTCTAATGACGACATATGTCATAACAAAATATTGTAATGTTTTTTTTTAATATATAAGAGATGTTTAGCCATTAAAAATTTAATTATTATTCGTTTAATTTACTATACATACTAATATAGTATACATGCTTGCAGTCATACTCTGCTGGCTATACGTGTTTCGACATATGCACCTATATTTATGTCTTTAAAGCAGCCTGTTATGGTTGAAATTAAGTACCCTATCTCGGTTGTTTTCGACGGTTAAAATTTTGAAAATACCCAATGTATGTCTAAAAGTGTTTCAGTCAACTGGTTAATTATGTCTTCTCCCAAGTCTTCTACAAGTCCACGACATCTCCACCACGCAGTGCACATATAAATATGTGTGTATCTGTGTGCGTCTATATATGAATAAGCGTGACGACATAAGAAAAGTTTATACAATTCTCTCTTTGTTCTGGTTCAAAGCAAACTTTTCTTATATTAAAATCTAGTTTTATTACCTTACAATAAAACAAACATGAAAGACAATACAAAATGGTCTTGTTCTTGTTTTTCATTGAGACTATGCTTGTTGTCCTTTCTCTTTCTCACTGAGACAGTCGTTGCTATAGAGCTGCCCCCAAACTTGACGTTTCCAGCGCTAATTGCTTTCGGTGACTCCATTGTCGACACCGGAAATAATAACAATGTCAAAACCGTAGTCAAGTGTGATTTTCAGCCTTATGGTATCAATTTCCAAGGCGGAGTTCCCACCGGGAGATTTTGCGACGGACGAGTCCCCGCCGATTTGATAGGTACATATTCATTTCTAGATTTTACTTTACTCAGTGTTTTTTAGCTCTAATGCGAAAATATATAAGTCAGGGGAGAAATAGATTTCCACATCTATATATAACGACCGTTAGTTATTAGGACACAAGTAAATGTTAGTGACACCGGAAAATCATTTGAGCAATCATTTATTTTCTTTTTGTCCATTTTTGGATAGTAGATAAAGACAAGGCTAGTAAGTTTGTAACACTGACTCTATAACGCTATTAATTTGTCTTTATGCTTTTGTTTTCTTATTTGCAGCCGAAGAATTGGGAATAAAATCAGTTGTACCTGCATATCTTGATCCAAGTTTAAAGCCTGAAGATCTGTTAACCGGTGTATCATTTGCGTCAGGAGGCTCTGGCTACGATCCTTTAACACCCAAACTCGTGGTAATACTATATACATATATATATGTAATCTTTCGATCAAAGTGTTTATATTTAGCTCATATAGTATGGAAATATTTGATTTGAAATTTATCTATCTAACTTGGTCACGTTTGTATTTGTTGATGGTATAGGCAGTTATATCATTAGAAGAGCAATTAAAATATTTCGAAGAGTACATAGAAAGAGTGAAGAATGTAGTTGGGGAAGAAAGAAAACGCTTCATATTAGCAAACAGCTTATTCTTATTGGTCGCAGGCAGCGACGACATAGCCAATACTTACTATGTTCTCCGTGCAAGACCTCACTACGATGCCGATTCGTACACTACTCTTATGGCCACCTCTGCCACCAATTTTGTGAATGTAAGCTTCTCTCATATTTTAGATATATTGTATATATTATATTCCACAATAAGTAGTATACTTTAATTTATCCTCCGCTAGTACTATTGAAAGAGTAAACAAAAATAACCATTTACAGTTTACTGTATGAGCCTTAAACAACCTAAAAGATATGCTAAAAGTAGAAAAAGAATCTAACAAAAATGTTGTAATTCAGTGACTAATACTTCCATTTATGTCATCTAATCTTGTAAGACGACGGCTCATAATATTTATAGCGTTGTTTTTACAGTATGCATTTACTAGGGGATTTATTTTCAATAGGTTTATACATTTTGGTTCGGATAAAGGACACTCAGATAGTTACCGACAAAATATTTTATATTTTCTCGTGACATATAACTTTCACATATGGCATTAATATTGGCGGCATGACATGTACAGGAATTTTTTTCTTCTTATCTTTTACCTTCTTACATCTGTGATAGAAAATGTAATAACTATACGTGGATTGAGTATACTATCGTTCATTAAATTAAGATAGCTATTCATCAACTACAATGACAGAAACTATACGAATACGGAGTGAGAAGAATGGCCGTGTTTGGTGCACCACCACTTGGTTGTGTACCATCACAGAGAACCTTAGCAGGAGGTCTTTTGAGAGAGTGTGCTGAGAATTACAACGAAGCAGCAAAGCTTTTTAATTCAAAGATCTCCAAAAAATTGGATTTGTTGCATAAAACTCTACCGGGTATCAAACCGGTCTACATTAATATCTATGACCCTCTACTTGATATCATCCAGAGTCCTGAAAAATACGGTAACACCTTATAATTTAAATTAAATTATTGTATTAGCTTTTTTCTTTTAATGTAAAATATGTAGTAATTCTTGAGTTGTTGTAGGATTTGGAGTTTCTAATAAAGGATGCTGTGGAACCGGAGTCATAGAAGTTGCTGTCCTGTGCAATAAAATCACATCTTCTGTATGTCCCGACGTGTCAAGCCATGTGTTTTGGGACAGTTATCATCCCACAGAAAAAACTTACAAAGTGTTAGTCTCACTCTTGATCAGCAAATTTGTTAATCAGTTTGTCTAAATTTAAAGCTAAAGTTCACTTGGTAGTGACTGATTATATTTCATCATGTTTTGTCTGTATTGTTTGGTAATTGTATTTGCTCTAAATAAGATTAATATTTAAAGATGTTTCATTTTCATTTTGGAGAAATCAATAGAGGTATTAATTATAGTTAAGATGATCGATGACAAAAAAAAAGAAGTTAGGGCAGTCATCTTCCTTTTTTAAATTCTATTCGAACTTAGGGATTTAATTGCTTGCAGGTTTCTTTTAGCCTTTGAAAATATGTCTCAACAGCTAGAGTTATATACTCAACTACATATATACAACGTAGTGTGGGATTTGTTTGCCAAAATGGTATGGCAATAAATTTATGCATGTCTTTTTAACGTCTAATATTTCCCCATTGCCATTAAAAAAAAAACTTCTCCGATGCTGTAACACTTTGATCTACCGACTACAGCTTACACGCCCTATTCTCCGTTTGCGACATTTCTGCGATGATAAGTAAGAATGTGATTATTCTAAGTAAATTGTTGCTTAAAAAATAATCCAAGTAAGTTCTGTTTTCCAAGAAATCTATAACTATAAGTTTCACTTAATTTTTCAAACAAGTAGTTCCCTCTCAAGTGCACCAGTCCTGTGTTTCTAAGAAATATATAAAATTCACTTAATTTGTCAAACAAGTAGTTACTGCACAACTTCAATTGATCTCACTCCCTCTCATGTGAACCAGTTCTTTTCCTTGCATCTGCTTTTACACAGGTGAATGTGAATCTAAGTTTACGTCTCAGGCATAAAAGCATCTTATCATTTCCATTAACCATTCTCTGTATTAATTAGAGATGGATCTTATCAATAATAGATGATGATATGAAATTTGTTGCAAGGGAGGCTTCTAGGTTAATTATCCACACCACAATGCTTTACTATTGACACGTAGCATTCGAATTTTAATTAATGCATTTTACGTTCACACAGAGCAGAGAATATTCACATATGAGAATATCATCTGGAAGTTTTAGAGCGATAATAATCTCCGGTCAATTCGAGTTGACAAACGTACATACGCATTAATAAAGTTATATACTGTACATGCTTGGAGTCACACTCTCTTGGCAATACGTGTTTCTACACACGCCCTAATATTGATGTCTTCAAAAGCAGCCTGTTATGGTTGAGATTAAGTACACTACCTAGTTGTCTGCTACGATTAAAACTTCCCAATTAATTTCTAAAAATGTTTCAATCAACTGGTTAATCGGTCTTGTCCGAAGTGTACCACAAGTCCAGAACATCTCCACAACGCAGTGCACATATACATGTATGTATATATGTATGTATGTGCGTGTGTATATATATGAATAAGCGACATAGAAGAAAATTTTATGCAATTCCATTATATATTAAATCGTGTTCTTTTTAGGATAGAATAAAACAAGCATGAAAGACAATACAAGCTGGTCTTGTTCTTGTTATTTCTTGACACTATGCTTGTTGTCCGTTCTCGTTCTCACTGAAACAGTCGTGGCCATAAAGCTGCCCGCAAATTTGACGATTCCAGCGCTAATAGCTTTCGGTGACTCCATTGTCGACACTGGAAACAATAACAATATCAAATCCGTAGCTAAGTGCAATTTTCAGCCTTACGGTATCAATTTCCAAGGCGGAGTTCCCACTGGGAGATTTTGCGACGGCCGAGTCCCCACCGATTTGATAGGTCATTTATCTAGATATTACTTTACTCGTTTTTTTATCAGCTCAAATGCGAAAAGAGAGAAGCCTTTTTTATCAGCTCAAATGCGAAAAGAGAGAAGCCAACGGAGAAATAGGTTTACACATTTATATATAACGACCGTTAGTTATTAGAACACCACACAATGGATTAGGTCCGGGCATTTTGGGTGTTAGTTTGGTTTGGATATTTTGGGTACCGGATAATTCAGTAGTATTTTAGAGGATCTATTTACTAATTGACCTATTTTCGATTCGGATATTTCTAGATTCAGTTTGGTTCGGATAGTAAAATTATGAACCAGAAATTAGGTGGGAAATTTTGTTTTCCATTAAATTCTAGTTCCCGTTTGGTTATTTTGGATAATTCAAACAACTTATTAAATAGTTTTGGTAAATTATCAAATAATTAAGATGATTCGGATAAAATTATCTTATAATTTGGATTATTTTGGATATGTCAGATTTAGGGATTACAAAATTAACTAACTTTCCTAATACTTAGTAGTTACACTGAAATATATTCTAGGCAATTTCATAACCTCCGAGATTTCCTAAAACGTTATTTGTCTATATATGCTTTATTGTTATTTGCAGCTGAAGAATTGGGAATAAAATCACTCGTACCAGCATATCTCGATCCAAGTTTAAAGCCTGATGATCTGTTAACCGGTGTATCACTTGCGTCAGGAGGTTCTGGTTACGATCCTTTAACACCCAAACTCGTGGTAATACTATATACATATGCAATCCAACTAATATAGTATGGGAATATTTGATTTGATATTTATCTATCTAAGTTGGTCACATTTGTATTTGTTGATGGTATTAGGCAGTAATATCATTAGAAGAGCAACTAAATTATTTCGAGGAGTACATAGAGAAAGTGAAGAACATAGTTGGGGAAGAAAGAAAAGACTTCATCTTAGCAAATAGCTTATTCTTATTGGTCGCAGGCAGCAACGACATAGCCAATACTTACTATGTTCTCCGTGCAAGACCTCTCTACGACGTCGACTCGTACACTACTCTTATGGCCAACTCTACCACCGATATTGTTACTGTAAGCTTCTCTCATAGTATATTCTATTTCATCCTCCGCTAGTACTATTGAATGACTAAATAAAAATAACCATTTGCAGTTTATTGTATGAAGCCGTAAACAACGTAAAACAGATGCTAAAAGTAGTAAAAATCTACAAAATGTTATAACTTAGTGAATAATACTTCTATTTATGTCATGTAATCTTGGAAGAGGCCTCAGAATATTTATAGCGTGTTTATTACAGTATTAATGTGTGCTATAACAAAAATTTCTTAAGTATCAAATTCATGGCCAGCTACCTAATAGTATCACCTTTCATATCACTTTTAGTTGTATTTGAAGGGGTTCATACATTTTGGCTCGGATGAAGGACAATCACGGAAGGAAATAAAAGTTACCGACTAACTTTTTTTTTTTTTGGACAAAAGTTACCGACTAACTCTTTTATATTTTCTCATGACATATAACTTTCATGGCATTAATATTGGGCGCATGGCATATGATACATGGACTAAGCATCTATATCGTTTATTAAATTAAGATAAGCTATTCATCAACTACAATGACAGAAACTATACGGATATGGAGTGAGACGAATAGCCGTGTTTGGTGCACCACCACTTGGTTGTTTACCATCACAGAGAACCTTAGCAGGAGGTCTTTTGAGAGAGTGTGCTGAGAATTACAACGACGCAGCAAAGCTTTTTAATTCAAAGATCTCCACAAAATTGGATTTGTTGCATAAAACTCTACCGGGTATCAAACCGGTTTACATTAATGTATATGACCCTCTTCTCGATATCATCCAGAGTCCTGCAAAATACGGTAACACCTTAAAATTTCATTTAAATTTCTTGTACTAGCTTTTTGTCTTTAATGTAAAATACGTACCAAGTCTTGAGCTGTTGTAGGATTTGGAGTGTCTAATAGAGGATGCTGTGGAACCGGACTCATAGAAGTTGCTGTCCTATGCAATAACATCACATCTTCTGTATGTCCCGACGTGTCTAGCCATGTGTTTTGGGACAGTTATCATCCAACAGAAAAAACTTACAAAGTGGTAGTCTCACGTTTGATTAGCAAACTTGTTGATAACTTTGTCTGAATTTAAAACTAAAGTTCACCTCGTAGTGACTGATTATATTTGCTCTAAATAAAGTTCACTCATCATGTTGGGTCTGTAATATTTGGAAATTGCATGTATTTACTCTAACTAAAATTAGTGTTTAATAGTGTTTCTTTTTTTCATTTTGGAAAAATCAATTAGATTTTTTAAAATTATATATAGCTAGTGCAGTCCTCTTAATCTGTAAATTATATTTCATTTTTGGGATTTGATTGCTGGTTGATTTCTTGTACCCTTTTGAAAAATATGTGTCTTCATCTAGAGAGTTGTTTAATCATAATTCATATACTCTACAAAATAGTATGGGATTATTTGACTTTTGGCCAGAATGGTGTGGGAATATTTTGCAGTCTTTACGTGAAAATACAAAACGTACGGCAAGATGGACAATTTCGAACGGCAAGATGGACAATTTCGAACGGCAAGATTGATACAAAACGAGGTTCGGGCAATGGTACTCGAGTTTCCTACATGCTGAACTGCAAGATGTTGAGTTTGAGCACGATGAGTTGTAGAAATAGAAAAGTTGAGTCGTAATTTATATCCACAAACTCTAATAACTTTCTGCAATAGACTTTGTTTCTGACTTTAGGTATGGCCTTGGAGCTTTTTAGTAAGACTCAGTATCTTCTCTTCCTATATATGTCAACTATCACGCGTTGAATTAAATTGTTAGGTGACCTTGGACTCAAATCAGAAACAAGATCACTTCAGTTCAAGATTCTCTACGTAATCGCTATGAAAAAGCTATGAGAGTGTAGTTTGGAAGTCGATGAAGCAATTCCCTCTTCTTTATTCGCTTTTTGAGTTGAAATTTCTCTAATTGTTTCCACTGTGTCTAATTTTTATTTCAAACTATAGAGGCATTCATTGAATTGAATAACTTTTTATTTCAAACTAGAAAAAGTTTTTCTTAATACATTTAACGTTCATTCCAAAAACAAATGTTAGGTGAACTGTCCACAGATTATACAGTTAGTGCTGTATATTTAGGGTATTCAGACACTTCAAACACGCTTTCCAAAAGATTTCATAATTGGTTAAAAAACTGTGATACTGTAATGCATGATGTCATCAACACTTGCCCTAAACATTATACTGTAAAACATATTAAGAAGAAAGTTAAACTTCATTTGTATTAACCATCATTATACAATTAGTGCTGTATATTTCGAGTATGTAGACACTTCAAACACGCTTTCCAAAAGATTTCATAATTGGTTAAAAAACTGTTATATTGTAATGCATGCTGTCATCAACACTTGCCCTAAACATTATACACTTTAAAACATATTAAGAAGAAAGTTAAACTTATATGTTACATATAATTTCATTCGTATTAACCATCATTGCACAAAAGAAGAAGAGACAATATTCAATGATCTTGCGACATTATAGCATTTTAATTTGTTGTTGTGTATTATAAACTAAACATAAAAATATTTTGAATATATTAACTTAGCTCATAATCAAACTATCCATACAAAAGAAAACTCATAATATCAAATTGTATGATGGTTGAAAGCTATTTCTAATTGTACTATAGTTAAATTATAATGGTATATATAATATGAAAAATGAAATAAATAGGCACCAATTGCATTCTGTGATTCAAATTCACTTACTTTTTTCTAATATCGTTTACCTCTTATATCCTTTCTTGATCTGAGCTGTGCTTTTGTTTTTACTTCTATGAAGGTTCATTTACTTTTTAATTTATTCAACAATTTCCAGTTTTAATTTACTTCTATGCTAGGACCTCCTTTACTTTATACAAATCTTGCATCGCCAAGTAGCATCACAACTAGGGCTGTTCAATATGGTAATACCAAACCGTACCGAACCGAACCGAACCGAAATAGACAATATGGTTTAGATTTGGTATATACCATATAAACCGAATGGATATGATTTTATAAAAACCGTAGGATTTGGATATGGTTAGGTTTATAACCGATTAAACCGAATAAACCGAACAAAACCGATCAAAGAAAAAATATATAAATATATACATTATATAACCATATATTTTCTTGGAATAATCTTTTTTTTTACTTTTTTATTCCTTGTGAAGATATATCTTAATAATTTTATTTTATTTTCTTCAACTATTATCTAAATTTGATTTTATTTTGCATGTTGTAAGAAATTGTGAAATTAGATTGTATCATGTAATTTATTTGGAAGAAGAAATAGAAAATAAGAAAAGTTGTACAAAACTGAATCGTTGGTCGTTTTGTTTGTTGTTAATTTCAGATTTTTGTATTTATGAACACCTAGGATTATTTTAATAAATGATAGTTTTGACAATATTTTTTTTTAAATTCATATAATATGAAATCAAATCAAATAATAATGTTATTTGGTATAAAACCGAATAAACCGAAAACCGGTAGTATAAATACCGAACCAAACCAAATTAAATATGGTTTCAATATGGTAGCTAATTTTTATAAACCGAATAACCGAAAACCGAAAATAACCGAACCGAAACCGGACCGAACACCAGATTGAACAGGCCTAATCACAACGCACACATCGATTAAACAAAAGTTGCTTACATAAATAATGAAATCATTAGTAATTTACACACAAATTGAAGTACCAACTAACATTTGTATAGCAACGTTTGTATGCACAATTAATAAATAATTTACAAACAAAAATAGCAACGTTTGTATGCACATGATGTATTGTGTGAATTACAATCAGTCGTTAGTCACGACTTTTAATTGACTTTTGGATCAGTCGATGCAGATGAGTCGGATGAGACTTTTAGTTTCACCGCCGATGGTGAAACTCAGTTGGTTGGGTTATTCGGGAGGTTCGGGCAAAAAGGACTCATAGCCATAGGGGCGTTGTTTGCACCCGAAACCGAACAAAATTAAAGAAGGAATCAAAGAAGAAGGAAGAAGCGGGAGTAAGAGAGTTTGTAAATAAATAAAATTAAAATGGTCTTTGTTGTACATACCTTTATCATAACATCTTAAAATACTAAAACTTGAATATTCTAAATAATCAATTCATTCCACCAATAGAATGAGACAAGTCAGCTCAATTCACATGTCAAGCCACCAAAAATCAGTTCTGGAGGACTCATTAATTGATCATCGCTTTTAAATTATTTTCTTTGGGTTTAGTGTTTTTGTTAGCCCAAAAGTTGGCCCACGTAGTAACACTAACTAAAGTACTAAACCTCGATCTTCCTCATACAACAACAATACATGGGACATGGTAAGAGCACCCCCATTGAGGGTTTATAAGGGGGTGCTCTCACATTTCCCAAAAAAAAAAATAATATAATAATGCTAAAACTATGAACCTGTGTGCTGGAAGTTCATGGTGATGAACCAGTATCATCACTGTTTCGCGGGCCTCACGACATGTGGCGGCCCGCGATTGGTTAATTTTTGTTTTTTTTTTTAAAAAAAAAATTAAAACGAAAAAACTAAAAAAAAAAAAAAAAAAAAAGTAAAAGTTATGAACCCCCATCCACAGGTTCACTGATGGGGGTACTCTAACCGTTACTACATATGATAGTGGACGCGGCTGCACCATTGTTTAAAATATTCTTTACATCTCTTAGCCTTCATATAAAATCATGATCCCTGTAATCAAAGACATATATAATATTGTTATGTTATCATGTATTATAATTTTTTTCTTCTTCGTGCATGATCTTTGTTTTGTTATTGGCACGCACCTCTCCTGTTCTCTGAACCAAAGCTTATTATTATTTGAAAATACATAATTTAACATGTAGCCATGCTTTCACTTCAGAGAGGAGTGCAAAGACAATTCATTATCATTCCTGCACATAGACACCATAATTGTGCAAATGAAGTCCACACCTGCCTAATTACTAACTCAGAGACTAGCAACGGTTACGGGAACAGAGTAAACAAAAAAAAAAAAAAACTACTTCTAAAACCTAGGTAAAAACATCCCAGGAAATTGATCTTCTCCCACGTTCTTTCAGCAGAAACGCACTGACTCGTACAGCCTGATTACAACCTGGACCGTTACCTACTTCAGCGTATTCAACTAATCCGATAAAAAAGAAAGAAAAAGAAAAAAGTATATGTAAAAAAGAAAACGAGGGGGGGATTCTAATCAGCGTAGACAGCAATCAACCAGGTAAATGTAAAAAGTATATAAATAGTGTCTCTGTAGACACATGAATTGTATCACATATATGTATACAGCTACAGTGAGTTCATTGACGCAAAAAAGTTTGGGATGAAAAAGACTTATTTCGAAGTAAACTCGCTCCTCAAAACAGTTACGTAAAGTGTTGAGAAATGAGAACAATAAGATTATATAACAAAAGAGAAGACTGACGAAAAAAAAGTAAGATCGAGATAAGAAAAAGTATTGTAACGTCAACTAGCTGGTGGTCTCGTAGCTGTTCCTTTCTCTTTGCGAAGCGTATAAAAGTAAGAGACAGCGCTAAGTAAGTCAGATACTATTGTGGCTCCTTTGTAATAATCCAAATCATCCTTCCCTGAATCAAAGAACAGAACTCCAAGAAGCTACACGATGAGCCACGGACATACACTGATCACATTCGAGAACATGCTCGAGACAGCAAACACAAGCCCCACCAACCCAGCCCAGTAGACCTGCCATGCACCGACTTGAGCTATCATAGTCAGATGTATGCTCTCTTCCCCTCGGAAAACCCACGTACTTGTGCCTTCAAAACGTGATGCTCACCTGTAGTAAACAAGCCAACCAAGAAGACTATGGTGGCGAAGATGGACGAGAAGAAGATCAACTCGAAATTGAGCAGATAGGCTAGGACCTCCTTTACTTTATACAAATCTTGCATCGCCAAGTAGCATCACAACGCACACATCGATTAAACAAAAGTTGCTTACATAAATAATGAAATCATTAGTAATTTACACACAAATTGAAGTACCAACGAACATTTGTATAGCAACGTTTGTATGCACAATTAATAAATAATTTACAAACAAAAATAGCAACGTTTGTATGCACATGATGTATTGTGTGAATTACAATCAGTCGCTAGTCATGACTTTTAATTGACTTACTAGGAATAGACCCGCGCCTTGCGCAGAATGAGATGATTAAATTTGTTGTATTTTTTGAAGATAAGAAGACATTATATCTGTTTTATTTGCATATTAGTTTGTTTTGGATTGGTTGTTTCGGGTTTTAATATCGTCCAATTATATATCTATATTATAAATATTGTCTTTTTAATTAAATTGCGATTTTGTCTCATATATCTGTTTTTTTTGTCATCCACACGACATGAAAACACATAAGATGAGAGTATATTGCTGTCAATACCATTAAGAGTATTGAGACAATCCCAAATCTTCTTTTAGTCTCGAGATGGGTTGTGAAAAGGCTCATTTCGAGAAGCAAATTCTCGACTTGTATAACGAAATCTCCAATCTCAAGAGCCCTTAAACCTTTCACATATATATGTCGACAATTTGTTCAATAGCTCATGTCCACGTCCTTGCCTACAAAAATCGACGTTAAAAACTTGTACCCAAAAGTCCAAAACTACAGAACCAATCTCACCAACCTACGTAGTGAAGATATAGAGTTTTCAGAGCACCACTACTATACGGCCTTGGGATCTCTCGGAGACAACACATTTCACCATTTAGATCTATCCTCAGTACACTAACTACCTCAAACTTAGCAAGGTTGAGTTCAATCTCTTCACGCTACACACGAGCCATGTCCA
>CAKOAT010707375.1:75850-99664 GCA_932364175.1 Eruca vesicaria subsp. sativa | reverse complement strand
ACCTCCGAACTTGTCTCATGCGATATTGAACTTTGTAGTTTTAAAGTATCTCGTGTGTTTTATAATTGAAGTAAATAAGGTAAACAATTGTTGAAGTAAATAAGGTAATATATTGTGAGAATGTAGTAAATAAGGTAATAAATTGTGAGAAGGTAGTAAATAAGGTAATAAATTGTGAGAAGGTGATGTGAAAACATTTAATACAAAATGCTTCTCTTTTAATATATAAGGGATTTAAAACAAACAACATTTAGTTGATCCGTGACCTCGTCACTGACACTCTTGTTGTCTTTATGAATCAAATAGAAATATTATGAGGTAATATTACAAAAAATTTAAGATTTTTTTAAGATTCACTCTTGGAAAATAACACCCTTAAACTTCAAATCTACTCATTTTGTCTAATAATCATAAGAAAATCTTAAAGTAATTATGAGTTGATCACAATCATAAATCAACCTATCCAAAAATCTCAGCACAAATAACAAATTAAGCATATTAAATTTAATAAAAAGGTTTTAACTTTAATGAAATTGGTATTCTTTTCTATATTTTCCTTAATGTTCTTATAGAAAAAAATCACCCATTACTTTCTCAAAAAAAAAAAAAAAAAAATCAAACTTTTCCTTAATTCATTAATCTGGAGATTACTTTCCAATAATCAACCGACTCATCAAAATTAGGGATTTTTTTAGTATATAAAGGAGACACATCTCTTCTCATATTCTCATCATCGCTCAAATACAAATCTCTCTAGAAACAAATATCTCTCCAATTAAATCAAATAAAAAAAAAATGTCGACGACGAAGAAGATTGAGTTGACGAGCTCCGATGGAGAGTCTTTCATAATTGACGAGGCTGTTGCTCTTCAGGCAGGAACCCTAGCTAACATGATTGAAGACGACTGCGTCGCTGAAGCTATCCCTCTTCCTAACGTCACCGGCACGATCCTCGCTAAGGTGATTGAGTACTGCAAAAGGCACGTCGACGCCGCTGCTGCTAAGGCCGAGGCTGCTGATGGTGGTGCTTCTTTAGATGATGAGGTCAAGGCGTGGGATGCTGAGTTTATGAAGATCGATCAATCTACCCTCTTTGAACTCATCCTGGTTCGTTTCCATCCTCTTTGTCGAGATTTTAGGGTTTTCAAATTTGGGGAAATTAGGGTTTGAGGTTTGGGGAATTAGGGTTTGGGATTTTGGGGGTTTGTTTGGGAATTTGGAGAATTGTGTGTTGCTGATTTTCAATTTTGTTTCTTTTTGTTTTGATTTTGGGGTTTGGGGGTTTTAGGGTTTTTGATTTGGGGAATTAGGGTTTGTGATTTTAGGGGTTTGTTTGGGAAATTTGATCATTGTGTTGTTCTGATTTCAATTTTGTTACTTTTTGTTTCGATTTTGAGATTTGGGGATTTTAGGGTTTTCGATTTGGGGAATTAGGGTTTGTGATTTTGGGGGTTTCTTTCAGAAATTTGATCATAGTGTGTTAGTTCTTTCAATTTTGTTACTTTTTGTTTTGATTTCGGGATTCGAGGATTTTAGGGTTTTTGATTTGGGAAATTAGGGTTTGAGATTTTGGTGGTACTTTGTCGTTAGTGTTTGATTTGGATTTGGATCTAATGGGTTTTGATTATTGGGTTTTTGCAGGCTGCTAATTATCTGAACGTCCAGAATCTTCTTGACCTTACGTGCCAGACAGTGGCTGATATGATCAAAGGCAAGACTCCTGACGAGATTCGCACCACTTTCAACATCAAGAACGATTTTACAGCTGAGGAGGAAGAGGAGGTGCGTAGGGAGAACCAATGGGCTTTCGAGTAATGGATCAAAGAGAGGTCGTTGTCGTTGAAGTAAACCTAACAAGTTTCTTCCTTTGACTATTTATGTTCTTCTTATCTACTTAAATGAAAATTGATGTTCTTCGTAGGGCTTTTCTATTTATAATAATGAACCAATGACTCATAATTTTATGCTGATAATCATTCTCTAAGTGTTGTTGGTTTGATATATCTTGTCCGTCGTCTATCTAATTCTAATCTACTAGTATGTAAGATACACACTAGTACTCCTCAATAACAAGTATCCTATAATAACTCAAGAACTGAACTTTGACGTTCTCTCTCGGAATCAGAAAAACGATGTTTTGCTGCATCACTCAGCAACATGTTCTGAGAATCACTCATTGATTGTAGTGTGTGAGACATTGGTTGCCTTCAAATTTAAGGGTTATCATCAAATTAAATTAGATAGTCCTGTTAGTGTCTGTCCCAGCAAGTGTAGCATCGTCTATTGTCATTGCTTATTGCTGGCCAGAGATCTTTTGCTTTTGTTAAAATGTAAAGAAGAAGAAAGAGAGATCAAGATTGGAAGAAGAAGAAAAGAAAACAAAGAAGTAGCTTAGACAATTGAATAAACATTTAGTAGAATGCAGATTCATAAACTATGTTTTCCTGCTTTGCTCTAAGTGCACCCTCTTCCGCCATCAAGTTCAGCTATAAAAGCTCACATTTGATCTTTCCAAAACATACAAACATTACTAAGAACACCTTATAAAAAAGAATTTTCCTGTCTCAAAAATCCAAATCTGTTGCTCATTGTATTTTGTTTTGATACTAGGTTATATCTGCAAGCACTTGTGCATTTCTTTGCTATGTTGGTTTCTCAATAATACAAAAGAGACACACATACTCAATCATTTGCAAAAAAAAAAAAGAGCGTAAATTCACATGATGCAGACAGATAAACACTAATGCACAGCAGCGAGTAGACTCTCTCCAAAACATCCCTAGAATGAAAAGCTCCGTTGCCGGGAATCGAACCCGGGTCTCCTGGGTGAAAGCCAGATATCCTAACCGCTGGACGACAACGGATTGATGCTGAATAGTATTTTTGTTCAATAGTAATTACATTTACTTTATTTTTTGATATCTTAAGGACAAGACTTTTGCATGATCGCCATGAAGGGATGAACTATGCAAGCCCATGTCAAATTGTCAGCTATGGAAAACCTTCGTGTCTTCGAGTAAAAGTCTAAAACTATAGAAACATCAAAATAATTATCGACTATTTCAATCGTCAATGTTCCCATTTTTCAAACTGTAGAAGAAAAAAAAACATCGTAATATGCTACATTAGTTTGGTTTTGTCTATAGTATTGTCAGTTGCGTTTCTATGCCACCACATACATAACTGAATTTAAAAACACGAGACCATGAGTAACACTTCATTCAAAATTATATCGACACTGTAAGAAACGATAATATTTCAGTTTAATCCTTAATCTCTTTTTCACCATATCGCTAATGGTATCTCGAGTCTTCTTAATCCACCTCTCCCATCCCTGACGTTTCCTTAATCTGCAAACCTACATAATTTAAAATAAAATATCTCTATGAGTTTTTTTAGTCCCATCTATCTACAGTGCTATGAGTTTAAGACAATAAAGAAACTAATCAGGAATTTACCTGCACCTCGACGGTTCTTGATGATACCATCGAACGCAATATCAAGCTTATATCATCGGTCATCCCTTTAATCTGGTCGACAAAAAAAAATGATATTAGACATAGTATTCTTCAACACCAACATATTCCTATTAATTAAAAACTTTAAAACTACTTACTCGTCTAAATTCTACTATGGGGAAGACATCAACCCATCCTTGATTATCCATGAGAAATTTCAAGTGGTGATCTCTCACCAGATTTTCATCGCTGTATTATTAATTACACAATTTATATATTAATATCACGAGAAAATCCAATAAAGCGAATAATAAAGCAAAAAAAAGATAGAGTAATTTACCTGAAATAATATTCAATCTGACTGCGAATTCTAGACGATAAATCAGACATTAATGCCAAACTCCTTAGATTCGGAATATCCGATAAATCTGTAACATTCACAGAAAGTTAGTGAAATTAAACTTAAAATAATTTAGTTGTAGAAAACCTTTATACAATTAAAAATAACTGACCAAGCACAGACAAGAAAGAAAACTGCGGAGAAGTTAACAGTGGTGGAGGCAGCTGAGGTTGCACTTGCCCCACTGTTGGCATATTTACTTGGTTAGAGGAGGAATGATCAAATCGATTTTGAGCTGTGTTAGTTCTTCTATTCATCGTTATTAAGAAGTTTAGAGAACTAATAACCGCTGAACAAATTTGGGATTGATCAGAAACATAGAAAAATAAAACAACACTTAGGGTAAATATATAGTGTGATGTTCTTCCTAGTCCAGTTACACTTAAGAAATAAAAATTAGATTGAACCAAAAACAAAAAAATAAATAAATAAATACAATCCTTTTTCTATTTGGAATTAAACAGAATTAATTTCAGATATACCTTGACAAAGTCAAAGCCTTAAAATTATATATTGTACTCATGATTGATATTATAAAGTAATTTTAATTAAAATATAAATAAGCTATTTACTATTTAGTGGATTTTTGTGTAACCAATTATACTCAAACTGCTTATTAAAAAACAAAATTATATACTGTTTTCACCAAAAAACATCAGACCAAAACAAGATCTTTTCTACCACAATTTTTCTGGTCAGATAAAACACAACAGCTTTAAGAATATTGTCGAACATGAAGTTCTAATCTGACTTAATCCTAACCACCCTACACAAACTTAACAAAACAAAACAAAAGTTTCTTCTATATTTCTACAAAGCTAAAGGCCCAAATTAAATTTCTACAGAAATAAAAGCCCATATATAATTCTTAGAAAGGTTTCTACCCAATTGGATAAAGTTTTTGGGTTTTTAATTTCAGCACCCTAAACCACATTCAGACTTTTATATATGTTACTACTCCAGATTCTGATAAATTTTTATCTCTATGTAGAGTACTCCACTAGAGATAACACAAACTATTGTAGCCACATGCACAATGATAAAACGCCCCACCAGAGAAAGCAAATTAAAAGGCCTATCCCGTAGCTATAGCTTCAAACTCAAACCAATGGCTACTTCAAAAGCTTTTCCATTGCTTCTCGTCTTGTTGCTACTCCTCCTCAACTTAACATTCTCCTTTTGTCATGCCGTTAAGCAATGCCCTCCTCCTCCCACAAAAAAATCATCCACCATGAAATGTCCGAGAGACACACTCAAGTTTGGAGTGTGTGGGAGCTGGTTAGGTCTAGTTCATGAGGTCATCGGTACACCACCGAGCAAGGAGTGTTGCTCACTTGTCAAAGGTTTGGCTGATTTTGAAGCTGCTGTTTGTCTTTGCACCACCCTTAAAACCACCCTACTTGGAGTAGTCGCTCCGGTCAAACTTCCTGTTGCTCTCTCTTTGCTTCTCAACTCTTGTGGCAAGACTCTTCCTCAGGGATTCGTCTGTTGATTTTAAAAACGATTTGTTTTAAGCTAATTAGCTCTTATTGTATTTCATATTCATGTTTTGTTAAAGAAAATTTATGCAACATTTATTTTTGTATAAAACTTTCTTTCTGTATTCTTTAGTTACGAAGACTAACTCAAACCGAAATGGAATAAAACAACAGAAACTGAATCTTCATAAACCAATTGAAGAATCCTTAGGTGGATGAGCTCTTAAAAAAAAAGACCACAAGTAAAAAAAGTAAAAACATTGAGTTCTGTTTCTCATAAAGTAAAAGAACCGAAGTGCATAACAAGAAGAAAAAATGTCAGATAATTTTGATATAACAAAAGAGACGCTAGCATTTGGTATCAAATCTAGAAATCGTCGTCATCTTCCTCAGCCATGTATTTAGCAAGCTCCTCTTCTTGCTGTTTCATCTCCCTCCTCTTCTCCTCACTCTCTTTCTCCCTGTGAGTGTTCGGCGGGAACCTCAACGCTCTCACCGCTTCGTTGTGCATGTTCAGACAGAAAGCAATCCTCGAGTTAAACGCGTTCTGAGGCTCGTTGGTGGAGTAGATGTCTCCTGTTTCCTTTGAGACCATCCAACCCTTGTTGTGGTCGATGGTCGCGTCGATTGCTCCGTCTCTTATGGCTTTAGCGACAATGCTTTCTGCATCTGCGACAGGGTTTGCAGAGTTCAGCCTTAGCTTTTGAGCGACGTCTGTAAGAGAGATTCTTGAGTAGGAGATGCTGATGTTGCGTAGTCCTGTCCTGATCACGTTGTGACGGAGCCTGACAATGAGGTTGTGAGTCCTGTCCTCAGAGAATGTCTTTGCAAACTTCTCTTGGACGTTCCTGAAGAGCTCCAAGTCACCAATCCTCACAGCCTGTCAAAATTCCAAACATATTGGTAAGAGCTCCTTTAGAATGTGTCACACGAAACTGCTGAGACTGAGATACTCACATTTGTAAGTTCGAAGTATGGCCTAAGAGCCTTGTCCATTCCTTTCTGCATGAAGATGGAACGCTCTGGAATTTCACCCAAGAGAAGTCGGACCAGAATAGCCCACTTGTTGCATTGGACTCTGAAGCCGAGAGCAGCGATGGGTGCTTTTCTAGCCGCCTGGAGGAGGCTCTCTTTTGCATCAGTGTACTCGAGTTGGATCGTCCTGATTTTACCCAGGTAAAACAAGTACCTACAGAACTGCATGAACATATTGTCTGAGATACGTCTAAATATGTATACTTTAATACAGCTTGAATATGGAAGTAAGGAAAACGCAAGAAGGCTCAGAGAAAAGAAATTTAAGAGAATAATGGGCAAACAAGAGCGTAACCGGAGATATATAAATGCAGAAGGATACATACAAACGCAATAACCATACAAGCCAATACAGAAACTACAATCTAGAATGCAAAAATAACCAAGTGTATGAAAGAATAAAAGATACCTGCTGGTTAGAATGTGCCTCAAATCTGGGTGCTTTGGATCTCAGCTTCTCCGCTTGGTCATAAAGGTTGTAGTGCAGGTAGTTGCGGAGCAAGAGATTCAAAAGTGTTTCCTGCATTCACGAAATTACATGAATGATCAAAACCAAAATTGGATCAATAGTTTTGAGTGTATATATCATTAGTAGAGAACTCACCTGACCCAACTCATCATGGCGCAGTGTTGCAGAGTGGTGCAATGCCAGAAGAGTACTACAAGCAGAAGTAAATTCAACTAGTTAAGAGCCAATATAACAAACTGAAAACAAATCGTCAGGGAATAAACTCATAACTCACCCACGAATCTCAGAAAGATCACCAGTCATCTCATAACTCAAAGAAAAGTAAAAATACAATCTCGAAGCTATCACATCAACGGTTCTCTTGTTCAAGCTCTTGAGCCTAGCAATGCTAGCTGAAGAGCAAGCTTTTGCCTTCAAACAAAAAAAAAAAGCAAAACACTTTACAATCACAACAAACATCAACAAAACAAAGAGATAAATAAGCAAAATCAACCTCGTTGTACTTCTTCTGATCAATCAGGAAAAGGAGAACAATGAAGTAACAGTAAATCTCAAGCTCCACAGGTAAGTGCTTGGATGCAGCCAAGGAAGTAGACGAAGCTGTATCAACCTCCATATCTACCTCATCACTCTGTCAAACAGATTCAATTTAAGTGTTAGCTAGCATCAAAACTTTTTTCTCAATCGAATCAATTACAAGTGTTACCTTAGGAACGAAGGAAGAGAGACGAGCGTGAGCCTCAGATCCAGGAACCAAGGCGAAGTCAAGGAACGAAGAGATAACAGAAGCGGTTAGCTTCCCTCTTAGCCCCACGGTGAGGCGAACGGCGCGAGCAACACGGCGGACTTCTTTGGTGTATGAGCCAGTATCGATCAGAGCAGCAATCTCCTTCAGATCTGCGAAATCGATTTTTTTTTAAAACCCTAACGAATCGAATCGAGATTTAAAATTTGAAAGAAAATAAAGTAATTAAGATTTTGTTTACGGTGGAGTGTTGATGTGGTGGTTGAGAGGATGGATTGGGTTGGGGTTTGGTTGTCTTTCATCTCCACGTCTTGAGTTGGAGTCGTCATCTTGGCTGGCTGCGAGCGAATCTCAGGGAGAGGGATCTTGTTTGTTTCTGTGTGGGAGGAGGAGAGGTGCTTTGCTTTCAGGGTATGTGCAAGTGTTGTGTAAACCTTTTCTTTTTCTTCAAGACAGATTTATTTGGGTTTTTAGGGTAAATCAAAGATTAACTTCGTTGAAAGAACAACAAGGTCGTTGTAGTATAGTGGTAAGTATTCCCGCCTGTCACGCGGGTGACCCGGGTTCGATCCCCGGCAACGGCGTTTATCTTTTTTTTTTATGTATCTAAACCGTAAATACGGTGCCATTTCATCCACTGATACTCAAATTATCACGATTATGCAAAAACCCAATCAAGTCATTTGAGAAATCGCTTACTGGCTTCTGTGTCTTTGCTTTCGTGCGAATCAAGTATGTCCTTTCAACGTATTGTCTTATTAGAGACAACAAATATATACACAAGACTAGAAGAACCAACATCATATATTGCAAAAGCAAGAACAAGAAGTGCTTAGAAAAAAAATCTAACTGCTCACCACATTAGAATCGGTACGCAAAGACACAAAAGAGTATATTTTGTCCACCTAAACTCAACTGTAGAAGAGATGTTGATTGAAGAAAAAGGAGAAGAGGATGTGGCCTAAGTAATAGTTCTTCTCTAATAAAAATCACAAAACCAGATAGAAAATGAATAATGAAAACCATGACAAGACGAGTCCTACTTTTGTCTTTTTAAAATCGAAACCCAACAAGTCATTCAATGAAGATGTTTCATTATACAATAGACAGGTTGTTTGACCAAGTGCATATCGTTAAATAGCACTGTGATTTTATTATATGATATGGATGTGAAAACAAGCTAAAACACTTGAGATGGTCAAATGAGATCATCTTGCATCTCTAGCTAACTTGTACCCTTGTGTGGTTGAACCAGAGAATCAATAATTTTTTTCCATCCTCCAAATTTTGAGGGAGTATCAGCATCCGGCAATTTGAATCCATTCACGTAGAAGGTTGGTGTCCCATAAACACTTCTTGAAGCGCTATACTGCACACATTAATGCCACAAAATGCAAAATATGAGTTATAAAGTTCTATGGTTCCCTCTCAGCCTGGTAACAATGAGATTGGGCCATGTTGTGTATCGACACAACTGGTCAACAATCACTTAAAAAAAAAAGAGGTCTACAGTATCACTTATTTTAAACTCTTATATCAGTTATTAAATGATTCAAATGTATTACCCACATTTATATAAGTGACTTTTAATGTGAACCTACCAAGTCCATTAGTTTTTCCCTAAACTTGAACCTACCAAGTCCATTAGTTTTTGCCTAAACTTGAACTTATCAACATGGTCAAACATTCAACTTGAAGCCATTAAAACACACAGTATTTTTTGTACTAGTTAGTTAATACCTTGAATGAAACTCTGGTCGCATGTTCCGACTTTGTATCGTTAAAGCCCGATTTAAGAACATGTTGATAAGAGTTTCCCAACGTGGTTGCTCCAAGTTTGACAATTCTTCCCACAACTTCAGGTCTTGTCATGAGTTGTGTTTGCGCACCGTAGAACATTGCCTGCCAATAAACAGTTTCATTTTAACCATATAAACATAACATACATAGATGCAAACAAATATTTGAACAAACCTGATGCTTAAAAAACCCTTCCAGCAAATTGAAGGTAGCATTAGCATTGTGAATATTCACTATATGTAAAGCACGAGAGGTTACATACGCATTGTCATGGTACCTGCATGATCCGAAACTTAAGTAAAACCGAAACCGTCTCATTACAATATTAAACCCATAACAAAAAACATTTCACAGTTTCATGAAACTCATCAAGACCTGACTTTATCTAAGCTACTTGACTAATGACTACTATTTATAGTAACTAACGGTAACGGAAGGAGAAGAGGCAAGAGAGTACTGACGGTAACGGAAGGAGGTGGAGGAGAAGGGAAACGCGAGATTTATAGTGTTTAAGAGCTTGTTTAAGCGGCGGCCAAGAGTCTCTACTATACGGGCACACCGGGTCATAAAACGCCTCGATTAGTATAGTATCCAGGTCAACACGATGACGACCCGGTGGGTAGATGAAACCATCGGGCTTCGCCGGTGGAGTTAGCTGCGCGTGGAGTTGCGTCCCGATGAAGAAGACAAGGAGGATAAGAATGGTTCTGATCATTTTTTTTTTCCTAGGATGTCAGAGGGATAACTCAAAAAGAGAGTCAGAGGCTGTCGGTGAATGTATAAAGCAACGGCTAAGATTGATCGGAAGCTAAAGTGAGACACGTTCTTTCATCCCTGGGCGTCGATTAAATTTATTCCCACGTGGTGGAATCTAGTTGCCATCGAACATGGGTGTTTTGGGGTTCCGTTTGAGTTCAGTCTTCTATAAAACGTTTTATATATGTTTGAATCGGATACTTCGTGTTGGATACATCTTATAACTTTTGTCTAAATTCAAGTTCAAACAATATTCAATAACGCTTTGAGTTCTGATCATTTTAGACCTGGAACTCAATTCAAGTTCAAACGATATTCAATAATGCTTTTAGTTCTGATCATTTTAGACCTGGAACTCAATTCAGGTTCAAACAATATTCAATAATGCTTTGAGTTCAAATATTATAATATAGTATATCAAAACAAAAATAAAACTGAGTAATATTAATAGGTTTCAAACATATTTTGGACTCATATTGTTTTTTTTAAAGATTTTCACAGGGTGATATAGATTAAATCCAGTGAAACATTTGTCACAAACTCTCAATTTTAAAGGCCTCTGTTTTACTGTTTAACAAAAATCTGAATATATTATACATATGAATATTTTTTATTTAATGGTCATACAAAGTTCTCACTTGTTTTATTTTTTAGTAATTTAATTATTTCAATGGGTTAAACAACACATCAATTCAATAATCCAATAAATTTTTTAAAAAAAATATTTGGCTTTTTTTATCAGTTATAAGTGTCAATAAAGATTATTGAATATTGAACAAAACAAAACTTTATAAAACTAAATTCAGTGATTAACACTAAGTCTTTGAAATTGCAAGGCCAGACCTTCAGTTTTCGAGATATTAGATATTAGAGGATTTGAACTTGGTCCCAATCCAGAATGCAAAATACCATACAACAGAATTCATTCAGATATTCTTATAATTAGATTTGGATTCATGTTTTCTTCCCCAATGCTATCCACTGTGGAAGAATTTTGGGTTAAGAAAACAACAAAAGATTTATTTGGTCATGGATAGTAAATATCACAAAATATGAGCCTATCAAAAGTAATTAAAAGAAAAGAAACTTAATTGAGAAATGGTCCAATACACGTCCACACTCACAGAGAAGAAGAAAGTCTCTCTCTCTCTCTCGCGCTCGAATCGAACCGTTTACAGGTACGCGTCTCGTTGCTCAAATCTTCTTCACGATTCGATTCTACGATTGAATCGAATCACGTCGTTGATTTACTTGCTTTCAGGGAAGGAATCGTCATTTGGATTGACTTTGATCAGTTGAAAATGGGAGCGAAGGATATCGACATGGAAGAAGGGACTCTAGAGATCGGCATGGGTAAGCCACTAACTATACTGATCTTCACGCTTCGATTCATATCTCTAGAGCTTAAGTTAGAACGTTCCCCTATCTATCTAGCTTGTTGTTTTGGTTGTGATCTGCGTTTTGATTAAGCATGTGATCGGTTTTGAATTGTAGAGTATAGAACTGTTTCTGGCGTTGCTGGACCATTAGTGATTCTTGACAAAGTGAAGGTATGTGTATGTACATCATCAAGCGATGCTAATAATCTCTACTTTGAAAGCTAACACTTCTTGTGTACTTTGTGTGATGAAAAATCAGGGTCCAAAGTATCAGGAGATTGTTAATATTCGTTTAGGTGATGGATCGACGAGACGTGGTCAGGTTTTGGAAGTCGATGGGGAGAAAGCTGTTGTTCAGGTTTGTTTGGGATCAAACACTTGAATCAATACAATGCGTAGAGTTACTTCTTTCTTCAGGGAGTTAGTTTTGTGTAAGTGTGTTTCAGGTTTTTGAAGGAACTTCTGGAATTGACAATAAGTTTACCACTGTTCAATTCACAGGAGAGGTAATTTACGATACAGAACACAAGTTTTGATTGGTGGATTTATTCATCAAAGGCCTCTCTCTCTCTCTTTTGTTGTTGTAACTGGTGGGTGTTTTAGGTTTTGAAAACACCTGTATCCTTGGACATGCTTGGGCGCATTTTTAATGGTTCTGGAAAGCCCATTGATAATGGCCCTCCTATTTTGCCTGAGGCATACCTTGATATTTCAGGTCAGCTTCAAATAAGATGACTACTCTAGTGAGGTCAGTGTTTTTTAATGTGTCAGTGTTTTATGTTGATAGGAAGTTCAATCAACCCCAGTGAAAGAACCTATCCAGAGGAGATGATACAGACAGGGATCTCTACAATCGATGTCATGAACTCCATTGCTCGTGGACAGAAGATTCCTCTTTTCTCTGCTGCTGGTCTTCCTCATAATGAAATTGCTGCTCAGATTTGTCGTCAAGCTGGTCTTGTCAAGCGTTTGGAAAAGACTGTTGACCTACTGGAGGTGATTCTTTAATAAAATTTTATTTCACTATAATCATAAATATTTCATAACGCACTTATTTAAATAAAATTTATACAAGTATGCCAATGAGTTTGTGACACATCTAGAAGGCCTTCAGTTTGAAATTCCGTTGGCTTTACTGGAAATTCAAGTGTTTGTATGTCTAATAAAATCCTTGATTGTGTTCCCTTATTGTGTTTGTTTCAGGATCATGGAGAGGACAATTTTGCGATTGTGTTTGCAGCTATGGGTGTGAACATGGAGACAGCTCAGTTCTTCAAGCGAGATTTTGAAGAAAATGGATCAATGGAGAGAGTTACCCTTTTCTTGAATTTGGTAAGTTTACTACATCTTGCTGTTTTTAGTATTGTACATTGTTCACATGAAAATTGATTTGGACCTTCCATTATTCCAATAGGCCAATGATCCGACCATTGAGAGAATCATCACTCCTCGAATTGCCCTCACAACAGCAGAATACCTGGCTTATGAATGTGGGAAACACGTCCTTGTTATATTAACTGATATGAGTTCTTATGCTGATGCTCTTCGTGAGGTAAAAATGAATCTTCTATTCCTGACTAGTAGATCCTTTATTCCATACATGTGTTTTTTGTATAAAAACTTGATAATAAGATTGAGAAAGTGTAGGTTTCCGCTGCTCGAGAAGAAGTACCTGGAAGACGTGGATATCCAGGTTATATGTACACTGATCTTGCAACTATATATGAACGAGCTGGGCGTATCGAAGGAAGAAAAGGTTCCATCACCCAAATCCCAATCCTCACTATGCCTAATGACGGTAAGAAAATCATTCCCCTAAGACAGGTTTTATATCTTAAGAACCTTAATACTTAACTCATTGTTGTTTTAAATCAGACATCACACATCCAACTCCGGATCTTACTGGTTACATCACGGAAGGTCAGATATATATCGATAGGCAACTTCACAACAGACAGGTAAATAGAGCCATGATGTTAATGTGGTTTTGCTTCTATTATATGATTGGGCCCTGAATGAAATGTAAATATGTTTCTTAGATATATCCACCCATCAATGTGCTTCCATCACTTTCTCGTCTAATGAAGGTTAGAAATTAATTTCATTTGATTCATTCCCATTACATTCTCTCTCTCTGGGTCTTATTAACTTATCTTTATGTTAAAGAGTGCTATTGGTGAGGGCATGACTCGGAAAGACCATTCTGACGTGTCGAACCAGCTATATGCAAACTATGCAATCGGGAAAGATGTGCAAGCCATGAAAGCTGTGGTTGGAGAAGAAGCACTTTCGTCAGAGGATCTGCTTTACCTAGAGTTTCTGGATAAGTTTGAGAGGAAGTTTGTGATGCAAGGAGCTTATGACACACGTAACATATTCCAGTCACTGGACTTAGCTTGGACATTACTCCGTATCTTCCCACGAGAGCTTCTTCACCGTATCCCTGCAAAGACACTTGACCAATTCTACAGCCGTGACTCAACAACGACCTAAGAATCAGAATGGCACTTGTGTTTGTTTCCTTGTCAGTCAAGTTAAGGTACTAAACTCTTTTTGAGAGAAATTGTGTGAATTTTGCGATGTGTTGTTTTGTGTTATATATATTTTTCTTCTTTTTCTCGTTCTGTAATTTATTCAATTTGATCATAATTAAACGATATAACAATGTCGTATTTTACTTTCGCTTTTTTGTAATTTCGTCGCAAGTTTTTTGCACACTTGCTGAGATTGGTTCAGAATGATTATCATAATTGTAATACATAATCTACAACTACGCTTTTTGTGGAATACAAAAAAACAAAGGTAGCTTGCATGGAATCGTTGTCAGAGACTTTATTAAAAAACTGATGTAGTTTTGTATTAATGACGTTTGTAGTAATCTAAATCTTAGTAGTAGAGGAAAGCGATGATGATGACAAGACATAGCACCGAAATAAAGAAATCAATGAATGTGACTATTGACCGAACCGAGTTTTGTCTCTTTTCCAATCAATCACAATCTTGTTATGTATATGCTCTCTTCTTGAAATTTCTTTAATTCACAACAAATATCTAACTATTTGATCTATTATCATAAAGTAAAACTCATGTTTACGCGTTACGCGTTGATTTTAATTATTACTAGTATATTATTCTGCTAAGGAAGCAGAGAACCTATGGAGACCCTCTCGAAAGGGACACATTGAAAGACAAAACGATACCATAACCTTGTCAAAACGCAAAAGCAAAGCATCCACAAACCCCAATTCAAGTCAGTATTTTCCTTTCCATTTAAATGTTTTCATTACATGTATTCGTATGTATCATCCCTCTCTATACACACAAAACCATAAGAATAAAAACAACAAAAATACACAGAATAAGACAGAAGATCCTTTCTACTTTAATCACATGTTCAAAAAACTCAATAAAGCCACCAGAAACAACAAGAGAAACCAAAACACTCGAACAAAACATTTTTTCAAGAAACACAACATAATGGGTTTCTGCTTCTCTAAATCACAAACACATGAGATCCCAATCTCTTCTTCTTCCGATTCTACCCCTCCTCATCGCTACCAACCTCTCCCTAAACCAACCAATCCTCAACCCCAAACCAGTACTTTCCCCACCACTCCCAAACCCAAACCACCTCCACCACCTTCCTCCTCCGGTTCACAAATCGGTCCAATCCTTAACCGGCCAATGATCGATCTCTCAGCTCTCTACGACCTCCACAAAGAACTAGGCCGTGGCCAATTCGGCATCACGTACCGTTGCACAGACAAATCCAACGGTCGAGAATACGCATGCAAATCAATCTCAAAACGCAAACTCATACGTCAGAAAGACATAGAAGACGTGAGACGTGAGGTCATGATCTTGCAGCATCTCACTGGTCAACCAAACATAGTTGAGTTTCGAGGTGCTTACGAGGATAAAGACAATATTCATTTGGTTATGGAGCTTTGTTCTGGAGGAGAGCTTTTTGATCGTATTATCAAGAAAGGGAGTTACTCTGAGAAAGAAGCTGCTAATATTTTCAGACAGATTGTGAACGTTGTTCATGTTTGTCATTTCATGGGTGTTCTTCATAGAGACTTGAAGCCTGAGAACTTCTTGCTTGTTAGTACGGATGATGATTCTCCTATTAAGGCTACAGACTTTGGTCTCTCTGTTTTCATCGAAGAAGGTAATATAACAAGACTTCATCCTCTTCACATTATTAGATGACGGTTTAAAATTGTGTGCACATGTTAAAAAAATATATAATTATTTGAAACAAGAAAACATCTAAAACATAAGATTTTAAAAACTACTAGACCTGAGGGAATAATTTAAAAAAATATATATATTTAAGGGTCGTCTTGTTCAAAGGTTTGTCTTTATTGAGTGTGTTTACAACATAATCAGAAGTATATTTTAGCCCTTTTTAAAAAAGAAAAAAAAAATAAGATTTTTTTAGGTTAGACCTAAAAAAATTTTTGTTACAAAATATAAATTTTAGAAATAAAAATGATCAAAATAAATTTAAATATTTTATCAAAAATAAGTAAATATAAATTTATATCATTTGGGTTAACTAATCTTTAAAATTGTGTAAATATGTTAAAAAAGTTTAATTTTTATATTTCTAAATAAAAAATCTATACTATTATTTGCGAAGTGATTTTTCGCAACGGAGCTCTCACGTTAAAAGTTAGAGTGGTTAATATCGATATTACCCTTAATGAATAAATATATAAATCAGCCAATAATAAAAACGAATTTAATATTTATTTGATTAGATAAATGATTTAAATTAATAATAATGATAATAATTATCCATAATCTAAATATATATTTAAAAATAAAAAGATAATTCCTATATATATTGTGTTGTTATCCGAAAAATATATTTAATGAATAAATTTCAAAAACATAAAACATAAATTTATCATAATAAAATAAAAAATCATTCAAAACAAAAAAAAAGTGTTTGGCAAAAATAAATATTAATTGTATTATTATCTAAACTAATATTATTCTTTTTGTAAGATCAATTTTGAATGTATATTTATCGATTCAATTTTTCAAATTGAAAGATAGATTTCTATATTTTTATTAATTAAGAAGAAATGAAATAGACTTCAGATTTTTTTAAAGTTTAAAAGGAAGAAGTATATTTTTTTTAATTTGTGAATAAATATATCATGTAAAAAAATTAATGTTTTAGGTTACATTTTTTGGATTCAAATATCATTTATTTTGATGATTTTTAAATAGTTTAAAGATAATTAAGCCCGCATGTGCGGGCAAAACACCTAGTAATAAGTATTCAATACAAAAAAAAACTGAAAACGTTATATATACTATTATTTGCGAAGTGATTTTTCGCAACGGAGCTACCACGTTAAAAGTTAGAGAGGTTAATATCGTTTATACCCTTAATGAATAAATTATATGAATTAATTAAATATAAAAACGAATTTAAATTTATTTAATTAGATAAGTTATTTTAAATAATAACAATAAGAGTTATTCAAAATCTAAAAATATATTTTATTTTAAAAAAAAATAATTCCTATATAAATTGTATTGTTATCCAAAAACTAATCTTTTGATAAAATATTTAAAAATTCAAAAGCAGAAAACAAATAATTACATATTAATTAATTAAAATTCTTAATTTTATATAATTGAAAAGATAATATTGAATAATTTTTAAGCTAAATAAAAAATTTCAAAATGAAAACACAAATAATAATTTATGCTTCTAATTTTTATTATTAATATATTTACTAACAAATAATTATAAAAGGCTTAAGCCCGCATGGCGGGCAAAACACCTAGTATAATTTGAAACACAAAAACAAAATCTTTAAAATGGTATTAAAAACTAGAAACTGAGGGATTAATATTTTTTTAAGAATAAGGGTCGTCTTGTTCAAAGGTTTGTCTTTGTTGAGTGTGTTTAGGACATAAACTATATGTTTTAACTTTGTGGTATAAAGATAGCGACATTGTATCTCCTCTCGGTGTGGGATCAATCTAGTGAGGACACCAAGTCAACTTCGAAAACGACTTGGGTCAACCACTAAGTCAAGTGATGTGCTATAATAATTGAAAAAATGAAAATAAAATGGTCCAAAAGGATAGTACAACAGATACTATTTGATGTGAAAGTCTTCCTTTTTCAAAATTTTGATTCACACTAGGAAAAACAAAAGACTTGAAACTGTAGAGATGTAATAAGATTGTATTTGTTACACGTAACAAGTACCAACTTTATTTTGTGTAGGTAAAGTGTACAAAGATGTAGTGGGTAGCGCATACTACGTTGCACCTCAAGTTCTATATCGAAACTATGGTAAAGAGGTCGATGTATGGAGCGCTGGTGTCATGCTTTACATTCTTCTAAGTGGTGTTCCTCCGTTTTGGGGTGGTATGTTAAAACAACTTTTGTGAATCTAAAGCTTATTATTATCCACACACTCATACTCAATTTCATGTTGTTTTAGAGACGGAGAAGACTATATTCGAGGCGGTCTTAGAAGGAAAATTGGACCTTGAATCTTCTCCTTGGCCTTCTATATCGGAAAGTGCAAAAGACTTGATAAGAAAGATGTTGGCAAGAGACCCTAAAACACGGATTACTGCAGCTGAAGCACTTGGTATATGTCTTGATTTGTGACACATTATATATTACCTTGTAGCTAACTAAGTAACCGTTCTTTTGTTACCGTTTGAATATTGGCAAAAACAAACAGAGCATCCATGGTTGACGGATAGAGAAGTTTCAGATAAACCAATAGATAGTGCTGTCCTTATTAGGATGAAGCAGTTTCGCGCGATGAACAAGCTCAAGAAGCTTGCCTTGAAGGTAAAGTAAAATGATACTCCTATCATCAAAGTTGATGTCAAGAACATGTAATTTGACTTTTGTGTGTTTGTTCAATAGGTGATTGCGGAAAACTTATCAGAAGAAGAGATTAAGGGATTAAAGCAGATGTTTAAGAACATGGATACAGATGGAAGTGGCACCATCACTTTTGATGAACTAAGAACCGGTTTACATCGTCTTGGTTCTAAACTTACCGAATCTGAAATCAAACAACTCATGGAAGCTGTAAGAAGACAAGAAAACAAACCCACTTAGTGATATAGTTACATTATTAGGCTTGTTAATGGTTTTATTCACAGGCTGATGTGGATAAAAGCGGGACGATTGATTACATTGAGTTCATAACTGCTACAATGCATAGGCATAGACTGGAGAAAGAAGAGCATTTACTAGAAGCATTCAAATACTTTGACAAAGACAGAAGCGGGTTTGTGAAATTTTTTTTTCTTCTTGTATTGTCTGTCATACAGCTATATAAAAGATGGAAATTACATAAAAAAAAAAAGAAAAAAAAGATGAAATTACATACCTAACGTATTCTTTTATGTTTTTCTTCAAATCAAGATTCATCACAAGGGACGAGCTTAAACATTCCATGACTCAGTATGGAATGGGTGATGATGCTACCATAGATGAAGTCATCAATGATGTTGATACTGACAACGTAAGAAACACATTTCTTCTTAGTAAAATCTTTTTTTCTCGATTTCTATAAATGATGATTGATGATGAATGATAGGATGGGAGAATAAACTACGAGGAGTTTGTGGCGATGATGACGAAAGGAACTACAGATCATTCAGATGCGAAGCTGATCAGATGATATATTCAACTATACTTACGGATGCTTTGCTTCTACCATTAATAAAGTGTAAAACAAATTATAATAACACGAATGAAATGATTTGTGTGTACCTACGCGAATTTGAATAGCGAAGTTTGCCACAGTAACACTAAAGAAAAACTAAAATTCATTCACTAACCAAAATCACCATCTCTTTCCTCTTTCTATCTCTCTCTACACTCTCTACACTCTCTTAAAAACTAATTTTGCTTCTACTTTTTTTTTTATTACACAAACGGAGACCGAACGTGTCCAAACCTAAAACAGATTTTAAACGGCTCGTTAATGAAAGTAAAGTTTTCGGAAAAGCCTTTTACGGCCCAACTCAAGACCCATGGACATTTATAGGCCTGCGACTTTAAACCGAACTGAACGGTCCGAACCGAAATTTTTGGTTTTCGGTTTTCATTTCGGTTTAGTTTGGTATGATTATGAAAAGAATTCGGTTTTTTGCTCGGTTCGGTTCGGTTTTTGATTTTCTTTTTTTTAAAAATTAAAAAACCGAAAATAACCGAAAAACTGAATCGAATTAAACAAAAAAAAACTGAAAATATCCGAACTTAACCGAAATAACAAAAAATATCCGATTTTTCTGCAAAATTATACCGGAATTAACCAAAATCCAATAAAACCGGTTATTTTTGAAAATAGTTTCAAAAACCTAAATCCACCGAACCGAACTAATATTTAATTCGGTTATTTCGGAATAGGTTTCAAAATTTCCGGTTGACCGAAAACCGACGGTTCGATTCGGTTTCGGAAAACCGAAGTCGCTTGGCTAGACATTTAGAAGCTGTATTTTTAACGGCTTTTAAAAACACCAAACCTTCTGCATCCCGCAGAAGCTTCGAGCTGGTTTTGAGTGAAGCAACCAAAAGGCTAATAAGAGACTAAAAGAGCAAATCGGAAGTTTTGAAGCTGACGACGACGACGATGCTCTCCATCTCTCCGGTGCCGAGCTTCTCCTTAACCTCCGTGAAATCTCTCCGCTTCTCCTTCTTCCCTAAAGTCTCAAAATTCATCACCGCAACTTCCCAAACCCCAAATTCAACGCCGGAGACCATCACAAGAGTCAACAACTCCGGCCTCAAACTCAACGAAACAGTCGAAGTCACCAAAGGAAAGCTCCGTCTCGACTCATGGATCTCCTCACGCGTCCACGGCGTCAGCCGAGCTCGCGTACAGTCCAGCATCCGTCAAGGCCTCGTCTCCGTCAATGGCCAAGTCATCGACAAGGTTTCAAACTTTCAAATTCTCCAAATTATTCAAACAAGTTCTCACCTTTATCTCTTGCAGGTTTCACACAATGTAAAAGCTGGCGATGAGGTTTATTGTATGATATCAAAGCTTCAACCTTTGAGAGCTGAAGCTGAAGACATACCGTTAGATATAGTTTACGAGGATCAACATGTTCTTGTTGTTAATAAACCACCTCACATGGTAATCACGTGTTTCTTTGAATACTTCAAAAAAAGGTTTAATCTTTAAGAAGAATCTTTGTTGGTGTTTTGAGTGGGTTTTAGGTTGTTCATCCTGCTCCTGGGAATCCTAGTGGGACGCTTGTTAATGGTATACTTCATCATTGTAGTCTCCCTTGTGTTGCTGCTTATTCGGATGAAGAAGAAGAAACGTTTTCAGATGATGAAGAGATGAGTTCTGTTAGGCCAGGGATTGTTCATAGGTTGGATAAAGGGACTAGTGGGTTGCTTGTTGTAGCTAAGGTTAGCTCTCTTGTCTTGTTCTGCTTTTGTTTTTTACAAGTTTTAACTTTCTGAGTTGTAATGAGAATGTGTGGTTGGTGATGGCAGGATGAGTATTCTCATGCTCATTTGGCGGAACAGTTTAAGTTGCATACGATTGAGAGGGTTTATATAAGTCTTACCTGTGGAGTTCCTTCTCCGTCTCAGGGGAGGATTGATGTACCAATTGGTCGTGATTCGAATAATAGGATCCGTATGGCTGCTATACCTGGATCATTAAGTCGTGGTAGGGCTCGTCATGCTGCTAGTAGGTGATGATGAGCAGTCTTTTTACAAGTGCACCAACCACTACAACACTGCGCATGTTCTTAAGAACTCACACATTCTCATGTTTTATTAGGTATAAGGTAATTGAAACACTCGCTGGAGGCGGCTCTGCTTTGGTTGAGTGGAGACTAGAAACTGGCCGTACCCATCAGGTAGTCTCTCTCCATATGAAGGAAGAACTCGATATCTATGAACTGTTTCTTTATTGGTTCACATCTTTGTCTGTAAGAGTTTGACTTTAACCTCTAAAACGTGTCTCTATTCATCTTAATTTGAGTTTAGATACGTGCTCATGCCAAGTATATGGGAGTACCTCTACTGGGTGATGAAGTGTATGGAGGAACGAAAAGCATGGCGCTATCTCTTCTGCAGAAAAGAGTCTCCCGCAGTGATCAAGAAGAGATCATAAACCTTGTTTCCAGAATGGATAGGCCTTGCCTTCATGCTATAGTCCTCGGGTAAGAGAGAAAACTCAAAATCAAAGTCTTATAATCTCAACTCCAGAACTCAAGAGAAGACACAGTTCCTGTAATAACTGTTTTTCTCTATTTTATTTTCTTACACAGCTTTGAACATCCATGCACCGGAGAAACCATAAAGTTTTCATGTCCACCGCCTCCTGATCTTGCAGAGATAGTAGGCCTTCTTCGTAGAAGCGGCAGACAAAAGGTAACCACCAAACTCTGCGTTTTTTACTTAATATTAAGATATTAAAATTAAGATGCTAAGGTACTCTGTTTTCATTAGACACTTTGGTCATGCTGAGTCTTCTTAAGTCGTGGGTTTTTCTTTCTTTTGGCAGGTGGAATAATCTCTCGATTTTGGTTAATAACTCATAGTCACGGCCATTGATTCTGCTGAGCATGTGAGATATCATCGAACGCCACTATCATATCCTTGCAAACAACAAGCAATTAAACGTCTCTCTGAAGATCTTTGACGTAACAAAAAGAGTAGTCTCAGTTTCATGATCAAAGCCGTGTTTATAGTAAGAGTTAAGGGTTGTATAAGCTCAAATGAGAAGGAACCAAAAACATCTACGTGTACTTTCAAAAATATTCAAAACCCAACAAAAAAACAACAGCAGCTAAGCTTATAAACACCTTCTCTTTCGCCTCCTTCCTTCTCGCCACACACAATGTACAATAAAAGATAACAGAGGCACAAACGGAGAATAATGATTGATCAGTAGCCTGCTAAGTTTTTTATGACAAGACCAGTGTCCTGTTACCATCTTTGGTATTCTTAAGTTACAACAACTCTCATTTCTTTTCATCTCTATCAGTAGCTGCCTGTTAAGTGTTTTTTTGTATATAACATAAATTGTTTCAGACATACTTTTTTTTTGTCGACAATTGTTTCAGACATACACCTGATCAAAAAGACCAATTAACAAAACAACACACAGTTTAAACTGATTAGGCAATTAAAAAAAGAAAAAAAAAACATCGAATTCATGGTTGGTCGTTTCGGTTTCTTTTATCAATCATCTCCTTCTGCTTCTCCGCCAACTTATCCAAAGCAGACGAAACGGCGTCGCTTCCACCGATCAACAACCTCGTGATAACCTCCGGATCCGTCTCAAACCTCGCAGCCTCGAACTCCTTCCTAGCGTTCTCTCTCAGCACGTCTCTCCACAAGGCTCCCCTCGAATCCGTCCACACGTAGAACCGCGTCGCGCGTAATATATCCCTGTATAAACTCAGCGCCTCGCGGCGCGTGCTCGTCAGACGCCGTCTGTTCAGATACTCCGCCTCGTCGTCGTTGATCAGCGGCGGTTTCTCCTTCTTCGCCAGGTGTCTATCGAAGAGCTCCTCCATGGTGTCTGGACCTTCGTGGAGGAGACGTATCGTCGATTGAGCGGATCTCCGTGATGTCAGATCTATACGATTTGGCAGGTTGAGCCATTTCTGAAGCTTCGTAGCCATCGGGGTTGAGAGACTTCGTCGTCTCTGAGATACGACGACGACAATAATTATTAAGGATTAGCAAACTGGGCTCGGAAATTAAGAGCTTAATGAACCGTAATGGGCTTATTCATACGGCTTCACGGGCCCATTATAGCCCATATAATTAGTAAGCTGGCTACAATTCTTCTACATAAGTTTTAGAGCAACAAAAGTTGGAAAAATCTCTTTTGCTATGCGACAAAATACATTTCTTTTGTGAATATAATGGCACTATCACACAATGTTGATAAAAATAATTGTTGAGATATTTTTGGTAGATTATTTACCAGTAAGGATGTTTATAGACATTCATACTATGTTAATTAGGAGTCTATCATACGTATAGTGAAGCTACTTGACTGAGTTCTCAGTGCATTTGCACTAGATATTTTTATTTTTGGCAATTTTATTTAAAAACTAGGGGTTGGCCCGGGCTACGCCCGGGTTTTATTGTTTAATTTTTAATTTTAATTATTTATATTTTGTATGTATATTTTAGCATATAAATATTATTAAATATAAGTTGCTAGACAATTTTAAAATTATTGATAAGCTATTATTAGAATATAAGTTGCTAGAAAATTTTAAAATTATTATTTATTTATTTTTGTT
>CAKOAT010707375.1:1068-74322 GCA_932364175.1 Eruca vesicaria subsp. sativa | reverse complement strand
ATTCATTAGTGGGTTGGAAATTTATTATTTTACAGAGCTAAGTTTGTAAATAATGGCCCATGTAAGAACTTAAATCGTGCAACAACATCATTTGAGAAACTACAAACCCATTAGGACACGTGTCTCATTCTTGTTATCTTATTTAGTAAAGTGACGTGGCTTAAGGAGGAAGAAGAGAGTTCTACTTTATATATATAGACTAGGATCTTTATTTGATCAAAAAAAGCTATAAATTAAGGTAAATTTTTAGGTTGATAATAAGTAACATAACTATTGGTAAACAAAATTAGTTGAGCACAAGGCCTACAAATTATTTGAGATGAGACTGGTAGCTAAATCTTGCACCTCTTTATAATGGGCCTTGCGTGTCCAAGATCTCATCTACTTTAACCCTCGGTACTGTAAACCTGCAATTAACTTTGATTATGATATCGCCTGCAGCCAGAACAGAAACAAGAAGATGGGAGAAGACGAGTCACGTGAGAAACATGCAATGAGTTTAATGAAAGAGAGTAATAAGATTTCAAGGTTTGTTATAATAAGATTTCAGGCTATTGAATTTACTGTGGGTTGGTTTGGTACGTTTTTTGTTTTGTTTACCAACCATCTTTAATAAACTTGAAGTTGTTTTGGACATGTTTCAGCGTTGGCATATTTTAAAGGAAAAAAAACAATTATAACCAAAATCAATGATCATACGATTTTCAGATTGTTTTCTGCTTTATCTTTGTTTATTTCAAATTTATCAAAAGCTCGGAACCGTTAGCATAATTGAGTTGTTATCTATGTATAGGCACATTGAAGTTCGACTTTACCTCTGTGCAAAGGGTTGAGAGAAGGTCCAACTTATTGGAGATAAATGGTAAAATGTTAGGTGCATCTGTTGACTAGCAAACCAGGCAAAATAAGTACTAGTATCAAAATGTTACCCCTAAACACACATATTTCGATTGATTATTGAATGCTTCCAACTACAAGAATGCCTCGGAACCATCGCAGTATTAACACGTAGTAGACATACACCAAAATTAATTAGGTAGCTTAGCTTACAAAATCAAATAAAGTATATAGCTAGTTTGGTTTAGTGTCGTGTTTGAACCATAATAATACAAATTTTCAGTTCTGAGCAATTGACACCTCTGCATTGTCTAACAGTTTTTTTTGTCTGTTTGGTTTCTGTCTCATTTTCGGCGCAATTTTTAAAAATTAAGAGTTGTTCGTGCCTTGATGGACTTAATATTCTTTGATTTCTATATTTTTGGGACCAGAGACTATACAATAATACTATTCGACAAATCGCACGAAAAAAGTAAACGACTAAACCATATGATATTAACTAATTCCGGGGTTAATACTTTAAATAAGTTACATACAGACACAACTATTGGAATGTTTCAACATCCAGCTTTCATTTCGATTTTTACCTATGGATTCAAAATATGACTTGGTTATTAAATTAAAATAAAAGATAACAAATCTTATTAAAGTTAACTTTTTTTCCTTTAGTAGTTGTTAAAATTACAAGATTTTTAGATTGCAGAAAAAGGAAATTAAAACTTGAATTACGTGGAACATTTGCAAAAGTTATCTCCAACTACTTCAGTGCATTGTCAATGAATTCCAACGTCTACCTTACTATATGCCTAATCATTTTTGCATGTGTGGGTCCAAACTAATCACCACCGCTCTCAAAGTAACAATATTTTGATTTTTGGATTGTTTAAGGACCAGATTAGAGTCAAATTAGTCATTGAAAATTAAACTAATCGGCGTAGAAAAAAAGGAAAGTTTAATTTGCCATTTAGCTAGTAAAACAATCAACATGCATTAAACATTTGATATAATAATAAGTCGGCCGTATAAAACACAAAGGTCATTCTTTCCTTTTAGCTCACATTTGACCAAAACACCTCAGACATCATCGTTGACTTTTTCAAACTTGTGTTCCTCTCTCTTTCCTTTCTTCCACATCTCATAATACACAACAAAACAGAGTTCCTCTGTTCTTATCTTCATTTTTTGCTGTGAATCTTATCGATGGAGAGTAAACACCAAACTTCAACTTCGAAACCGAAGAACAAGCTCTTGAAGATGCTTCCCAAAGCTATGTCGTTCGGACATCGTGTCCCACCGTTTAGTCCCGGAGGAGATCTCCACCACCACCACCACCACAACAACACGTCGTCTTCGAACAAAGCGTATTTCTCCGGTCCTATGGTCCCTTTGGTTCCTAAAGCAGCTCGTGTCCGGAGAAACAAAAGCGACGCCGTTTGGGACGAACCCACTTCACCTAAAGTCTCTTGCATCGGACAGATAAAACGCGTCAAGTCAAAACGCTCCTCCTCACCTAAGAAAAACAGAAACATGATTCCCAAGATCCCTAAAACGTCGTCGTCTTCAACCAAAGAAGATCAAAAAGGTCGTGTTTCGATGATCAAGCGTCTCTTCTCTTTCTCCTCCTCGGCGTCTGAAGGTAAAGCATCAAGAAAATCTCACACCACCACCGCCGTGAATGAGCATCCGGTCACGGTGGTCTCCTCCGCGGCGGTGCCGTCGTTAGGACAGATGAAGAAGTTTGCGAGCAGCCGTGAAGGTTTAGGAGGGTTTGATTGGGCGGTTGAGATGAAACGTGAGGAAGAATCTCCTGCTGATCGTGGTTACTATTCAGATGATGAGAGGAGAGGAGGTTTCTTGAGAGACGATGACGATGAAGAAGAAGATGATGATATAATAATACCGTTCTCAGCTCCGTTGAGTTTGAAACCGAAGACAGAAGTTAACTTGTGGAAGAGACGAACCATGGATCCACCTAAACCACTTCATCTTCAAACCTCTTGATTAAAATTTCCGTTCTTTTTTTTTTTTACTTTAATTTTCTCGTTTGTTTACATAAAGTTTTATAAGATTAAATCATATAATGATAATTGATGTAGCGTAACATCCTCAACACACGACACCATAATATGTTTTCCCTTTTAGTTTAGGTTTTCTTATATTTTCCCTTTTACTTTTGAAACTAGGATCTTCTTTCTCTTATAAAAAGAAGATCACGTTCTTGTAATTAGACACCTTTGATTTGATTATAATTTTATACAGAGCTTTACAGCACTTAGAGGAGTACTCTAGCCCCTTTGACCTTGTTAAAGATATTACAAACGTCAAAGAACTCGTCTTAATCGAAGTTGAGAGTATCAACATCGATTAGAACCCTATCGATTCTACAAGTTCCCGCGTTCTTGTCGAGTCATCTTGTTATCAAGCTTCCGCCTCTCCATCAGTTGGTATCAGAATCAGTACGTTTCTGGATTTTCTTCTATCGTTTTCATGACAAAGAAAACAGCAGAAGGAACATCTATGGATATGACCGAATTACGAGCTATACTTACCGAGATGCAAGCATCGTTTGCCACCACCATCGAGAATTCGATGCAGAACTCAATCCAACGATTGGGCGAATCGTTGACAACTCGAATGGATACTATGAATACCATCCTTACACGTCTGGATACACGGAACCTGCAGGGCACCGATCTCCGACAACTACCACAACGTCAACAACAACATCTTCCGCCACCACAACAACAACACCAGCGACAACAACAAAGATTCGATCTTAGAACCGACGATCGAGCACGACCAACTCATTCAGATGACGAGGAAGAGCTTCACCGGCAGGTCTATTTTCAAGATTTGCGACAACAGGACGCTCGTACCAACAAGTGGGAAAACGGTTTCAAAATCGACATTCCCGAGTTTCATGGAGGGCTTAAGGGCGATGATCTCATCGACTGGCTAGTCTCGGTAGAGGAGATTCTCGAATTTAAACAAGTTCCTCCTAACCGTCAAGTAGCTCTTGTTGCTATGAAATTTCGCGGTCACGCCGCCACTTGGTGGAAACAATTGAAAACTACACGTAGCCGAACCGGAAAAGCGCCAATTCAGTCTTGGGACAAATTGACAAAGCACATGCGTCAAACGTTCTTGCCTCACAATTACGACCGAACAATTTACAACAAATTACAGAATCTTCGGCAGGGAAATCGCAGCGTTGATGAATATGCGGAAGAATTTTCTTTGTTACTCACACGGACAGATATTAATGATAGCCAAATCCAGTTGGTATCTCGATTTATTGGAGGTCTACGCCCACAACTGCAAAACGCCATGGCTCAGTTTGATCCTTCCTCAATTAATGAAGCTCATCGCCGTGCCGCTACCTTTGAACAGCAGTCTCGCTCTTGGAACCAGTCCTCTCTTCGCGCTAAAACTCACGAACCTGCAACTACGTCAACTTCTCCAGCTACGAAAGACACAGGGGAGTCCGCAACAGCAACCAATCGACCGGCATATGATCCACAATTACGGCGCTCTACGCGTCCAAACGCACTGCGTTGTTTTAGTTGTGGAGAACAAGGGCACAGACAGACCGCATGTCCCAACTCCACACGTCGCGGCCTCATAGCAGCAGACCCCGAGACCGATCATGGCGTGTACGATTCTCAGGAAGAGGATAATGCAACAGACACGGATGTCATACACCCGACAGAAGGTGATGTCGGACAAATGCTTGTCTTACGCCGCTCATGCTTGACGCCTCGTCGTTCTGACGAAAAGTGGTTACGGACAAACATCTTTAGATCCACCTGCACTATCAACGACCGCGTCTGCAGTTTCGTCATAGATTCCGGGAGCTGCAGAAACGTGATCTCCGAAGAAGCAGTCACTAAACTAGGCCTGGTCCGTGAACGACACCCAGCACCTTACTCTCTTGGTTGGCTTAACGACAGTGCCACGGTCCGTATCTCTGAGCGCACATTGGTCTCGTTCTCCATCGGCCCTCATTACAAGGACCGTCTATATTGCGACATAGCACCAATGGACATCAGTCATCTCTTACTCGGAAGACCATGGGAGTTCGACAGAAAAATCGTTCATAACGGCGCAGAGAACACATACCAGTTCACATGGAACACGCATACAATCGTCTTGCTTCCAACTAAAGAACCGCTGGGACAGATGTCTTCACCACCGTCTGCGGCAACACCGATGTCCCAACCACCAACAAAAAACACTACTTTGCTTTGCTCATACGCCACATTTATCTCGGAACTCAGGCAAGAAGGACGTGCCTTTGCCCTCATGCCTTCTCAACCTCACCAATCACTCGCATCTCCACCATCACAAGCGTTAACTACTATCCTCGACGAATTCAACGATGTATTCCCTACAGACCTACCCCACGGATTGCCTCCATTACGGGAACTTCAACATCAAATCGACCTCGTCCCAGGCGCAACCCTTCCAAACCGACCACACTACCGCATGAGTCCTAAGGAACATGAAGAGTTACGACGCCAGGTGGAAGATTTGTTGCAGAAGGGACATATACGCGAAAGCCTTAGTGCGTGCGCAGTCCCTGCGTTATTGATTCCGAAGAAAGACGGATCATGGCGTATGTGCGTCGACAGCCGTGCTATAAATAAAATCACCGTCAGGTATCGATTTCCAATTCCTCGTCTTGATGACTTATTGGATCAAATTGGCACGTCAAAGATCTTCTCCAAAATCGATCTCAAGAGTGGTTATCACCAGATACGGATTCGACCGGGCGATGAGTGGAAAACCGCATTCAAAACCAGGGAGGGCCTTTTTGAATGGTTAGTAATGCCATTTGGTCTATCAAACGCGCCTAGCACGTTTATGAGAATCATGAATCAGGCGTTACGACCATTTATTGGCAAATTTGTGGTTGTCTACTTTGACGATATTCTCATATTCAGTACATCCGTGGCTGAGCATAAAGAACATTTACGTCAAGTCCTTCAAGTTTTGCGGAAGGAGGAGTTTTATGCGGCTAAACACAAGTGTGAGTTTGGCGTGTCTCGGGTCCTGTTCTTGGGTTATGTGGTTTCGGACCAAGGTCTCGCCGTTGACACTTCCAAAATCGATGCTGTTAGGTCATGGCCGGAGCCGCGTACTCTGTCTGAGATTCGAAGTTTTCATGGCCTCGCGTCTTTCTACAGACGATTTGTTCCACACTTTAGCTCCATCATGGCTCCAATCACGAATTGTATGCGCGAGGGTAAGTTCGAATGGACCCTAGACGCATCACGAGCTTTTGTTACAATTAAAGACAAGTTGACATCGGCACCTATTCTGGTTCTGCCTGATTTCAATGCTACTTTTGAACTGCATAGCGATGCTTCTAAACTTGGTATCGGGGCGGTTTTAAGCCAGAATGGTCGTCCTGTTGCGTATTATAGCGAAAAGTTGGCTGGTGCGCGTAGTCGCTATAGTACGTATGACGTCGAGTTCTACGCTGTGGTTCAAGCTATCAAACATTGGCGTCATTATTTGGTTCATCGCGAATTCATACTCTTTACCGATCATGATGCTTTGCGGCACCTTGATAGTCAGTCAAAAGTTTCGTCACGCCATGCCGGTTGGATATCGTATCTCCAACAGTTCACTTTCTCCATTCGTCATCAGTCCGGTAAAACAAATCGGGTAGCGGATGCATTAAGTCGCCGTCATGGGTTGCTCACGACTATGCACACGTCGGTTGTGGGTTTTGACTCACTAGCGGAGCTGTATGAAACTGACCCATTTTTCGCGCGCATCTTTCTCGACGCTAAGGAGGGTACCACGGATGACTATGCCGTCCAAGAAGGATTCTTGTTTCGGGGAGTGCGCTTATGTATTCCTGAAAGTAGCTTGCGATTGCAGATTATTACAGAGCTCCATAACGAGGGTCATATTGGTCGAGATCGCACACTTCAGCTCGTCATGGACTCTTATTTCTGGCCTACTCTTAGACGTGATGTTGAAAGGTTTGTCGCACGTTGCAGAACTTGTCAACAAGGCAAAGGGAAAGCGACCAACGCCGGGTTGTACTTGCCTCTTCCAGTTCCGACTCAACCATGGACAGATGTGAGCATGGACTTTGTCCTCGGCTTACCCCGTACGCAGAGAGGATATGATTCCATCTTTGTCGTCGTCGATCGTTTCTCGAAAATGGCCCATTTTGTCGCCTGCAAGAAGACCACTGATGCTGTCAACGTGGCCATTCTTTTCTTCAGAGAAATCTATCGTTTGCATGGATTGCCATCGTCTATTGTCTCGGATCGTGACACTCGCTTTTTAAGCCACTTTTGGCGTTCGTTGTGGAAGCTTCTCGGAACGACACTTGATATGAGTTCCGCTTACCATCCTCAGACCGATGGGCAAACCGAAGTCACTAATCGCTCTTTGGGAAATTTGTTGCGTTGTTTAGTAGGTGATAATATCAAGTCATGGGATGCCAAGTTGTGTCAAGCCGAGTTCGCCCATAATCACGCCCATAACCGGAGCTTGGGTTTCTCTCCATTCCGCGTCGTCTATGGTCTAGTCCCGCGTTGTCCTTTGGATCTTACGACTCCACCGGATCGTACTCGCCATCATGGCGAAGCCATTGACTTTGTCAATGATTTACAGAAAGTACACCAGCTTGCGCAGCAAAATTTGGAATCTTCGGCCTCGCGATACAAACAAGCTGCAGATACAAAACGGCGTGAGGTTTTGTTTGCTCCTGGTGATTTGGTTTGGGTATATTTGACTAAGGAACGGTTACCTCTGCGCGCCTACAACAAACTCAAGTCAAAGAAGATTGGTCCCGTGGAGGTTCTTGAGCGTATCAATCCTAACGCCTATCGGGTTCGACTTCCTAGTCATTTAAAGACATCGGATGTTTTCAATGTGAAGCATTTATCTCATTTCTATGGTGATAATCTCCCGCCAGATTCGAGGGCGAATCCTTCCAACCCGGGGGGACCTGATGTAGCGTAACATCCTCAACACACGACACCATAATATGTTTTCCCTTTTAGTTTAGGTTTTCTTATATTTTCCCTTTTACTTTTGAAACTAGGATCTTCTTTCTCTTATAAAAAGAAGATCACGTTCTTGTAATTAGACACCTTTGATTTGATTATAATTTTATACAGAGCTTTACAGCACTTAGAGGAGTACTCTAGCCCCTTTGACCTTGTTAAAGATATTACAAACGTCAAAGAACTCGTCTTAATCGAAGTTGAGAGTATCAACATCGATTAGAACCCTATCGATTCTACAAGTTCCCGCGTTCTTGTCGAGTCATCTTGTTATCAAGCTTCCGCCTCTCCATCAATAATCATCATACACAGTGAATCTGGATTTTGTTATTATGTGCATAGATCATCATTTTCCTTCGTTAGTTACTCTTTGTGAATATATGTTTTGGTTCGATTTTGATATATGCCACAAATAAAATATCTCTGTCACCACACATACATTCTTGCAATTACAGTTGCACATTATTTTGTTTTTGTTTCCTTGGTGACAATGTGTGACAACAACCGTTGTCTTCCCACCACCTAATTGTCCATAAATTAAATGCAATTCACAATCAGCCATTAATATCATCACATATGCGTTGGAATAACATACAAATTGATTTTTAATTGTTTTTATAATTCATCTATTTTACTCTAAATGTCCTTTTATGTTTGTGCATACAAATTAAAAGATAATTAAATTTGTATAATTTCTATATAAATCACATAAATTAAATGTATATCTAGCTATATTTCACCCAGTAGAAAGATAAATTATAGAATTAAATTAATAAATTTTACATTGAAAACTAAAAAAGAATAATAGTGTGTAATGAATTATTTTTTCTAACACTTAGTATTAAACAAAAGAAGTATATGATTAAACTCTTTTAATTTCAATGCAAGTTTAGTTTGTACCGAAAAAAATATAATATCTTCATCGGTTAGGTACAAATCACTATTTATTCATTTTTTTATAGTACTAGAGATTCCGTGCCTTGAAAGTAAGAAAACGCGTAGCAAAATTAAACCAAGAATCACACATTTTGAGTATTTAACCGGTCTTGGATGGTACAAACAAAACCAAGAATATGATTTTGTTTTTAATAAATCGAGTTTTTGATACAAATTAATAAGTGACACGAACGCCTGAGTACCGGAGAATCTCTCCAATGAGTTCTCCTTTACCGGAACCAACGTACCGGCCACAAATATCTCCGTCTCTAATGAACAAGAATGTTGGTACTTCGATAACATTCATGTCCTTTAGAAACTCCATACAACTATCATTCTCGTCGCCGTTCATTCTAGCGAACACTACGGTCTCGGACATCGAACGGGACAGCTTAAGCACTGTCGGATAAACCTTCACGCATGGTCCACAGTGTTTTAGACCAACGTCGAGCACAATCAACTTGCCTCCGGTACGGTTCTCATCTATCAGCTTCTCCACGTCAGCTCGGCCGTGCAGCTGCACAACTGCTGAGTGGCTGTCCCCGTAGTATAGCACGTCTCCCATTAGCTGGTCCGGTCCAATACCTGCCAAACAATTATTTACATGTTTGCCACTATAGTAATTGATACTACTAACTTAAACTACTAAAGTGTTATGTAACATGTTGTGTACTTTCTTCCTTTAGATTGAGAGATTTTGTCTAATTCTTTTATATACTTTTTCAGCTAATCCTGCTTATATATTTGTTTTAGTTAATATTAAGTTTCTAATTAGTATTAAGTAATTAGGGGTAATTAGAGTTAACCTTCTTCCTCGTGTATTTTCTCCATGCTCTTATAAAAGCTAAAGTGAGGAACCTTCTCGATCTTCTCTCTCCGACAAAGCTCTCTGGTCTTCTCAGACTCATCCCCCATGACAAGCAAGAAATCCACGTCGTTACATGTCCTGCTCAGCTCCACCATAAACGGATAAATCTTATTACTCTGATCACTCTTACTCGTGGCAAACTCCACAACCACCAGCTTGTTCTTCGCCTTCTTAAGCGCTTCGTCGAACTCCTCTCCGCTGTGAATCTTTTGCACTTTCTCGTCCTTCACCACCGGTGTACCCACCTTCCCCGGTGGCGCCGCACCGGCGGCCTTGACCTTCACGGCTGAGAATCTTCTTCTCGAGGGAATTTTTACCCAGCTCTGGTTTAGGATCAGTGAGTTGGGTTTGGGGTCGAAGAATAGGAAGGAGGAGGTGGAGGCAACGGCGGATGATGGCCGTGGAATCACGGTGGTGATTGGTTTAGCTGAGAAGTTAGCAACGGTGGCCATTGTGAGTGTGTGTGTGTGTGTGACTATTGGTTAGAGATTGGTGAATGGTATAATGTGGATAGATTGTTATGTTTTTTTAAAGGGCTCAATAATTCATGTCCACTTATTTTAGTTGTGTGGCTTGTGTTTGCTCTCGATTAGATTTTTTTTCTATGGACTAGTCTAAACGAATATGTGATTTTTGTAAGATTTCTGATTTCGTATACGTCGTTGCATAAAGACAAATATTTATTTGCAATAATTTTCTCTATGAGGCCAAAATATTTATATGAACACAAACAAGAAACAACACAAATATTTTGAAATTTCCTTCTGCCGCCAAGCAAGACTAATCTAACCGGCTGATTCCGTTCACAAAAACTTATCAGCTGTCAAAATTTTAAGACTACTTCTCAGTTCTCAGCTCAGATCCAAAGCTCCATTGACAAACCCATGTAAGCGTTTTATATTATCGACATCTCGCTCCGATAAAATAACAGTACACATAATCCTCGTCCGTACAAATGGAATGAGGCAAGCCAATAAAGTATAGGGCCTTTAGCCCATCTTATCATTAAGCCCATTATAGTTTCGACCCAAACTCCGGTTATTACCGCATAAAATCTATAGAATAAGTTGCCTAGACGTGGACAAATGAAACTCTATTAGTCAATTAATCACTCAAAAACTTATTGTAATGGACTGAAACTTTTTAAAATAAACCATCGTTCTCTAAGGCAAAAAAGTCGTAGTCCGTGCGACCCACTACCGTAATGCGACAAACATTAACATAACATCATCAGACGGTTGACAATAAAATAACTATATCGGACGGCCCACGACCACGCACTTACCAGTCACCACTACTGTCTAAACCCAACGTGGACACCTAATAACATTCTTAGTTACTAAACTACCCCTAAGGTAAGGAGTAAACAGCCCACGACCACGCACTTACCAGTTAGCACTACTGTCTAAACCCAACGTGGACACCTAATAACATCCTTAGTTACTAAACTACCCCTAAGATAAGGAGTAAACAGCCCACGACCACGCACTTACCAGTTAGCACTACTGTCTAAACCCAACGTGGACACATAATAACATCCTTAGTTACTAAACTACCCCTAATTTGAAGAGTAAACACTACACGTGCTAATCTCATAAACGCCGGCGCAATCTACGGCACATCAACCGTCTATTTTGTGTTTTGATCTTACAAAACTCATCACATTCATCAGTTGTTAAACCAATCAAATTGAATAGAAGTAAAAATTTAAAAATACACTGAACAACAAAGTGATATTAATACGAATTACCAAATGAAAAAAAAAAAAAACAAGATTCTTAAAGGGCAAAACAAAAAATAAAAAAAAACAAAGATTTTTTTTTTCCCATCATTCGGAAGAAACTTTCTCTGGTTTTCTACAAAGAATCATATGCATCGGAGAGAAGATACCAGTCTCACCACCTCTAGACAAGTAATCAGCAGTCTTAAACAACATCTCATGAACATCAACAGTTCCTTTCGGAGCAATCCCAATAGCAGACAGAACCACAACCACAATATGGTTTCTCCAATACGCAATCCGACCCATCTTAAGCCTGTCCCACCACGGTTTCGCCGGTGGTTTAGCCAAATCCTTCTCTTGCACAACCTCAAACCCAACTTTCTTCGCCGTAACAGCTATGTCTGAATAGTGTCTCAGACCAGGAAGCGCATCTCCTCTCTCGATCCCTTGAATCACCTCCTTGTGCTCCTCATCGTCGTCGTTGTACTTATCCGTCGTGACCCACTCGTAAGAGACGTACAAAGTTCCAGGCTTCATCACTCTGTAGATCTCCGCGTACACTTCCTCCAGCTTGGGAGCGTGACACGTGGCTTCGATCGAGTAAGCGCCGTCGAAAGTGTTGTCATCGAACGGCATCTGTAAAAAGTTACCGCAAACGACGTCGCATAGAGAGTCTAGACCCGCTTTCTTGTTGTGGAGCTTGGCTCGTTTGACTTGGTAGTCGTTGATGGTGATTCCCGTTACATGGGCCTTTGAATGGGCCGCGATGGCTCTCATAGGCCCACCTACGCCGCAGCCTGCGTCGAGGATCTTTTGTCCTGGTTTGACTTTGATGAGATCCACTGCCATCTCTTCGTGGATCCTTGTCGCGTCCTTGTCGGATTTGCCTGGGAGGGAAGGGGAGAAGTGGAAAGACTGTCCCCATCCCCACTCGTAGATGTCGGTGACGAGGTTGTAGAACGTGTCGACGAAGTCGGGGACTTTCTCGGCGGTTTCGATCTCTTTTGGTTTGCGGAAGAAAGACCAGTATTCGTTGTAGTTGTCTTTGACGTTCTCGGCGGAGATGGAGCCGCCGGAGAGATCTAAGGCTCGTTTGCCTTTTCGTTCTGCGGGGCCTAAGACGCAGACGAACCAGTAGAGACCGCCGGCGACTAGAGCGGCGGTGCAGTAGAGCGTTACCGAATCCATCTTTGCTAGAGAGAGAGATGTTTTAGGACTCTTTTAATTGTGACTGGTTTATTGGTTTTTATATGCAAAGATGTATGGAAGGAATCTTTTTAATAAATAACTCACTTTAATGTATTAAGTACAAAGTATTAACGAATTTGTTTTGGCCCATAGGCTATGGAAAATAAAAGATTCTGGGCCATCTACGGACTGTATGTGAATGATCAAGAGAATATAGTAAAATGAATGAATTCTCAAAACATTTCCACTGGTATTATATTTTAAAATGAGTTTTTTTAACCAATTTTGTATAAATGTTTATCTTTTTGTATAATATGATTGATTAAATGCCATAATTTCTCATTATCTTTTATGAGTTCTGAAATAAATAAATCCTTTCAATCTCCTCATTTTACATTTTTAGCTTAAATTTTTTTAAAATATAATTTCTTAAAATCTTCCATATAATTTTTTATTGTTGTAGGACAAAATTTTGTTTATTTATTGGACTTTTGGAAGAAAAAAAACTTTTCTTGCTATATATTCTGTTTTTAGATTATGGTGGCGTGGTACCTTGGGGCTCTACTCATCCCGGGTCCAAAGAAAGCTGTCGATAAATACTCGTTTGAAATAATAATTTCATATGCTACTCCTCATCTATGATAATAAGTAACTAACGCAATTATGCATAAAATTTAGTCATATATTTCATACAATTCAACCACTTTATGATTGGTGTCAAGTCATACAACATCAAATTTTTTTTTTTTTTTTTTCGTTATGTTTCCATTGTCCAGTTCATGCGTCGGTAGTGCACAAGAAGTTTTACTTTCTTTAATCTGCTTAGCTTAATGATCATCATGAAGTTGCAACTACATGTTGAACTCGGAAGCTCGATCTCTTTTTTTAGTTTAGTGATCTTGACTACACATGTATATGTCTGTTATCTTCCTAATCGTACAAGCATTTCACTGCACGTTGTAGGGTCAGGCCAGCTCCTTAATCTTTTTCTACAGAAAAGTCTTGTAGTTTTTGTTGTTGTCATTATATACTGTTTCCCACGCTGTCCGTACAACCCGATGAGTTTATTTAAGCAGTAGTATAATGATAAAACTCAATCGGTATACCTGGTCCATGTCCGGATCCGTGAGCTGAAGACAGATTATCAAGTAGCTGGTCCTTGGAGGCTTGGAGACTATCTAATTATTGTTTTAATTAAACTATTATTATTGGTAGATCGGCCATATCACATGACTCATATGATCATGTGTCTGTCGAATCTTTAACCGCACCATGTTGCAGCTTGTTCTTTTTTTACATCGATCACGTGATGTTTTGCGCACACGACATATTTAATGTAGTAGTGACTAATGAGGACAATTGGTTCGTATGAAGCATAATACGACATAGATCTCCAGCTGTAGAGACCATTATGAATCTGATATTCTACTCGATTTAATCCAGCTGTAGACCATTATGATGCATTTTCTTTTGGACGTGCGAATTTGTCAAATTTTTGGTGTGTTTTAAGTTTAAACATACCACCAAAGTTATAATGAAATTATATTTTATACTTGGTGGTTGTGTATAAATTTGATTTCATATTGTTGTTCAAAGGATATATAAAATTAAAAATATAGTATTAAATAAAATTAAAGTGTATATGTAAACTATTTTTTAAATAAAACTAGTGAATATAATTGGGTACATAGTTTTCAATAAAGTTGAAGTATATATAAACATACGAATACATTTTATATTTTAAACAATGAATACTTTTCTAAGTATTAAGCTTTTTTGGTATTCAAAAACTCTGAAAAAGGTCATCGTTGAGTGTTGACATTGACATGCACTGGTAAACGAAAGTTATATAAAGTTAGCACAGACGAAGATAGGAGTCGCACCCTAAAACTCATCAGCACAAGCGAAGACATTTTATAATTTTATTTATCCTAAATAACAAATTGTTTTTCTTAAAAAGACAATGGTAAAAAAAGTAGAAGTTATGGGCCATATGTGTTCGAAGAGAGGCTGAGTTTAGGGATCTTAAAGACTTTTATGAAATTGTATGTATTTCAACTCGTATAAACAATATTAATTTTCTCTACTAGTCAAATAAAATCTGAATGTATTAGTTGGTAACCAGTTCGTTTCCATCATTCCATGGGCTAACCATTAGTTCCTCAGCGATTACATTCAATGGGCCAGTGACTTAGGTGGGATCTAAACCCGAACCGATACTATTGAGATCGAAGGAGTCAGAGTCCAGACCAACAAAATCAAGTTATGGTTGTTACATATTTTCTCTGCATCTTTAACCGCGCCATATTATTACAGGTAACAGGAGTGCTTGTATTACACTATGAATCGGATATTAATTTATTCGGTTCACATCCGCTGAATACCAATCATAATTTTTTTGAGTGCAAGTACCATCATCATGCATACAGGAATTTACCTTTTTTTAATATTAACGATATTCTTCTAAGAAGGAAGGACATACATAAAACCCACATATCAAGTGGTTGCCTGATCTCTTTGTATGCAAAAAAACGCAAATTTACGGATTCAAGAATAAATAAGTTTCTAAACATGAAATTAATGAATTTAAATTTTGTTGGTCACCAATTACTAAAATGGTAGAAGTTTATAAAATGGGGGTACGTATCACATAAGCTAAAAATATATGCACCCATCCGAGACCTGAATTGTTTTTGTTTAAGGCCCAATTTCGTATTGTTCAAAAAAAAAAGGCCCAATATCGTACATACGCCGCGTTGAACCTCTAAAAGACTCGTACATAGGCCATTTTGTTTAATGTGGTAAAGATACACAACTAGAGAGACATATATAGAACAACCTTTATTTCAAAGGAAAAGTATTTTCACGTGACACACACAAATGATCTAAATTAATGGTAGTAACAAAGAACAATGCCGTTACCATTAAACGAGTAAGTAAACATTATATAATCCTGTTTTATAATTCAACTCACTCTTCCATATTACAAATTATTTATGAATTCAACCGAGTAGGACGAGTCTATCTCTCTGCCGACATATTTAGTTGACGGTGAGCTTTCCGACCATACCAGCACCCTGGTGAGGAACACAATAGAAACCGTAAGAGCCAGGTTCGGTCAACGTGACTTCGTACGTCTCTCCCGGCCCATTGAGAAGCTCTTGCTCGTCCATAGAGATCTTGCTCGCGTCAACGCCACTAGGGATCTCGTCTTCGTCGAACACCACGTTGTGTGGGTACCCTGCGTTGTTCTTGAACACGATCTTCTCTCCTTTAGCCACCGTGAAGTTGCTTGGTACGAAAACAAGACCACCATCGTCAGAACCTAAGAGAATCTCAATAGCCATTGCGTTCCCGGCCAAAGCGATGGAAGCTGCAGCTGCAACGGCCATGACGCCGAAATCTTTGAGAGAGGACTTAACTGAGAGCTTAGGCACCGCTTTGGATGGAGATTTGATGGCGGTGGTGGAGACCGTCGTGGGTTTGGAGTTGACGGCGAGCTTGAGGCCGGTGAAACATGGGAATGCGACCGTAGCTGATGTAACTGATGCCATTTTGATATGTTTTTTTAATTGATGTTTTGCTTAGTTTATGTGGATAGTACTATAATGAACTAAAACGAAATTTACGACCTTATCAGATTTATAGATGAACTTTGAAGTTTCTCCAAAAATAGATTGTGAGCCAAAAAAAGGTTTTGTGAAATTTTATGTGGTGAGGAAAAATGATAGTGAGAGAGAGTTATCTGCATGGAATTGCTGTGATTGGCTGTTTTAGATGTTTTGAGAGGTGACATGGCAGTGTTGATAGTTTTGTTTGACATTCATAAGTAGACAAGCTTGGGAGACTTTGAACATTCCAAGTTCTCATTTGTAGCTAGACAAATCTAATTTGAAATCTTTGGGCTAAGTGGAGTAGTATTTCCAATGATATATCATAAAGGTTAAACAATAATATTATAATATATGTAAATAAAATAATATATAAGTATCTCAAATTTTATCATTTGTGTAGAAACATTTCAAATGATTCTTTATTTTTCTGACTATATTATTATTATTAATAATTTATTATTAGTTAAGAATTTTTTCATGAAATATTAGGGCTCAATATTCAGATACCCGTTCGAATTCATGTTTAGATACTTCAAATTTTCGAATATTAAGAAATATGGATATAGAACATGTTTGTGTATTTTTACAATTTAGATCGAATTTAAAAATTTGTAGCTCAGATTCAAATAATTTAGATCAAGTTAGATTATTTGAAATTGTTTAAAACAAGATCGCAATGAATATATTTCATGAATCCAAAAAGAAATATTAAATCAAATAGTAATTTGGATGTTGTAAGATAGACAATATAATATATATGCAAACAAAAACAAAATAAGTTATTAATTAAAGAGCAGGGTATCAAGTACTCAAACATAAAGAATAATATTTTTGAACTTGAAACCAATCTGATTTTTTAAAATCCATCCTTCTTCTCCTTATGCAAGAGTAAACTATTTGCGGATCCTAATAACACATAACGGTACGTAATCAGTTATTTTAAAAATTTATTTAAATCAGAAATAAAAAATTAAGAACCCAAACTAACTCTTAGGATTAATGGTGCTCTTATAGACTATATATGTCCTATTTTAATTCCTTCACACCTTTCAGTTTCACTGGAGTATATACTCTTTTCTGCTGTGTTGGTGAGAGTTTGGATTTTGATTTCAGCTGATGAAATATTATAGATAAGTTAAAAATAAATAAAAAATATCGTAAGAGCTTTCTACAGAATGAGCCTAATAAAATATCAATTCCCAAACGGGCAGCTAATCTTGTCAAGCCTATTTAGTAGCTTACACAATGGGCCTCAATGGGCTTAGTTTGACATGAACAACTACAATAAAGAAAAGTTAGAAAACGGCAGAACGTTCGGTTATACAAGAGATAAACGACGTACAAGAGAATTAACTCAACCGTTATAAGAAAACCACCTAGAAAACCCTGCCGCTTGCCTCGTCAGCAGCACTGAGCCTTAACTTTTCTCTGTACTCGTTCAACTCCCTCTGATACCTCTCTTTGTCCTCCAAACCAATCTTCTGATAAACCTAATAAATAAACCGAAATTCCGGTTAATATACCGGTTTAGTACAAATAAACATTCATATTAAACCGGTTAATCAGTTATCTTGTTACCAATCGTTCTTCGGCTGAGAGATTGCTCCATGACTCGCCGATGATCTTCGTAAACTCCCTCTCCTTGTTTGGATACAGAGACTTTAGCTTGCAATGTTTCTCAGCAAAGAAGAAATTATAACCGCTCCGGTTCGGTTTAGGATAATTCGGGTCCTCTCTGCGTCTGCTTCTACGTCTTTTACCAGAACGACGTCGTCTCCTCCCAGTTTCCACAAACGGAATAACAGAAGCGTTTGGATCAGCAACTGGTGATGATGGGCCGGGCTGGGCTGAGTGATAAAGCACACCATTAAGAATTTCCGAGCCCAACTTGACTTTAACCAGATAACCGCAGTCGAATTTGCCTTCAATTGTACCTATGGCTGTGAAACTCGACGAACCTGTGCCATGTATTCATATGTCACATGTATTCATAATCTAATTTAAATAAATACATTATCTTATAGCTGCATCCGGTTTGGTCCACGTAGTCGGTTTATTATCCAACAAAATCCAAATAAATTTGCATCAAACATAATGTCAGTGGGACCATCGTGAACTATAGGCTATATTTGAAAAGTATTGAGATAAACATAAACATTTTACGACAAGTACGTAAAGCTAACACTAACAAGACAATCATCATCCTAATGCCCCTAAATATAAGTTAAGCTACTATATAATCATTGATTAAACTTCTTAATAAATAATAAGAATAAATGTAACGAACCTTGGCAAGGAGGAGGGTGAGAACTAGTATATCCTATGCCTGGAGGAGTGTATTCAACGAGAGCCATCTCTTTGCTCGTTGAAGGATCCTTAGCATGAAATGTAGCTGAGATAAAAGACCAGACGTATATAACACAAGTTCTTGTTTCAGACAAATGTAACATAAAAAATAATCGTTGCTAAATAGTTCATAGTTTCAAGATAATTACACTAACCATAGAGATAATAAAATAACAAAGTAAAACTGTAACCAATCGTGGTCTCCCCACGTATGTCGTAAAAAAAGTGTCCCACGATTTAACCCATGAGGCCATGACTAAGCATTTCGAGATTTATTTTTTATTTATTTCAAAACTATCAAACTATCAAACATTGCAGATTATAGTCTTCGGGCATTAAAATAGCACCTTATGATTCATTGGTAATTATTTTATCTAATATTACTCGAAGTAAATATGGAATAAGATAAAAATAAAAACCTGTTGGATGGAGAAGAGGACCACGAGCATTGAAGAGATGAACTTGTTCGTAATGGAAGAGAAGGTTGAGATAATGTTTCCTTAAGACAAAAGAAGCACTTGTTGTAGTTGCAGAGAATCTAAACACTCCTCCAACTTCCCTCCATTTTTTCTCTGTCACTACCTTTTATAATTCACATGCATTTTCAAAACACAACATTTAAGATTTTGAGAATAAACTACGAGTAGTTGTATTGAAAAAGAATCAACACATAAATAAAGTGGTTGACCTTTTCGTATCCTCCCCTCCTCGTGACTTCCACATACAAAACATGCAAATCCAGTTCTTTTCCACCAATCACAGGAATCCTGGAGTAAAAAAAAAGTATATAAAATAAATAAAAAGTTGGTGATAAAAAGAACCATAAAGTGAGAATAATAATGGTTACATGAATTTGGTGGCTAGTATGGAGTGAAAACGCCTGAGAGAATCCCAGAAGAGAGAAAGATCTTTCACAATATCTTCATGTGAAGCCAAAGGTTCAGGGTACTCTTTAACCTTCACCGGAGACGTTGCCGTCGTTTCTATCGTCGCCTGAGACGGGGTTGATTCATTTCCGGAAGACATGGTTTGAGAGAGAAGAGGAGAATACAGTTTTTTTTTTATAATTGTCTGGTCTCTCTTATTTGGTTTTGGTTTAAGGAAAGAAGAGAAAGATAACAATTCAAGATAAGATTTGTGATTAAATCAAAAAGAATAGAAATTAAAATTTTGCTAGCTGAGGATTAAAAAGTAACGGACGTGAGGATTTGTCATTTTCTTTATTTTATGTGTGTTTTAATATATACCACAAAAGTTATAAGGGAAATTAAAATTCTATATACTTTGTATTCTTATTTGCTTTCAAACTTTTTGTTCTTATTTTCGAGGCGTTTTGAATGATGATTTGTCTGATGCTACGGCTTATGTGTATTAATTACTTTTTTCACAGGATATTATTAATATTGATATTACTACACCCCAACTACTTTAGAAGTTAAGCTTACGAGCAGTCGTATTTAGTCACATCTTTCCTTTCCAACGTAATCAATAATTCAAGAAAAGTTCAAAACACTCGCGTCTTAATAACATGAAAGTATACACCTGCTTTCATTTTTCCCTTACTGCCTAGTAAATTAGATTTTTGAACAAGTTTTATTAAATACTTACACTTCTAAGAGCACCATTATCCCTAGAGACACAATAGGATCTCTTAATCACTTGTTTAATATAAATGTGTGTTAAAAGCTTTAGTTAAGAAACATCTCAAATTTGGTCCTCCATTGCAAGTTTTAAGTAGGAGTTCTTAAAAAAAAAAAAAAACTTGAACTTCAAGATCTCATTGTTCTTTGCTATCTCCTCAGCTTCTCCTCTCTTTCCCTTTGTTGATTGACCCTCTTATCATCGCACTGAAGCTGCAAAAATCAGGTTTGATCCTACTAGCCTTCAGTTCTTCAAAAAGAGACTTACTATATCTTCCCATTTTGTCTCGTTGGCTAATCCATACAACCGAGCATTGTAACTCATGATGTCTTTACCTACATTCTTCTCCACAATTTAGCCCATATCTCTTCCCCTTGCTCGAAGTCTCCCTTCAGATACGACGATAACAAAAGCGTCTTGAATGTGATTATATCGGTTTCAGACCCTTGTTCTCAATCTCACCAAACAATGCAACGTCTTCAGACAAAGAACCCTTCTCACACAATGCCTTTATCAAAGTATTGTAAGACACAATATCTGGTTTGATTGATAGCATGTCCGGTAAGTCGCTGAAAAGCTGCTCAACCACATCGAATCTCTTGGAAACTCCATACACACTAAGCAATGCATTGAAGGACAGCACTGACCTCTTGCAGTTTTTCTCTAATACCTTCTGTGCGTTTACAACCAAACCGGCTTTTCCGTAAAGAGAAATAATCCTCGCTCCTTCCTTTGACATGTCTTCTTCTGCTCCTCTAAAATCCCTTCGACGAAATGTAGTCTCTTTTCGGAATCGCTCTGACTCACACGCCATCTTGAACTTCTCCACGATCCGTTTGAAGATAGCCTAAACAATTCACATAGTTAAAAATCAGATCTTTATGCGTTCTTTCTTTGTGGGTTTTGGGTCTACAATTACAACATACCTTGTTGCTAGTGAAAAGGAGCTCTTCGCCTTGGTCATTCCTCCATGAAATCACTTATCCTCCATGTAAACTAATCTGCAAAAATCAAAACCCACAACACATTGATCTTTAAATCTCGACTTTGAGATTGTTAAGTGGGATGACCAGTCTTCTTTAACTACTTTCTTCTCTTTTCCTCACAGAAAGTTTCAACCTTTACTTGGGTAGAAATCAAGAGGAAGATGATCAAAGAAGAAGAAGAGGAAGATGGTCAAAGAGGAAGAAAGAAACGCTAAATCTCGACACGTGGCTTTAAGAGACAGCCTCTTATTGTTCCCATTTAAGACACGTTGCTTCACTTATTACATGTTTTTGATTTATTTTAATTCAGTTTTACAGTAAGAGACAGAGTGAAGAGACTCCGATAAAGATGCTCTAACATTCAAAAATATAAATACGTGCTGTATAAAAATCATGGGAAATTTCATTTAAATTGATATACTCGATATCTAAGAATGTAAAAATAGAATCTATGCACTTTTATACACATGATACTTTATAGAGAGAATAACATTCTAAGTCACATTTTGAGTTTGTGTTACACTATGAGTCACATGTTACTACTTAGACACTTTCTTTAACTTTTTCATTTCATTTCTAACCAAAACGTAACTAAATTATATTAGTAGGACCTACTCATTTATTTCATCTTCTTCTTCATTTTATTTTCTTCACCAATTTTTATTTCTAATTGAGTTTGAGACTATCTTTACAAAAAATGGTGGATAAGAGTTTCTAACTGTGGGTGAACCTCAGTTGATCTCGAGCTGAGTTTGATCACGAAACTGTCGTAGTACTTCTCCTCTACCATGAAATCAACACAAACAGATTCCTCCTTCACGTCATACTCTACAATTCATCTCCCTTGTCACATCACAAATAGCTTATGGTGGTTGTGATACATGAAATATGCCATAGTGGCCGTTGTTTTAGCTGCTCAATGAAGCTTGAACAACAATGGCCAAATATCACAAAAAACTTATTTTGAAATCTGAAGTTAAAAATCAAAATATAAATGATAAAGTTATGATCTTGTAGTGTAATCACGATTAAACATGGAATAATAAAAGATTATGTGAAAGAAAATAAATGACGGCCGTAAAAATGGTTGCAGAAAACCCTAAAAATTTGGAGAAGACGATGACATATTTACCAAAATGCCATTCATTAANAAAAAACTTATTTTGAAATCTGAAGTTAAAAATCAAAATATAAATGATAAAGTTATGATCTTGTAGTGTAATCACGATTAAACATGGAATAATAAAAGATTATGTGAAAGAAAATAAATGACGGCCGTAAAAATGGTTGCAGAAAACCCTAAAAATTTGGAGAAGACGATGACATATTTACCAAAATGCCATTCATTAAAAAAATTGAAAAATAAACAAAAAAGCATGTACACTTTCATGCTACTGCCAGTACACATGGACAATGATATATATGTACACTATTATATTATATTGTGCAATTGATGGTGTGTACAGAAATGTAATTGAATGTTTTGAAATGTAAATATTGTGTTGAATTATACCTCTTGGAAGTAGCGATGCAGGATGCAGTGTAGTGTGTGTTTACTAGTTGGTGTGTACACCTTTTTTGATGTCCATATGTACATCAATCTCATCATGTACAAGTAGTTGATTGTTCCGTCATGGAAGATATGTACATATTGTTATCATGGATAAACCCAAGTTTCTTACGTAAAAACAAATGTGTGTACTAACACATGATATGGAATAAATGTGATAGTTGAGAAGAGTTATGGCGGACCAAATATCACAGGTGTACACTAACACATTCAAAATGTCACATATATGTAAATTTTGATGTACATGGCTATACAAGCAATGGACATCATATGAACTTAATGTACTAAGCGTGTTTGAAATATGATTTTCTTTGTGTACGATAAGGAAGCAGTGACATATGTATAGTTGTACACGAGATAGGGTGTACACATGGATGTGTTCGATTTTGTTGTACACATTCATTGATGATGAAAAATTACGAAAATAACCTTGTCTTCTTCCTTGACCATTGTCGACCAGAAACCCTAGTCACCGCCTCTCTCGCCTATTTTTCATGATTTTTACATTCTCCACTTGCTTTTTTGATATATTTTGTCCAGATCTAATAGATTTCAGTCCTAATTCATGGGTTGGAAATTAAAATTTGAACAAAATTTTTATTTTGTTTCTGATTTGTTGAACGTTTTGTTCCAAATCCCACGGCTGAGTGCCACATTATTATTGATGACGCTGTCCAACGGCGAGACCTCAGATCGATCTATTGAAAAAGAACTGAAAAAGAGAAACGATGAAAACTTGAAAGCAATTTCTTGAAATAAAAGTCTGTATAAGCCAATCAATAAAAAAAAAATTAAAAAAAAAAGAGTTGAGAATGAACAAGATAAGAGAGAGATGTTAGTGGACCCTACTAGTTTCTGTATAGTTTTGTTTTAACTAGAAAAACTAAACGAAAAATGAAAAAGTTAAGAAAAAGTGTGTGTGTAGAAAGAAGTGACTTATTGTGTTATTAGAAAGATGAAAAGTGACTCACAATGTAAATTTCTCTACTTTATAATACCCTACAAAGTACAAACAATTTCTAGGTGAAGCATTGATAACTCACAAGATCTTATATACTCTTTATTTCAATATATATAATGTTTCAGCTGTGTTACAAACAAAAATATAATGTTTCAGCTAAAAATACATCTTAGAAAAAAAAAATTAAAAGTCCTATTAAAATTAAAAAGAAAAATCTAAATAACTGTAAATAAAAGCAGTTTGGTTATGTAGTTTTAGAAATGTGAAAATATTTTATATGTTGAAACGGGAGTATGTACTTTTTTGGAATTTAAAACCTCTGAAAAATGAAAATTTGTCACTGTTGAGTATTGACATGCATTGGTAAGCGAAAGTTATAAAGTAGGAGTACTTATTAGTGCAGACGAAGATAGGAGTCACACCCTAAAACTCATCGGTTCAAACGAAGTCTGACATTTTATTTACCCTAAATAACAATTTAGTTATTATAACTAAAAATATAAAATGGTAAAAAAAAAGTTTATGTGCCTTATGGTTCGGAGAGAGACGCTGACGTGCGTTAAGGGGATTTTATTGTTCTGCTCATATGTAACGTCACGTCTCTGCCTGTAGATTCGTTTCCACGTTTCTTCCTCTCAATCTTTGTTCTTTAAACATTTGTTCAAATAAAATTCTCCTCTCCTATGTATTAAAATTAAATCTTTATCTGATGATGACATTGAGGAAGAAACTAAATCAAATCCATTAGCATTTGTGAAAAAACATTTTTAAAAGTTACAAGAATCGTTACACCAAAGATGTAGAAAAATACTCAAAACACACAAACAATGTTGACTCTTCAAACTAGCACTGAGATTAGTTAGGCTACAGTTATGGCTCTGGCTCTGTTGTTTCTTGCTCAGTTTTGTGACAATTTTTGCCATAGTTCAGGTCAGGATAGTTTCTATAGTTCAAGGAATGCAACCAAAGAGCCACAGATCCATATCTTCGCTCAGCAGAGCCTATATGGGAATATATATGCTTCAACTTAAATGCTTCAGCTTCTTCCTTGTATGCTTCCATCGACACTTTCTCATTACTATCTTCAAATTGTGTGTTGTTATAAGACGTGAAGAAACATTCATCCAAGTATAGTCCTACTTCTGGCGCCATTGGTACAGTTATATTCACATCTCTAGTAACAAAAAAAAAAAAAAATGAGAATCAACACCAACATAATTACACACACTAAAAGCTTAAAACCATTAAAAGAAACTAACTTGCTGAAAGCTGTCTGGATAAGTGATTCAGCAGCACAGTTCCTCATGATAGCAACAGCAAGACCCATCATCTTCCTAATCTGATGAAGCATAAAGCTTTGTCCCAAGACTTCACACTTGATAAAGTCAACCCCATCAAGACTAATAACAGTGTCTGCAGTGAAAGAGATTATAGAACGATTCGCAGCAGGATCATCTGCTTTCATCCTAGTAGTGAAATTATGAAAATTAAACGACCCAACATAATAACTAAGTATCCTATTAAACCTCTCCTTCTCCTCCTCCCCATAACAAAACTTGTTCTTTCTCTCATTCAAAGCTTCACTCTTTACATCAGTTGTTAATGCACATAAGTTGTTCGACAAAATGTCTGACTGAACATCCACTTTGAGCTTACCCACAACACCAGTGATCTTATTCTTACGACCTCTCTCAGAACACTCGAAACACTTCACATACTCCTCACCAGAACCCAAACTAGCCATCACCGCTTCTCTATCACGATGCCTCAACGAATCAAGCGCAAACACGGGAAGCAAATACACATATCTCCTCCGATCACATGCCTTCTTGGAGCTAAACTTCTCGGTAACACGCTTGTAACCAAAAACCCTTATCTGATCAGGAAGATTCGCATTAAGCCGATCGATAAAACCAGGTGGGTCAACGTGGAATCGTCCCGAGACTACTTGTCCCACGGCGCTGACTCCTTTATCAGTCCGTGCGCATCGTGTGAACTCGTATTGCTTCGGTTTCCCACGATCGGTCTCTGTTACGGCTCCGGCGTGAAACAGAGCTTCTTCGAGCTCGCCTTCGATGGTCTTCGCGCCGGGGTTTCTTTGCATCCCTTGGTATCCTACACCGCAAAACGCGAAGATGATGGCGATTTTTCTCGGCTTGTCTTCGTTAAAAGACGAGTCTGCATCGTCGCCGGCGGTGACGGTGGTTGTTGACATTTTGAGCTTCTGCTCGTTCTTGATTCTCGATCAAGAACGAAAATTTCACGGTTTCAGGATCGAAAGACTAAAACTTTGGTGACGAGAAGCCGTTGAACGCCTCCATTGGTTGCAGACTTCGTCTGATACTACGGTGGTGGTATCTCCAGTTTAACACAAAAGTCAAAACCCTAGACGACGACCGAGGTGAAGCTCGCTACGGCGACGTTTAGTCTTGGTCCCTTTAATTGGGCCTTCAGTTTTCTTGTTATGATGCCGTGTCGCAAATCTTGAAATGGGCCTTTAGTTGTCTTTTATAAATGGGCGTCATCTCCAAGCCCAAATTATTACCAATTCCAAGCTTCTTACGACGCCGTTTTTATTTTAAACCCTTTAACTAGGCCTGTTGGGCCTATGATTTTTTTTTTAGATTTTTAGTTCCAGCTGGAAGCAGATTTGAAACTAAAGAGGACACGTACACACGGCAAACAAAAATTAAATAAAAAACCTAAAAAGACATACTTGTCTTCGCTCTGGTAATGATCATTTCGCTGTCTGAATCTTTTTAGAACTCTCTAAAACACCCTACTGATTCCTTCTCTCCAGATGAACAGCGACGGAGGAGGATCTCGTCGCATCAAGTGGCTACTAGGTTTCGGCTTCTTCGTTCAAGGATTCAGAGGCTTCCCATGGCTTGGAGCCAATTTCTTCCTCACAGACGAGCTACGTGTCAATCCTTCAGTCTTGCAACTTCTCCAGAACTCTGCTAATCTCCCAATGGTCGCTAAACCAATATACGGTGTCGTTTCAGACGCTGTCTACTTCTTTGGCCAGCATCGTGTCCCTTACATCGCTTTTGGAGGTAAAAATTGCATCGTTTCAAGTGGTTTAAGATTTCATTAAACTGATGGAAAGTTGTTTACTTTGCAGCTTTGCTACAAGCAGTGTCATGGCTCGCTATAGCTTTCTTGGCGAGATCGAATGTGTCAATATTAGCTTTATCATTGTATCTTCTCCTTAGTAATCTCGGTGCTTCGGTTGTTGAAGTAGCGAATGATGCTATTGTTGCTGAGGCTGGTAAGCAGAAGAACTCTGAGTTACCTTCTTTTGTTTGGATGGCTTCTTCTCTTGGTGGAATCCTTGGTAACTTATTAGGTGGTATTGCTATCAATACGTTTTCTTCTCAGTCAACGTTTCTAGTGTTTGGTCTCTTAGCTCTTCTTCAATTCTTTGTGACTATAAATATCAGAGAAAAGTCTTTGAATCTTCCGGAGAATCCAGCACCTACTGGTGGGATCAGGAGCCATGTCTCTGACCTTTCACGTGTGTTGAAGAAGCCGGAGATCTCTTACTCCATTGCGTGGATGGCTTTATCAACCGCTTTGGTTCCTGTTCTTACAGGGACTATGTTCTTTTACCAGACGAAGATCTTGAACATTGATGCTTCACTGTTAGGTATCTCTAAGGTTGTTGGTCAGGTTGCAATGCTACTATGGGGTGTTGCTTACAACCGTTGGCTTAAAACTACTTCCCCGAGGAAACTTATCGCAGCCATTCAGGGAACTGTGGCTGTCTTTGTGGTATCTGATCTCTTGTTTGTGAAAGGAGTGTACAGAGACATGGGACTACCGGACTCTGTGTATGTGCTCTTCGTTTCAGGAATCTTGGAGACTTTGTTTTATTTCAAGAACCTGCCTTTCACGGTGTTAATGACAAGGTTGTGTCCTCGTGGCTGTGAAGGGTCTCTCATGGCGTTTGTTATGTCAGCTATTGCACTTGCCTTCATAGTCAGCGGGTATCTTGGGATTGTTCTGGCGTCGTTTGTGGAAGTGACGGTTGATGATTACTCCGGGTTTGCTGGTGGACTCGCTGTAGAAGCGATCTGCGTTGTGATCCCACTGGTGTTAACTTCTTGGATATACGATGAGGCTGAAGCAGAGGAGAAGAGTAAAAAGAAAGAGTGAACTAGCTTGTCTGTATATATATGTGTGTGTGTGACAGTTTTCTTCTGTGGTTTGAGGTCTGTACTACATGGTCTTACAATAGTCTATGAAGCCTTGAATTTTGCTTTCACACATACCAAAATCTTGTCGATGGTAGTAGACTAGTAGAACTATACTTTATGTTCGTTTAATGTGAAGAAACACCATATTTGTGTACTTTAATTTTTACCAATCTCTCAAGTACACGATACACAGAGAAAAATAGATCTCTATAAACAAATGTATGAAACTTTCAAAATCTTATTCAGGTGTGTATAGTCTTTGGTCGTGTTACATGGCTGGGGTGTGTCACATGAAAGGAGAGGCAGATACATTCTTAATCTCAATGAGTCAACGCAAACATTGTCAACCTAAGAGAAAGTCTTATATATCTATTTTCTAGGCGGCAAAAACAATTGTTTTTGACATTTTATTCTGATTCGTTTTGCGATCATTAGCTGTTCTGTTTATTCTCTTCACGTTCTCTCTTTGACTATTTATGTATGTATTGTTTGTTTGGTTAAGGGACCTTGTAGAAGAACATCCCAAGAAGACAAAGCATTCTTCACCTGGTATTTGATCTTCTTTTTTTGTTAGTCTAATCTTTGCTTTCTGTACGATCAGAAAGTTGCACTCTTATTTAGGGTAATGAAAATCATTTATGCCTGCAAATCTTGCTCTTCACATATTTGAAACCTGACTCTATATATGTTTTGACATTATAAGCACTTGGTTCTTTGTTAGCTGCTTCACAAATTAATCACTGTTTGCTCTTTCTCTCTCTCTCTGATATGGTAGGTAATTGTTAAACCTGAACCATTTGTTGCGTCAATCACTGTTTGACATGGCCTACTCTAACACCGTAAGTGCCCCTTTTGTTTTTTTCTTTCTTGCTATTATATAACATTTGATTTGGAAATTCTTGCTCCATATCTCATTGGTTTAACGTTACTGTTGCAGGCCTTTGATGGATGCAATGACCAAACTGATATCGGTATGTTCACTAACCTTAATCACCAAGGATTTTAATTTTTAATATAGAATTGAGCCTTTAGTTCATGAGTGTTTCAGTTTTTGTTTTTTGTTTTTTAGTTAGTTATAAAGAATGCAACCATTAATTAAGTCTCTTGCTTGCTTCTCAATCTATATTAGGTCGGGTTATACGCGATGGAAGGGAAGTCATTCTCCAGGTAAGCTCCTTCATCTTCTTTTTTAGATTAACACGCTTCTTTAAGTAACATTACTTATTTAAGAAACTGGATTTCTAATTTCAGGCATTTAACTGGGAATCTCATAAACATGACTGGTACAATAACTTGGATGGAAAAGTTCCTGACATCTCAGAATCAGGCTTCACTTCTGCATGGCTACCACCACCATCTCAGTCTCATAAACCAGAAGGTTAGTGGGAAATTAATACTTGAGAGACAAATGAGCTTTTTGTACATTTTGAGGATTTATGTGCTAAATCATAATCCAACGTCATTTTACTAACTTAAAATGGTTATTACTGTGATATGATTGTAGGATACCTTCCACAGGACCTTTATTCACTAAACTCAGCATATGGCTCCCAGCATCAGTTAACATCTTTGCTTAGTAAGATGAGACAGTACAACGTTAGATCTATGGCTGATATTGTCATCAATCATCGTGTTGGTACAACGAGAGGACATGGTGGAATGTACAACCGCTATGATGGAATTCCACTGCCGTGGGATGAACACGCTGTTACTTCATGTACTGGAGGACTGGTTAGTAGTAATGAATGATAATTTTTTTACAATGTTTTCGTTCTGAGAGTATTAAAGAAATCATTTTTCATATTAACAGGGGAACCAAAGCACTGGAGTTAATTTCGATGGATTTCCAAATGTTGATCATACTCAAAACTTTGTTAGACAAGATATAATCGGTTGGCTTCGCTGGTTGCGCAATACCATAGGGTTTCAGGATTTCCGGTTTGACTTTGCTAAGGGGTAAAGTGTTTGATTTGTGTTTCTTTTGTTGGTAAGAGTTCTTTTGTTGAATGCAAACTGTTTTTGTGTAGCTATTCGGCACAGTATGTGAATGAATACATAGGAGCAGCGAAACCGTTGTTCACAGTTGGAGAATGTTGGTATGATTGCAACTATAATGAGCATGGGACTCTAGACTATAATCAAGGTTTCACTGCTTCTTCTTCTTCTTATACCGCTAGGTCTTGACAAGTAATTTCAGTTTTCTTCTTCTTTTGTAGATAGCCATAGACAGCGCATAATAGATTGGATCGATGCCACAGGACAGCTTTCAACTGCATTTGACTTTACGACTAAAGGAATTCTACAGGTAGTTTCTTTCAGCTCCTTCCTTGTATTATATGATTCGTAGAGTTTTGGTTACACATTTCACGTTTCTAATTATCATTTGATTATACTACTACTTACTACAGGAAGCTGTAAAAGGTGAGTATTGGCGTTTACGTGATGCACAAGGGACGCCACCAGGCGTAATGGGATGGTGGTCTTCAAGAGCTGTCACATTCGTTGAAAACCATGACACTGGTTCTACTCAGGTATGTATCAAACCTATTTCCACATAAATATATATCTTGTGCACTTCGGTTGATTAACTGAGTCTCACATGTTTGCTTACTTTGTTTTTTTTTGGGTTGTTATCACAGTCTCACTGGCCGTTCCCTTCAGACCATATTATGGAGGTAAAAGAAGTTCTCCAAACAAAAAAAAACACAATCACTTCCTTGGAGGGAATCAAGTTTTCTCTAATCAAAATAATGAGAAAAAGATGTGTGTTTGTCTCTTTTGTAGGGGTATGCATATATACTTACTCATCCAGGCATCCCATGTGTGTTCTATGATCACTTCTACGATTGGGGAAGCTCAATTCATGATCAGATTGTCAAACTGGTATGCTGTTCACTTCAATCTCTCCGGTTTTAATTTAAGGAGCCACGAGCTTGATGTTTTTGTTTTGTCAGATGAGTATAAGCAAGTTGGTTCATTCCGTTATTATATTCGTTAATATACCTTCCAATCTCCTATGTGAGAGATTTTTTTTATTTAATAGTTTTTAAATTTGTTCTAAAACCAGTGTTGTTTGTTCTTTGGTTAATTTTAACTGACAGATTGAGGTTAGGAGGCAACAAGATATACATAGTAACTCAACAATCCGTATCCTGGAAGCAAAGTCAAACTTATACGCAGCGATTGTTGATGAGAAAGTGTGCATGAAGATTGGAGATGCCTCTTGGTGCCCTTCTGATGGAGAGTGGACTCTAGCAACAAGTGGCCATTGCTATGCTGTCTGGCACAGGTAATCTTACCAGCAGAGTGATTATACTACTGGTTTTATGTTGATTTTCATTTGCTTTTTTTTTTCTTACTTGTCTAACTATCGGTTGATATCACCAATAAGAGAAGAATCATATAAACTTGAGAAAGTCATGTTTTTTCCAATTGGAAAATGTTTTAGACTGTGTAATTTTCCTTTTGAAGAAACATCATGTTGTGTGTACCGTGCCTATTTCTGAAACCGAAAAATCCTCAAAATTCGAACAGAACCGAACCAAAGCAAACCGAATAAAACCAACGATAATAACATTTGATCAGACAAGTCTGAAACAGAGAGAGACTTATGTTCATAGATCTGTCTCTCTCTAGATATATATACAAAGTATGGAACTTTCAAAACTCGTCTTCTTCAGGTAAGTACTTAACGCGTTTCATATGGAAGTGTATACGATCTTATTAAATAATCTCAGGAGTCAACGCGTGTCTTCAATTTTACTAATCAGAGGACGAAAGAAAGAGAACTCAAACAATTGTCAGTTTATGGAGCTTTGTTTAGCGACTAAGTCTAGAAGACCTAAGAGACGAAAAGTTTATATCTTTCTACTTGAAATAGATTCTCCACTCAAAAAAAGGTTTAACCTTTCTCGAAGAAGGTGTTCTGCAATTGGCGCTTATCATCTGTTAACCCTCTCCTCCGCGGAATCGAATCTTCCAACTTTGGTTTTGCTCCGTTTGTTGTTTCCTCTTCAATCTTCACTTTCACCTTTTTTAGAAAGTTGTGTGTGTTTGCGGCCATAACTTGTTTTGACTTTTGATTCTGATTCTGATTCGTTAAGGTACATTAGCTGTTCAATCACTTCACGTCCTTTCTTCTCCTATATATATGCAGGTAGAAGCTCATCCCAATAAAACGCAAGCGGTGTAGCTTCTTCTCTTCACCCTGGTATGTGATCTATGGTTCTTACTTTTTGGAAGTTCAAGTCTTCATTATGAATATTTCTATTGTGTATTTGACTATTTGTCCAGTACATGTTTTGAAATTTAAGAACTTGTTAACTGCTTCACAAATCATTTCATTGTTTAGACTCTCTGATATGGTATTAATGTAAATGCAGGTAACTGCTAAACTTGAAACCATTGTTGCGTGACATGGGCTACTATAACAATGTAAGTTCCTTTTTGTTTTCTTTCTTTCTTTCTTGCTATTTAACACTCTGTTTCGGAAACTCTTGTTCCATCTCTCGTTAATTTAATTAAAAGCACGTTACTTGAATTGCATTGCAGGTCTTTGATGGATGCAATGACCAAACTGATATCGGTATGTTCTCATTTACCAAGGATTTAATATAAGATTTGAGCCTTTTGTCCATGAATGTTTGAGCTTTTTAACTTATAACGTCTCTTGCTTCTCTCTATATCAGGTGCGGTTATACGTAATGGAAGGGAAGTCATTCTCCAGGTAAGCTCCCTCATCTTCTTTTTGGACTCTTATAGCACGGTTCTTTTAAGTAACTGTGCAATATTTTGGTTTAGATCCTAAGAGAAACTCTGTTTCAGGCTTATAACTGGGAATCTCATAAACATGACTGGTACAAAAACTTGGACTCAAAAGTTCCTGACATCGCAAAATCTGGCTTTACTTCTGCATGGCTGCCACCACCGTCTCAATCTCTTGCACCAGAAGGTTTAGAGGAAAAATGATACTAATACAAATAAGTTATACATACTTAATAATTTGGTTATTACTGTGATTGATTGCAGGGTACCTTCCACAGGACCTTTACTCACTAAACTCAGCATACGGCTCCGAGCATCTCTTGAAATCCTTGCTTCGTAAGATGAAACAATACAAAGTCAGAGCTATGGCTGATATTGTCATCAACCATCGCGTTGGCACAACGAGAGGACATGGTGGAATGTATAACCGCTACGATGGAATCTCATTGCCGTGGGATGAACACGCCGTTACTTCATGTACAGGAGGACTAGTGAGTGATGATTCCTCTTTACATGTTTTTTGAACTTCATTATGTTCTAAGAGAGCTAAAGCAAAAACGTTTTTAAAACTAACAGGGGAACCGAAGCACAGGAGTTAACTTCAATGGAGTTCCAAATGTTGATCATACTCAACACTTTGTTAGGAAAGATATAATCGGTTGGCTTCGTTGGTTGCGCAACACCGTCGGGTTTCAAGACTTCCGTTTTGACTTTGCTAGAGGGTAAGAAGTTGTTTGATTAGCTTGTTTTTTTGTTTGTTTGTTAGTGGAGTTCTTGATCTGTGTAAGTTTTTTGAATGCAAACTGTGTGTAGCTATTCAGCACAGTATGTGAAGGAATACATAGGAGCAGCGAAACCGGTGTTCTCAGTTGGAGAATGTTGGGATTCTTGTAACTACAATGGTCATGGTCTTGACTATAACCAAGGTTTCATAACTCTTCTTCTTCTTCTTATACCGTTTTAACTGTGTTGACAATTGGATGTGATTGAAACTATATCAGTGTTTTTCTCTCTTTGTAGATAGCCATAGACAGCGTATAATCAATTGGATTGATGCCACGGGACAGCTTTCAGCTGCATTTGACTTCACTACTAAAGGAATTCTGCAGGTATAGAACATTGTTTGTTTCAGCTCCTTGTTTTATATGATTCATAGTTTCTTCATTTTATTGAACCTCACATGTCATCTGATGATATACTATAGGAAGCTGTAAAGGGTCAGTATTGGCGTTTATGTGATGCACAAGGGAAGCCTCCTGGAGTAATGGGATGGTGGCCGTCAAGAGCTGTCACCTTCCTTGATAACCATGACACTGGTTCTACTCAGGTATATATCTAACTTATGCACTTTGGTTGATAAACAGAGTCCACATCTTTGCTTACTTTTTTTCTTTTTTTTTGTTGCTCTCACAGGCTCACTGGCCTTTCCCTTCACACCATCTAATGGAGGTAAAGAAGTTCTCCAAACGAAAACACAATCACTTCCTTTTGTCTAATCAAAACAACGAAAATAAAGATGTGTGTGTTTTGTGTCTTTTGTAGGGGTATGCATATATACTTACTCATCCAGGCATACCATGTGTGTTCTATGATCACTTCTACGATTGGGGAAGCTCGATTCATGATCAGATTGTCAAACTGGTATGTTTGTTCACTTCACTCTCTCCTATAGAACCACGAGCTGATGTTTTTTTCTCAAACTGTTCTAAAAACCGGTCTTCTTTGTTCTTTCTATTATTGTTCATTTGACAGATTGACGTTAGGAGGCGACAAGATATACATAGTAGGTCAAAGATTCGTGTTCTGGAAGCAAAGTCGAATTTATACGCAGCCATTGTTGGTGAGAAACTGTGCATGAAGCTTGGAGACGCCTCTTGGTGTCCTTCTGGTAGAGAGTGGACTCTAGCAACAAGTGGCCATCGCTATGCCGTCTGGCACAAGTAATCTTATGGTCTCAAAGGTTTTCTGGCTTTCAGAGTCTACAGATATAAAATCCTGTATTTATAACTATAAATAATGTCCACAGCTTACGTCTTCATGACGCCATATTGTTATAACACATCTTTAGTTTATAAAGTAAGCATTATTTGTGTGTTGACTTGTGTTGTGTTTCAAAAGTTTAAGTATTCCAGATTACAACATACATTATGATGTAAGTGGCAAAGGTTCGTTAGAAAAATAAAACAATAATTTATGTAACTATTCTATATAGTTAACAGATTCAAAACCATATAGTGTAGATTGTATATATTCCACCCAAAGGATAAAAGAGAATGTTAATAAATTACAAATAATAGTTATTGGTGGCCAATAGAGTAGGAGTATAGGAAGTGAGAGATTATATAAGAGCAGCTCCAAAAATACCTTTTATTTTAAAATTTTAAAAATTCTTTATTTGAAGTTTAAAGATGTTATAATTCAAAAACAAAATTTAAACTTAATTTCAAAACAGTTTGTATTTTATACTAATGTTCTTATATTTATCATAACTAATTCAAATCATAGAAATTTTATAAATAACTATCACATATATAAAAATATTACAGCAATATTAATTGATAAATGTTAAATTAAAATATAAAATTATAAACAGAAACATATAATTAAATATTAAACTACAAGCAAAAGACCACATCAAAACTTGTAAATATTGTTGTTGTATAGTTTTAGTTTTCAAATATTTTAAATCTTATCTTGATGTTATTTTAAAAAAAAATTATGTAAAATTTAAATTTCTAAAAATAATTTTAAAATATTTATAAGATAAGAATTTTTAAGGATTGAAACGATATACAACAAAATATATAAGAATTATAATATATTGTATAATTGTAAGGACCAAAATACAAACAAAATATAAAATTTCAAATTTGAAATTTTGAGAAATGACATTATATATTTAAAATTTTACTATTCTTTGACAAAAAAAATTCACTACTCAAAATTTTAAATTTTGAAATTTTAAAATTTCTTTTTGGACAGTTAAAATTTTCATATTTGAAATTATAAAATGTTTTTGGAAATGTTCTACAGCAGCTTATGTTTCTGTTATATATAGGGATAGTTTCATATTTTTGTGTGGTGAAACCCAAACATTATAAATAATTTATTTCAGCGTGAATTAAACCGGGTGCACCTCTCTTACCACTGGAGTTCAAGATTCAAGTTTTGAAAATTTAACAACAAAAGCTCGATACCCTTTTTGCCTTGCAGCATATCATGTCTTATCGTTTGAGGTTTTGACAGTCTTTTCCAACTTGTGTTCTTATATATTTGACTAGTTTTGTATGCTACATGTATGTTAATCATGTATATATAAATATATGTATGTTAAAATTTTGGGAACTGCATAAAGAACAAAATCGAATCAATCATTAACACCATTCTGGGTTCACGTGACATGCGGTGTTAAAAGGTCATATACTAATGATTTCTTCTTCTTAATTGTTTAATGGTCATGGACTAAAGCTGTACTTTGATAAAGCTACAATTTGTTTCGTACTTACAGTTATACAGAACAATGCAGATACATGATTTATGAGGAATTTAGCAGTGACTATTAACCGGAGAAAACGATGATGATGAGCATGTTGATATAACGAAAATGTCCCGTTTGTAACAGTCCCATCATGCAGCTAACGTCAAAATGATATTATAGACCCCATAACTTTTGCTGTATAAAGAGAATGTCCCGAAGATGGAGTGCAAAAGAAAGCTTTCTAAAAGCAAACCAAAAGTGTTGACCTCTTTTACAGTCGAGTTCATGCCTTAAATCTGAAAATCTGTTAACATTTTTATGATCTATCAAGCATGAATAACATTTTTCAAAGATCTTCGTGTATATTAATCTCAATGTTACATTATACATGATGTTTTGGAAGAAAGCATAACACGATTAAGAAAAAATTTACTTAAAAAAAGTATTTTTAAAATTAAAAACTAAAAATAATGCACCTAATTAGAAACGAGGATGTCTAATTTAATTGGTTAAACATTTTTTAATAAAGTTAAAAATGACATAGATATGTCAAAACATCATCTAAAGAGTATGTATTTTGTTATGCCCTTTCTCAAAAAAAAAAAGTATGTATTTTGTTGTAACACATAGCAACAGTGTTATATTTTACTATTCAACACAATATGCGAAATATATTCATGTATAAATGTTCGTCTTGTCATAAACTTTTGAGATATCAAAACGTGTGTAAATAGTCAGTGGTATCAGTGGTATGATTAAAACTATTTAAGAACTGGCTTCACTTGTTACTTTCATAACAATTTTTTTTTGAAACAGCAAACAAATTACAAAAAAAAAACATATTATGAATGAAAGCCATTTCAAAAAAAAAAAACATATTATGAAAAGTAACATGTGAAGCCAATTCTTAAATAGTTTTAATCATATACCACTATTCGACAAACCCGAAGTTTCATTTTCATTTTTCTGCTTTTTGTTCTCTATAGTCAAAAGAACAATAAATTCGTTTTTTATTGAAAAAGTATTTACTTCGTTTTACCGGATAGTTCAAATTCAAACAAAACAAAACAAATACGAAACCTATTTTGTCAACCTCGTTCATATCTTCTTAAACAGAACTGTATTAAACCCGTTCAGGCTAACTTTGTAGATTCAGCTTCTTTTCTTTTGTATATATATTTTTTTCTTAAAGATATAGATCATATTATTACAATAATGTTGTCAGTGACTAAGCAGCAAGATATCACAAATGCATTATTCCAAGAAATGAACATGTCATTATCTACTGAATTCTGGTATAATGTAGTATGATGGTTCCGTTCCTTGGTTTAAAAATGGAGACTGAAAGCTAGTAAAATCAAAGATGTGAGAATTTAATGGAGAGAACTGTTTGGGTGGAGTGGTAGATTTTGAGGCAATAAATAGTGGGGAAAATTATGAGTTGTTGCAGTTAATGCACGCAAGGCATGCAATGCTTACTCATCCATACTTCTAATAAAAAGTTAATTTATTGGAATATGTTCCGTTAATTAAGAGAATACTATAACCAGTGAATGAATAAAATAAGAAGAAAACAAATTGTCACAAGGAATAAATGAGACGAGACTTTGGAGGTTGTGGGAGTGATGAGTGCGACATATCAAACGACAGAAGGGAAGTATGACCTTATAATAAATTATGAATTGATGTCATTTTAATTGTATTTTCGTCATTTGAAGTAAGAAGACAAGATGAACCTTATTATTGAATACTATATGAAGTAATTAGCGTATCATGGTTAATTACTAGGTTAAAAGGTTGATCTTCATTCTAAAATCTGTGTTAGCATTTAGACGAGCCTAGGATTCTGCAATCCACTCCATGGTGGAGTAGTAAATGGACCCATCAGTTGGAAGTTGCCTCACACAGAAGTCAGCGATTGTTAATTTTGTTATTCAGATTTATAACTTTTAAAGATTTATTTTGTCAGTTCAGTAGCATCATAGATTAATAACCATAGTCAATTATAAAATGGTGCCGTTTAACTTGTGGTCCGGACAAAAAGTATGAAAAGGGAAGAAGAAAAACGAACGGTAAGCGATATGCATGAAAGAGAGAACCCCGTTGAGTTTCTTTTGACATTTTATTAAAAAGAAAAATTAACAACCATTAGGAAAGTAAAAGAAAAACCACAAAAGAAAATTTATTTAGCTTATATTATTAGGTTTTTGTTTTCTTTACATCTTCCTTGTTTATCGCATCTCTCTCTCTCTAGCCTAGCTCTCTCCCTTCACAGTTTTTCTGTTCATAGTTGTTAGATCTCATGTCTTTTCGAATCCGAATCTTTAAACCGATCTCCTCTCCTTTGATTAAACCCATCCATATAGTTTCCAGCTTTTTAGACGATTGTTGTTGGATCTTCTCCGTAGCTTTGTGACTACACAATCTAGGGTTTGGTTTCTTTTGTTTTTCCTTTATAAAATATTTATGAGTTCATAATTTTTTTGCTACACAACACTCTATATACCATCATTAAGAGAAACCCATATACTTCTTTCTTTACCTCTCTCACTATTGTTCAATATCTTTACGTACTCGCTTTACCTTTTGTTCTCTTCTTTTATATAGTAACCCTTTCGCTCCTTGCTGTGTACAACGGAAAGGTAAAGTTTGGATCGTGAACCTTTTTGATCATGTGGGTTTGACAAAAGAGTTTCTTACAGAGATCTTTGGCATTCTGTCCACCTCCTGTCTGTAAGTGTATTTGCGTAACTATGTTGTGTTTTCTGAGAGGAGGTGGGCATACTGCCAATAGAGATCTGTTAGGGTTTCTTTGTAAAACCCCTCATGATTTGATGTATTCAAGATTGTACATATACATGGGCTCATGGTAATCAAGATCACTTGATGAATACTAAGATCTGACTTTGAAGAAAAATGGTATTAAAGATTTATCACGTTCATCATTTCTTTAATTTTCAGTGGCGTTGACATGTGTTTAATTTGGAAGGAGTAGTGATGTTGGAGACGTTTACATCATCTAGGAAAGGTAAAGTGATTCATAAAGAAAGAGGACCTATTACTCGAAAAGGTATAATATACGTAGATTGAAATCATAGGAGACTTTGGTGATGGAAAAAGAAAATTTACTCTTATCTCTTTTATGTTTTTGAAGCCCACAAGTTATTATGATGTCTTATTTTCTTGAAGTTGGAATCTATATTTATACGAAGTAGTAACTTTGTGTTTTATTTATAAAATTGCATGTTTCTATGTTAGGTGATGATAATGTTCAATCTGATAACATGGTTCGAGAAAAATCAACTTCAATCTTAAAATTGCTATATGTTTAGTCATTATGAGGTTTTCTTTTGTTGAAGTTTGAATGAATATTATGTGGTAATATGAGTAGTGTACAAGGTATATATGCTATGGGACATTGTAGTCTTGTAATTGTTTTAATAAAATGGTGTTTTGTTGCTAGACTATTCCATAATAGATTTACTATTACACTTTGTTATTCCTCCTTGCATTTGTAGATATATAACTTGTAAGTCAATTCCTATAAACTAGGATAAGACCCGCGCCTTGCGCGGGATGAAGCTATTATTTTTATTATGTTTTGAAAAATGAATCAATAGTTCGGTTTCATTCGGATTAGAAGTGTTCAATCCGGATATCGAGTTTCGGTTCGGCTCGAGTTTTTGGTATTTCGATTATTAAAACTAGGAAACCACCCCGCGCGTAAACGCGCGGGAGAAAAGATGTTTAATTTTTATATTTTAAAGATATCAACAATTTATATTAATTGATAAATCATTCGAAACATTTAATAAACTAATTGATTTGTATTGAGATAAAAATTTAAACAATAATCTTATATACGAAATGATAGAAAATATAATTTGTGTTTGAAAATGTATAAATTTAAATTTTATGTGTTTGGCATAGAAATTTCAGTAACAAATCATCTCCAATTATTTTATTTCTTTTTTTTATGGTTGTTTGACTTCTTCAATTGCTTGCACTGTTGTATTTAGATTATTAGCTTCACTTTGTTTTAAAGTTAAATGTAAGTTATTATTTATAATTTTTCTGATTTGTATTCCCAAAAAAATTATATTCAAAATATATTGTACATATTCATTACTAATTGGGTTGCCTATAATTCATGTAACCGTTAGTCCAGCTGAACTTGACTGATAATTGAATGATGTTACTTTAACATTGAATTTAAAAATTTTCCCAATAAACTTTTCTGAAAGGTAGGAGATGATAGCATTATTACTTGAATCATTATATAATTGTTCCTGCATATGGTAATTTTAAATATTAATATCTGATTATACCATATACACAGAATATATATAACATATACACAGAATTTTTTTGAAAATTTGTTCTCCACATTTCATTTTAATATTTTCAAAAATTTTGTATGAAGAGAGTTTCATTCCTTCCATATCAATTTGTTCTTTGTTTGACAATTAGTGGACCTATTTCCTTTTTATAGAGAGAAAAAAGCTTCAACCATTGCATCTTTTAGTTCTGAAAGGTTGTGTTGTTTCTTTACTCATAACTTTTCTGTTTTTACAATTAATTTATTTATGTATAATAATAACTAAACTGACATTTTTTTATTCCTTAAGAATGTGCCTTTTGGTATAAAAAACATTTATTTCACTAACTATGGAATAGTGTAATTTTTCTCATTTTAAATATGTATCACCTCATTCATACAATAATATAGTTTTCAACGTATTATGTATTATATTGTACATTTATTTTATTTTATTTTTATACATAGTGATAAACTAAACAATACTACGTCTTAAAGAATATGAAGATAGGTTGAAGTTGTTTTGTCCTCTTAGGCTTTATTTTGTGAAATCTACTTTATTAAAATATATAATCATTATTTTTATCTACTATAGAAAGTCATACTAAAACCATTTAATTCATTTAACTTATTTTATTATTTACATTAATAAAATAAATATATGATATTTTTAGAATATCCTTATAGTTCATAAGGATATCAGTAATAAGTTTTACTTAAATGAATAACAAAAAAGTTTGTGAAAGTATCACTAATTAGTAAAAAAAAAAGTTATAAGTTATGTTAAAATAATACATTAAATAATATATTAATAATTTTTTTTCTAAGTTATTTCTTATGACATATTTTGTAAATAATATTTTTTTATAACCTATACCATTGGATATACTTAAACTGGCACCTTATTTAAGTGAACAGATACTGAATAAATGGTTCTGTAAAGAGTATTAACAATAAAAGTCTCACAAAATCTGTCAACTAAATTTATTTCATCACAAAAATTTATTACATACATACAATAATTAGTTTAAAGATTATAGTGTTTTTAGAAAAAAAAATTGTGTTCACCATTTTTTAATTGTAACCATCTAATTATTCTAATTTAATATACGGTACTTGTTTTTGATTTCCCGTTTATATTTCCCTTGAGAACTTATCGAGTAATTAGGGAGAAAACTTACCTCGCTTAATGGTAAAATCAAAATGACAAATTGAAAGCTTAAGATTTGTTTCCGAGTTTAGTTTTCATCTAATATTTACATGCTCAATTTTTTTTCTTACACCCTTGAAACCGGTTTATTGTTTCCAAACCACAGTTTCAATATAGCGAAAAATATCAGTATCTCCTTGCTCATAAACGGAAAGTAATATTTCCTCCGTTCATAAAAGATCTATATTCTAGAGAAATTTTTGGTTTCTAAAATTTCTATTTTTTCATTTTCAATGCATATTTTATTAAATAATTGCAAATTTCAAAAAATTTAATTGCATTTATTAGATTTTTTTGGCTTAAAATTATGGAAAAAAGTAATAACAAAAACTATGCAAATTTAATGTGTGTTTTTAATTTCTGTGAAAATCCTAGAATATAGATCTTTTAGGAATGAAGGGAATAGTGTGTTGTTTAATAATAAATACAAATCAGAACTAAGAGCAAGTTTATTGATGTCTCTTAGCTATGTTTCTTACTAATAAAATATAAAAAAGTAATTAAAAGTATGAGAGAGAAATAAGAGATGTCCCTTATTTAAGGAATCTGAGATACATCCCTTAGCTTGATCTATTATTTTTCTTCCACATGTCTCTTTGTGAATGATTTATTTTATTTTGTTAAAATAAATTTTAGTTATATAATTATTTTATTAATAAAAGTTATCTAAGAGACTCAATTGTGGGTATACACCAGTAAACATGCTTAAGTAATCTATTTACATATGTGGAAGAGAGGGAAGGATGGCATTTGACCAGTAGCCAATGAGTCCTTCAAATACTCTAGATATTAGGCATGCGAAGATTTTTCTTTTTTTTGTGAGCATTATGTTTTTTTTTTAAAAACTGTTAATATAAATATTTTACTTTTTTCAAATAGGGACACAAAAATTATAAGTAAAAATAAACTAAAAGTAAAAGAAATAGTGATAAATATAAATACATCTTAGACAGTATATTAGAGATTTATTTTTAAAATAAATTCATAATATCTTATCAATCCTTTGAATTTTACCATAATTGTAATATGAGTGCCATATAAAATGACTTTAAAATATTTTGTAACATTTTTAATATAATCTTCTGTAAATTGTTATGTTATTCTGTTTGGTTTTTAAGATAATTTATCTAACAATTGTGAAGTTTGGAGCTTAATATGGTATATATTTCTAAACTTTTTACATTAGTCTTCTTTTGCCCTAAGTAGTTACATCTCTTATAATAGTCTTTATTTTCTTTAATTATTCTATAGTTGCATCTACTTTTTTTTTTTGGTCAAACTATAGTTGCATCTTCTAAAAATGTCATTTGTCTTGAAAATTGTATCATGATAAACTTAACAGATTGCATCAAATAACTTTATGCTGTTTATTAAACACTAAATTTTATTATCACCATTTGTCTTCCATTTAGTGTTCCATCAATGTTTTATTTTTATGGTCATGAGATATGTTATAATAATATTAATATTGATATTTTATTTATAATTTTAAATTGATTAATTCACAAAATTTCATTTGTTCCAAACTTATCTGATAGATAAATAAAACTTCACAAGCTTACTCATTCATATTTTTCTATCATTGAAAATATTTTATCTCTATTTTAGTGTTTCATATTTATGCAAACTTTTGGTTGCAATATTTTCAAAAAAGATAAAATAATATTCAAAAAATGTAAACTTTACGCATAGAGTATATAAAATAATATTAAAATATAAACTTTTATGTATGTACAAATTTGATTAATAAATCAAATATCTATAATATATTATATTAAATAATTTACAGTTTTAATTAAAAATTAGATGGTCCGCGTGAACGCGCAGATTTGTTTCTTAGTATGTTAAATATCTGAACAACAAAAGATAATAATAATGAGTTCAAAACTTCAAATTCTTGTGTTTTTGTAAGTTTTGTTACATTTAACAATAACAAAAGTACTGTTGACAAAAGAAAAACAATAACAAAATTACTTGGAGAAAAAAGTTGTATTTTTTAAATGTTTCTACGGTCGGGTATTAAACTGTAATCAAACTGATTTCAGTCGGTATAAAAAAAACAATTATTTTACTAACTAATTTTTGCTAAGATTTTCCATATTAAATTACGTTAGGCGTAACTCGGACAGTCGGTTGAGTCTGACATTTAACCAAATATCAGAGATTTCTATATTTTATGGATATGTTTATATATACATATTAATCGATTTATTGACCAAAACAACTAATTGATATAAGAATTAAGAAGATACCAGGCACGGTATTATGTGGCCAGTGTCTTTTTTTTTTTTTTGTAACTGATGTGGCCAGTGTCTAGAATAGGAAGAGTAGCTTGATTTGAACAACAAATCGGAAGTTCGACTGAAACGTTTCTACGCGTGTAACTTTTTTTAAAAAATGTTTTCTTTTGAAGAGTGGCAAAATAGTTTTTTCTTCTTCTTTTATTGTCGTTAAAGTTTTCTGCAACTTTTACGATAGAACTGTCACATCCAAAAAGTATTGTGCTTTCTTGTTGTTCTTCCATTAAATCTGTAGAGTTGGCTTGATTATTTCGATTGTACGCATTAAAGCTCGGCAAATTAAGATTTTTTACAGTAAAACGGATTTTTAACCTTTTAACGCCAAAACGCCACGATTGTCTCCCCGAGTATTCCAACGCTGCCTAATCACCTTCCACACGCGCATATAACTGTAGATAAATAGCAATCGAGACAATCACAGTTCTTCAATTTGAAACTCTTGTTAGATGATGCAGATTTTAAAATTGAACGTCTTAGTTATTTGTTTTTATCAGCGGACATCTTACTTCTAGTCAATGACATCTTCCTCTAAATTTGAAAGAGAAAAAATAAATAATCCACTTCCTTTTGATGGATTAAGTAAAGCTTTGGTTACCTTTTGTTCTTCCCAAAGAGCGAGATAATTGACTAATTCTGAATGGCAATTATAATATCAATAACGCAAGAAGGCATCTAAGTTGTTACTTTTAGCAATCAGTCATTTTTCTTCTTCTTCTTTCTTCCCTATAAGCCAAAGCAACAGAAACAGAAGATAAGTATCGCAAATAATCAGACAGAATAGTTTATAAAGGAAAGTAAGAACCTTTAAATCAAAAACAGGTTTCACATCATCCTAATCGAAACCATCATCAGTATCATCGTTAACATCCACAAGAGCAAGATCCCTCTGTTTATGAACTGCAGGCACAAACCAAAAATCAATTAAATATCTTGTAACGAGCAATCGATCACACAAATTCATAATTTTACCACTCATCAAACTCGCAACTCCATTAGAAACAGAGAATAGAAACAGAGACTTTGCCATTCAAATGATCGGTTGAAACAAATAACTGACGAGATTTGGCGACAGTAGAATCATAGATCATATAAATGCTGAGATGATGATGCCTACGAATAGATGCGAAAAAGACTCTAAATTTCAATATATAATCTTGTTAATAGATGCAACTTGTTAAAGGACGCGTCTGTACAAGTTTGTAGTCTAAGAGAAGTGTCGCTTGGGAGAAGACCACAAAAGAAGCGTTGTTTCGCGGAAAAATTGCTGACGTAAGACTATTATATAAACACAGTATTAGAACCGTTAAATCATCAAACTAAGACAAACTCAGCCGTTAGATTAAAATTTTATTTTCCTATAAAAAAAAGATTACATCATTTTGAGTTTGCTATTATATATAGATATAACTATTATTCTAAATATATATGTAGTTCAGTTTGATTTGGTTTATATACCATCGGTTTTCAGTTTATTCAATTTTATACCAAAAAACATGATTATTTAGTTTGAGATCATATTATATATTATACAAATATATAATATGATCATATTTAGAGTCATATTGTCACAGAGTCATTTATTAAAAAATATTATATATTTAAATTAAAGAATAAAAAACAAAAGAGGCTTGTATGATCTAATAAAATGATCAAATCTAAAAATAATATCAAAACACTAAATTTTGAAAATAAAAATAAAAAACAAAACAGAAGCATGAAAGAAAAGTTTTTATATTCTTCCATATTTAGTGTTAATCAAACCAATATGTCTTCGATTGAACACAACTCTGTTTGTTTAAAGATAAAAAAAGTTGTAAAGAATTTCAACTAATTTTTGTCCATCAAATTTATAATCTTTACTTCAATTTAGTTACTGTTAAAAAAGATCAAAATAAGAAGTCTAAGTTGTAATAAACTGTTAGCTATTTACAAATTATAATTATAGTTCAACTCATGTAACAAATAGATATTCATGCGTCGTTATAAATATATACATATTTACATGTTTCAGTTTAATCGGTTATAAATCAAACCATATCCAAATCCTATGGTTTTTATAAAATCACATCCATTCGGTTTGTATGGTATATACCAAAAATAACCATATTATCGATTNTCATGTAACAAATAGATATTCATGCGTCGTTATAAATATATACATATTTACATGTTTCAGTTTAATCGGTTATAAATCAAACCATATCCAAATCCTATGGTTTTTATAAAATCACATCCATTCGGTTTGTATGGTATATACCAAAAATAACCATATTATCGATTGTTAATATCTTTTAAAAATATAAAATTAAAAAAAAGAACTAAGAAATTTAAATCATTGATAACAAAAAATTTCAATGTGAAAAATTTAATAATTTAATAATTTATAAATGTTCTTGAAAATTTATTGTGGATTTTGAAATTAAAATATTTATGTAATCTTATATGGTATATAGTTTAATCTGTATATATATTTGTTTTATTATTGAATGATACTTTTTACTTATATGGTTTTAAAATCATGTATATCTTTTTTATAATAAAAATGTTAAACTATTGATCATTAATTTTTAACATAATAATTTTAATATTTTAGTTATTTATTCTCGTTTTTTAAAATTCAAAATATAACCTATACGAAAAAAAAATCTAAAGTTTAATTTTATAGCTAATTTGATTGTTTAATTTATTTTAATAATATAAAATTAAAGAAAAATGATGGAGGATATATAAACTGTAATCAAATATTTATTATTAGAATCATTAAGTGTCATATATATATATATATATATATTAGTCATTTATGGTAATTCCGTAGGTTTTATTTATGGAAAGAAAATAAAATAGTAATATATCTAGGGGAACAATCATAAATGTTTCTATCATAAATATCATATCATATCATCATATCATATAATTTGACCAACGAATGTATCTAGCGAAATATAAAATTCGAACGTGGACTTACTTATTTTTCAATTGAATGTAATTGATTACCTAATTGAGTGACACCTAAGCATAGGGTCTTTTTTAATTATTACAAAATTGAGGTTACAATTTTTTAAATGTTTCTCCTTTAATATATAAGGGATTAGGCTTCTTAATGGCAAATTTTTATTAATTAGGTTATATATGGTTCCAAACTGTTTTGCAATTGTCCATGGCACCAGATTAATCAAAATACTTGCTGTTTTAGGTTGAATCAATCAAATGATCCGAGTTATATACTTACATGGTATTTTAACTTTGTATTATTTTTTATTAATTGAATTTGAACGCAGGTAAACTAACAAATGGATTTAATCGTGTTGTAATATGACTTTACGTGACGGAGTAAACATCCCTATGTACAATGCCCGACGTCTTCGATGTGCCTACGGTTCTAGGGATTACATAGGGAATAATAATAATATTTTACATTTACCAAAAAATTGTTTTAAAATATAAATTAAAATGAAAATTTTCTCTGGTAGGCTCATCATTGGAACTGTGTCAGTTCCCTTTTATTTGTTATCCTTTTCAAGGCAATCTCCAACTTTATCACATTTGCCCGATGTATTTATGCGCGCGTGACTTGCGATTTCCCGTTCTTGACTACGCTTTACTCCGTTACCGTTACGTAGGGTCAATGTTATTAGCTACTACTATTTCTATTCTCTCGTTTGGTCAAATTAAAACATCTCCATTAGTTAGTCTATCGTGTAGAGTATGATTAGTCTTCTGCAAACTGCATAAACAAGAGTATTTAATTAAAAATTGTGGTAGTCCAAAACCTACTGCTTTACCCTAAGCGTGGAAAAGTTACGTAATATGGTCTAGTGGTCAAAGTTTAAATAGTTTTTATATCTAAATTTGGGATTCGAATTCTAAATTATGTAACTTTTAGGTATCGATTTCTAGAAAAATGCAAATTATGTAGAAAATTAGAGAAAATATTTATAAGAAATCTTTAGTATGGCGCAAAGAGTACTGTTAAGAATGAATCTCACGGTTCAGAATGATTGTAGTTAGTCGTGAATCTGCATAAAGCAGATAGATTATTGGTTATAATATTGTCTATATAATGCTTTAAATAATTCGTAATAGCACAAAAAATGGTAAAAAAGTCTCCGTCGCACAAACGTTTAAGTGTTTCAACACTAAAAACGAGAGTGGATGGGCTTTTATATAATGGACTCAAGCTCACTACCACTTTATCTCTTTAAAATATGGGCTTTTGATTCTATTATAACTTAAATGGCTTTAAATATAGCTCCAGTTTATCCTATGCATCAATGTTAGTAAAAACCGATGCTGAAAGCGTTTGCACATCACGCGCTTGTGACCGTCCCAGCAATCCGTTTCTGCTTCACGCGCCGCCTCCGTATAAATATCTTACGCAAATCTTCTTCTTCTTCTCCTCTCCTCAACGAAGCCTTCTCCAACTTACACGTGTCTAGTTCTCGTCGTTACTGCTCGTCGTCTTCTTCTTCTCGCCCAAGCTCAGCGATCATGGGATCTTCTTCCGAGCGACTACACTATCCTCTAGCTCGGCGTGATGATTCCGTCGTGGAGGATTATCACGGCGTCAAAGTCGCCGATCCGTACCGTTGGTAAGTGTTTCTCGTTCTCAAGCTATCTGCATTCACTTAGGGTTTGTTAGATCCCCAAGGAAATGAGGATAGCTTAATTAGATTACGAATCACATTTTGGATGTTGACTTAGAGAATGATGTTAAGATGAACTATAATGGATTCGTCATTGATTTGATAGGTTAGAGGATCCTGATGCTGAAGAAGTGAAGCAGTTCGTCGAGAACCAAGTGAAATTGACTGATTCTGTACTCGCAAAGTGCGAAACGAAGGAGAAGCTTCATGAGAATATAACATCTCTCTTTGATCACCCACGCTACGATTCACCGTTCAGGAGAGGGAATAAGTACTTTTACTTCCACAACGCTGGCCTACAAGCTCAGGATGTGTTGTATATGCAGGTGCTTTGTTGTTAACACATATGGCTTTATGCATCATGCTTGAGTTTTTTTTTTTTTCATTGACCTTGATTGTTATGGTGTTAAAAGGATGATTTGGATGCTGAGGCAGTGGTTTTGCTTGATCCGAACACTCTTAGTGATGATGGAACAGTGGCGTTGAACACTTTTTCTGTTAGCGAGGATGCTAAGTACTTGGCCTATGGTCTTAGTTCTAGTGGGAGTGACTGGGTGACGATTAAGCTGATCAAGATTGATGATAAGAAAGTGGAGCCTGATACTTTATCATGGGTATGGTGATTAAGCTGGTGCTGATTAGTGTCATTGATCAATAAAGTTCGACCAATTAGAATTGTGATTTTTTTTTTTTTTTAAACAGGTTAAGTTTAGTGGGATTACATGGACGCATGATAGCAAGGGATTTTTCTATGGTCGTTACCCTGCACCAAAGTAAGTAACTATATATTACGTGATTTCTGGCTTAAGAGATGGACAAGATGTGTTGGAAGAAGCCTTTTAGTATAGTTCAGATAGGTTAGTTGCTCTGTGCATCTGATTTGTTTATCTTCTGCAGGGATGGAGAGGATATCGATGCTGGCACTGAGACTAACTCTAACCTTTATCATGAGCTGTATTACCATTTCATTGGGACAGATCAATCTCAAGATATCTTGTGCTGGAGAGATTCTGAGAATCCCAAGTATATGTTCGGAGCTGAAGTCACCGACGATGGGAAGGTAACATAACCAGTTCTTATCTTGGGTTCTTTAACCTTGATTTAGCTCTTAAACATCACTTTTCCTATAGTTTCTGTTAGAAAAGCATTTTGATCCATTTTGTTTTTGAATGGCCATGGCTTCAAACTTAGAGTAGATCCAGTGGTTTTTTTAACTAGAACTTCGGTTAGTAGTTTTGAGTTCCAGTTTAAATTTCATCATGTTGTATCTTCATGCAGTTTCTAGTCATGAACATTGAAGAGGGTTGTGACCCTGTCAACAAATTATACTACTGCGATCTATCTTCACTTTCAGGAGGTCTCGAGAGTTTCAGAGGAAGCAGCAGTTTTCTTCCGTTCATTAAACTTGTTGACACACTTGACGCACAGTATACTGTTATCTCGAATGATGAGACGCTGTTTACTTTCCTGACAAATAAAGATGCCCCTAAATACAAATTAGTCCGCGTTGATCTGAAGGAACCAAACAGCTGGACTGATGTTGTTGAAGAACATGGAAAGGATGTCCTAGCGTCGGCTTGTGCAGTCAATGGGAATCAACTGGTCACATGTTATATGAGCGATGTTAAGCACATTCTGCAAATTAGGGACATGAAATCTGGCTCTTTGCTTCACCAGTTACCTCTAGATATTGGTTCAGTATCAGATGTTTCTGCTCGGCGCAAGGACAATACCTTCTTCTTTAGCTTTACCAGCTTCCTCACTCCCGGTGTGATTTACAAATGTGACTTGGCCAATGAAGCTCCAGAAGTTAAGGTGTTCCGAGAGGTCGCTGTTCCCGGATTTGACAGGGAGGCATTTGAAGCCACTCAGGTAACACTTTTTCTTATAGCATCGTCCTATTTCTTTCATAATTATCTTTGCTTTTGCGTATGTTAGAGTTGCTTTTGTTCCTATTCATAGGTCTTCTATCCCAGCAAAGATGGAACGAAGATACCAATGTTTATTGTGGCGAAAAAAGATATCAAGCTAGATGGCTCACACCCATGTTTGCTCTATGCATATGGTGGTTTTAACATAAGCATAACACCATCTTTCAGTGCAAGTCGTATCGTGCTCAGCAAGCATCTCGGTGCTGTTTTCTGCATTGCAAACATTCGGGGTGGTGGGGAGTACGGGGAGGAATGGCACAAAGCGGGTTCACTTGCCAACAAGCAAAACTGCTTCGATGACTTCATATCTGGGGCAGAGTATCTCGTGTCGGCTGGTTATACACAACCGAGCAAGCTGTGTATTGAAGGTGGCAGTAATGGTGGACTACTGATCGGTGCTTGCATTAATCAGGTAAGTATATACAGATGGATAGAAAGCTAATAATCTACAATCTTCATTTCATTTAGTTGGCATAGTGAGATAGAATCTTTTTATTTCTGTGCAGAGACCAGACCTTTTTGGATGTGCTTTAGCTCACGTGGGAGTCATGGATATGTTACGGTTTCACAAGTTTACCATTGGTGAGTTCAGTTATCCGCACTCTCTTTTTCGTTCCTGTAATGTATTAATAACGCAGGATCTGTTATGTATGCATAGGCCATGCCTGGACTACTGACTATGGTTGCTCCGAGAATGAAGAGGAGTTTCATTGGCTGATAAAGTGAGTGTTAAAACATATGATATCTGATGTTGCGCTGAGTTTTTCCCAATGCTAATAAAAAAAAAATACAATCTGGGTGTGAATATAAAAGGTACTCGCCTCTGCATAATGTGAAGAGGCCATGGGAGCAACAAAGCGGCAATTCAGTTCAGTACCCATCAACCATGTTACTGACAGCTGATCACGATGACAGAGTTGTGCCGCTTCACTCTTTGAAGTTGCTTGCGGTCCGTTTCCACACGCTTTTTTATTTTTAATATTTGATTGTGACTCTCTTTTTTAAGGAGTTTGCAATGCGTATTGTTAAACTCGTATACATCTGCAGACGTTGCAGTACGTGCTGTGCACAAGCTTGGAGAATAGTCCACAGACGAACCCCATAATTGGTCGTATAGAAGTTAAGGCCGGCCACGGAGCTGGTCGCCCAACCAAAAAGATGGTAATGACTATATTCTTGGAGCTGGTCTGGTCACACATACATTTTTCCATGGCTGACTGATTTTGAGATTTTGAACAGATTGATGAAGCGGCCGATCGGTATGCGTTCATGGCAAAGATGGTTAAGGCTCCATGGACTGAGTAAAGCAAAAAAAGATTCCTTACCTACAAGTCGCGAGAGATCTTTCTCATTTTGTTGTACCCGAAAGACTTCTTCGTATGAGTTACGCTTAAACAAAGGTTTTCAGCTTTCCATTCACGCTTTATGAGTCAGTTCATTGACTGCCAAAACTAGTCTTTTTGATAAAAACTATAGTCTTTGGTGTCGGTTATTATGACTTTCATATTTAGTTAGCCGACGGGAACATGAACCAAATCAATAAAGCTTACTACCTCATTGAACAGACCTGTCTGTAAAATCGCAAACGCAACAGCTGACAATTTGAAGTTACGCCGGTCTGTTGCGGCTTCTGAATGATACGGTCGGAGTATGTTAATGTTGCTTTAGAAGTAAAGTGAGAACCAATGATACTAATTCAACCAGTTACCACAATTTTTTTTTTCACTATGTTAAACTAGGTGATTTTCCCGTGTTCATGCACGGACATATATATTTATAAAATAAATATACAATAATAATTGATTGATATTTACTTTAATTTTTAAATTAATTTATAGTTTGTATGTCTAACTTATAATAATATTATATTATTTTAATTATATATATAATTTTAGATATGTTATATTTAGTCTATTTTATTGTTTTTACGGTCGATTTAGTTATCATTTAAATATATTGGATTCTATCTTTTTATCTAAATTCAACTATAATCTTTTATAGTTTAAATATATTAAGTTTTTGATTAATTGTCTTATTTGCATTTATGCTGGTTGTTATCTTAGAAATATAAGTATATTTAGTAAGATTATTATAACTTAAGATTTTTTGTGCTTAGAAGGAAAAAAAATAAAAACTAAAGTGTCTCATTCTAAATTACATACATAAGTAACTAATGAATTTTTAGAAGCTTTTGAACACATATAAATATTTACAATAATTAAAATATTTTATAAATTCTAAACAAATTTATGCTTTAGATTGATTGGATGGTAAACTAAAATTTATTTTAAATAATTTTAAAAATAAGGATTCTGATTTAGTATTTTGACTATGGTTATATTAAGTTTCACAAACATAAAAACAGAAAATTAAAAATCAAAAGATTTATTAACAAAACAGATAATTTTAACTATTAAAATATAATATATCTACCTCGTTAAATTGTATAATGTTATGGTATTTTAAAATAATTGTAGTTATTTTCTGTTTTTATGTTTGTGAAATTTAATATAACCATAATCAAAATACTTAAGTAAATCAGAATCCTTATTCTTAAAACAGATAATTTTAACTATTAAAATATAATATATCTACCTCTTTAAATTATATATTGTTGTGATATTTTAAAATAATTGTAGTTACTTGATCAAAAGATTTTTATTATTAAATTTATTTTGTAGTTTTATTTTTAGTATCTCTTAAAATAGTAAGTAAAAAGTGATTGTTTTCGAGAAATTATACTATATTAATAAAATATAATTTATATTTTTACTGTAATTGTAAGATATTATAGTCAAATCAATATACTAAAAAATAATTTCAATAATACTAATTGTAAAAAAATGTCAATTAAACATATATCAGTTTATGTTAGTTGATTATTTTATGTAATCATCTAATAAAATAGATATATATATATATATATATAAATAATTATTTTGAAAATATATATATATAAAGAAAAAATATTTCTTTTTCTAATAGCAATATTTTTTGTGTGAATTTTTTTTATGAATTCACATTATATACATATATTGTTTTTTTATCTAAGAAGATATAGATATAAAGTATTTTATTACTTAAAAGGTATATTTTATGCTATTTAAAATATATTTAAATTAAATATTACTATTTTGTGAATTTTCCTTTTTTATGAAATCATATTATATATACATATATTTTCGTTTTCAAATAGTTTTATAAATTTTATAAATGTTTCCATTTTATTTTATATTGTTATTTGGAAATTTTTAAAAAGGAAATAATATTTAATTGTATTTTTAATTTATTAGGGGTATCATAGTAATCAACCAGCATGAGAGTTAACGTGAGCGCGACACCTAAGAAAGTGACTTCTCAAATAATATTATAGAGATATTAATATTCTTTAACATGTGTTTAATTGTTGTCACATATATATATAGTAGTTGTTTTATCTACATGAGGGCGTAATCTTATTGATATAATTTATAAATTAAAAAATCAAAATCATAAACTGTTTTTTATTTTCTGCTTTTTTTCTTTCTTTTCCACAGTTTTCATCTGTCTGTTTAAACACCAACGAAATTTATAAAACTATAAAAATACCCATATATCAAAGAAATAAAATTAGAAGGTAACTTAACATAAAATTTCTGTTCTAACTTAACATAAAATAAAACCGCAATATCGGCTGATAAGAATTCGTACTTTCTGTTAGTGTTAGTATTTATGTTGTCCATCTTATTTTCAGTTTCTTAGTGCTTTTCCTTTGATGTTTCATCCATTGCTTCATCATAGTTTTGAACTTACCCTCTTGTTGAATTATAGGTGCGATGGCTTGATGATATAGTGAAAACGTGGGCTGTTTCTTTGGCTGGTATATTAATCCATCTTACTAACCACGAAAATAATATTTTTTTACCTTGTTACCGAGTATTTTGAGCAGCATATTCATAAGAGTAGAGTAGGTCTTGAGAGCTCACAAAATCTTGCTTGAAAACCCCATTACCAGTATTTTGAATTTTCTACATTGTAGTTTATCATATCTTGCATCTCAGCTAAAAATATTCCACGAACTCTTGGTTAGAATAATCTTTACGGTCAAGAGATTATTCTAATCTTGGTTAAACAAATTGATAAACAAAGATTATTTTAGAGTTTAGACATCAAGACAATTCTAAAATTGATTTGGCTGAGTATTCGCAGGCAACTGTGACCATTGTTCTTAAAAAAGTCACTTTTTGTTTTAGGAATTAGGATATACACAAATTGTAAACATTTGAATTTGGGATAATAGGGATGCACAAGAGAATTACCATCTTCTCTAACAATTTTTTTTTTTTCAGATTTTGTATCCCAAATTACGAATATTAATATTCCAGTAGGTGCGTATGCCCTCATAATTTATAGCTTACATAGTTTATTGAATTCCTATATATTGCGGTTTTATTTTATGTTGTTTTGTTGGAAATTATAGATTGAGATATATTTATGGAGTTTAGAACTTAAAAAAGAAATTTGATCAAAAACTTATACAAAATACCATTTGTAAGTCAATACTATAGTCATTACGGTTCAATTAATCTTCATTATCTATTAGAAAGGCATATGGATAACTCTGTTGATGGAGACGGAGTTAGTTTCCACTTACTAAGCTATATCAAAGTTAAAACAATATTAGTTGGTGAAAGAAAGCAAAATGGTTTTGGCGTTGCTAATTATAAATACACGTGAGACTCCACAGGCGATGAACCAAATATCTTCTATATATATTTGAGTAGCATTAGTACCAAAAAAACTTTTTTTCTATGTAATTAATGAAATGTCATATTGTTAATGTGTGAGCACAACAAATATTCTCCCCAAATTAAAGGATGTGTATTAAACTACTAGTTTGAGGTGATTGTTATTAAAAATAAATTTATTTATTATTAAATTAATGTTTAAAGAAATGTTTTAAAATCTTGTGTTATTGAACTTATCATTTTATAACATATTATGAAATTCATTTTTATTGAAATAAATTAAGTAGTACATTTTAGAACGTTTCAAATGTTTCTAGAATGTATTTTTTAATTATAAAAATAAAAGTTTCAATCAAATGGTGTTAGATAAAATTCTATAGTGATATAATAAAAACATACCAAATTTTCGAATGCACATAAAATCATTTAAAACTCATTAAAAATCAAATTTCTTCAGATCATTTGAAATTTCAGATTGATATACCTCTAAATAATCTTCTCTTCTTAGACTAATTATTTAATTGCCATGGATCATTCCAGTATTGAATGCACCCCCTAAATAATCTGTCTGTTTGTGTGACCGATCGAACAATTACGAACTAATAGAGACTTCATCAAAAAGTAATATTTTACAAAAAAAAAAACAATACCATTCTCTGATCCACAAATAAACAAGGGACACATGGTCATAAGTTATTTATAAAAGTTATTTTTTTTTTTTGAGAAAGGGCAAGTTATTTATAAAAGTTACGTACCACTATTTGTTTTTGTGCACGAAATGAAAGTTACAATACGTATCTTCTGTAATAAACAAATACATGATCAAAGTTAGCTCATGAAAGTAAAATAATCAAAGTTAGAATATTGATATTGTTTTAAAAACCATATTTAAAAATATAATTTTATCGTTAAAGATCTTAAAAATATAAAAGTTGATATACAAATCAAATGAAACAAATCTCTGTTTATATAAGACAAAATAATTTTACATAAATAGTTACAGAAATTAAATAATTGCTATGAAATAACTAGGTTCAAGAAAAAATTCAATAATGTTAATAACCAATCATCAAATAGCACATCATGTTGTGACTCATATCTTTTAATTTTCAGCTAGTTTGAAACATTCACATACCAACCCTCATGTTAAAACTTTTTTTTAACAGTTTCATTGGAAACTTTCAAGAAAACAATTCAATGGCCTTCTCACTGTTAATGGTTAGACATAGAAAAAAATAGTATAATGCATGTAGACGTCCATAACTCATCACAATTCTCATCAAATACCAAGTAAGAAGAGCGAGAGAGAAAAGAGATAACGATCATGTCAACTACTCCACAATGGGTCATGTTTGGAGGAGAAGGTCCTGAGAGTTACAACCAACATTCCTCGTATCAGGTTTAATTATTATGATTTTTGAAACATTAGGAGTTCAAAATATGCACTATGTATTAACAATCTCCTCTTCTTTTAATATGGTTTTTACAAGAGAGCTTTGTTGGAAGCGGGAAAGGAAAAGATGAGCGAAGCTATCTCAACCAAACTCAACCTCAACTTGATTTCTGATCGCTTCAACGTAGCGGATTTTGGTTGTGCGAGTGGACCTAACACTTTTGTAGCAGTCCAAAACATAATAAATGCAGTAGAAGACAAATACCACAAGGAAACGGGACAAAACCCTGCTGAGAACATCACATTCCAAGTCGTCTTCAACGACTTTACCAACAATGATTTCAACACTCTCTTCCAGACACTTCCTGCGAGGAGAAAGTACTATAGTGCTGGTGTCCCTGGCTCCTTCTTCCGCCGTGTTCTTCCTAAACATAGTTTCCACATAGGAGTCATCAATTACGCATTCCATTTCACCTCTCAAGTCCCCAAAGGTGTCACCGACCGAGACTCTCCTCTGTGGAACAAAGACATGCATTGCACTGGTTTTAACGAAATGGTCAAGAAAGCATATCTTGATCAGTACTCGGCCGACATCAAGAATCTACTAGACGCTAGAGCTGAGGAGCTCCTCCCTGGGGGATTAATGTTGGTCTTTGGATCAGGTCTAAGAGACGGGGTTAAGATGTCCGAAACAGCTAAAGGAATGGTGTTGGATTTCATTGGAGCTTCTCTTAACGACCTTGCTCAACAGGTACACACGTTTTTAAAACTAATTATCTCCAAAGACTTACAATTACATAATAACTACCATAATACTTAGCAGAAAATGAAAAAAAAAACTACCATAATACTTAGAAAAAAATAAAATAATAACTACCATAATCTTATGATTAGGGTGTCATCGAGCAAGACAAGGTTGACTCATTCAGCACACCACTCTACATTGCGGAAGAAGGAGAGTTAAGGCAAATCATAAAGGAGAATGGGAAGTTCACAATCGAGGCATTTGAGGATATCATTCACCCATATGGTGAGTTTCCACTTGACCCCAAAGTCTTGGCTGTCTCCACCAAAGCCTCTTTTGGAGCTTTCCTATCTGCACATTTTGGAGTTGATATGATGAGGAAAGTCTTTGAACTCGTCGAGGTCAAGGTACGACAAGAGTTTTCTCGCATTCAGAATGCTAAACCAGGAATGCAGTATTTTATCGTGCTTCGCAAGAACTGATGATCTAACTTATATACTTCAAAGTTAAATTTGCGTGTTTTCGTTGTTGCAATTCTCTTTCTTTCATCTTATGGTGTGTTTGGTCTCTTGTGTTTTTTCTTTCTTACTGTTGTTTGTGTTGGTGTTTATGTATCCTACAACTTAATAAAATGCAGTTTGAATATTTTACATGCATGTATATGTATCACATCTAGGCAAAATAAAAAACCGACACGCATTTGTGTCGACAAGATGCTCCATCATTACTGTAACTACATGAACATGTTATGGAAGGATAATATCAGGCTGGTGTAAGATTCTCAAGACAAATATAAACAATAGCTGTATTGGTTGAAGAATATTATTCTTTTTTTTCTTTTTTGCTTACTCAACACATTTGCATCTTTTGTGTCACACCACAATTACTACAACACATACGATACAAACATCAAGAATAGAAAAGTAGTACTTCCTAGTTCCTCCGTCTATATAAATTGTAAGTATCATTTTATACTTCCAATACATGTGTTTATCCAAATCTTCATTTTTTATCCACTTCTCTTATTTCACTACAAACAAACTAGTACATTAGATAAAGGAAAAAAAAAACATTTAAATATCTCGAAACTGAAACCGATGAAATATTATTTATGCATGTTTAGGACAAGCAAACATCAAGAGTCTTCAAAATGTAATTGCATGCCAGCGCTTATATGGGACAACATAAGGATAGGAAACTATTAAAGAGAGGATGACAAACCACGAATATCAACATAACCAGATAACACGGCTTTGTTCCTTTCCTTCACTTTAGTCTGATATATAACCCTGTCATGTCAATACATGGAACGCTAAGTTCAGGTTTTTCTCTGTGATATAGAACAATACATGTTAGAGTGAGCAAAACTCTACCTCAAGCCTTGGAGCCACATTTCGGTTATTAGAGTTTCACCAGGGAAAACAGTCGCGAGGAATCTTCCAGATATGGTTTTGACAGCACTTGGGTCACCCTTGCATATACACTTGATGATTCCTTTTATTGCGAATCCGAGCGTACAAAGTCCATGCAATATCGGGCGTGGGAATCTTCAGCGTAAGTTGAAGAAACAAGTGTCAGTTGCTGAGTCTACATTAGCTTAAAATTGATCTGAATTAAGAGCTATAGAAGTGGTTCACTAACCCGGCAAGTTTTGCAAATGCTGGATCTGAATGCAAAGGGTTATAGTCACCAGAGAGCCTATAAAGCAATGCCTGCAGGAAAATAATAACCAGAGGCTCAGATAATGTAGTACAGAAGTTAGTTATCAAATGGGAAAAATTAACAACTTAGAGAAAAAATACCAAAGTACATCTCAGTAAAACTAGAATTGTTCTCCCAAATCCAGATTTTTTTTTGACAAAGTACACTGACAACTTGCCTGTGATGGTTGGGTGCGCTCTTCGCACACTGCAGACGGTTGTGTTTGGGGGATTTTAACAGCTAAGCCCTGGTTACTTGGATAGTTTTTGTAAGAAAATGGCTGAGATGAATTTGAGAAACCTCCAGCTCCTCGTAAGAATGCAGTCGTCCTGCAGAGTAAGTCTCATATTAGTTCAATCCACGAATTTCTCAGAAGAAAAAAAATACTTGCAGAAACATTACCGATTCATGCATAACAGTTCATCTGAACCTTGCTCGTAACTTCTGGTTTCTAATTCAAGGATAGCTGCTTTACCTATAGGATTGTCATGTGAGAGAGAATAAAATGATCAACTTCAAAAGCCTTAAAATCTACTATTCTCAATGTTGAATGTATAACCGAAGTAGCTCATTTTGACTTAAGTTAAGGCTAAGTAAAGGTGTCACATAAAACAAAACAGTAGTGACAAGTACCTTTATCCTGCAATCCAGCTAGGCTTACTTTGTTAATTAACTGCGTTAAAAAAAACAACAACATCAATTTAGAAAAATGAAGCATATGCCACTTCGGAAATAGAAGAAGAAGCCGATGCGAACGTTCTAGAATCTCTCACGGACCCCTGAAACCATTGTTACTAGAGTACAAGTGTACAGTTTCTAGAGGCAAATCTTACAATCAAAACCCTGAAGATAAGGGAAGAATCACAGAACTAATATCTACAAAACATGTGTGTGCATATAAGGGCGGAATACATTACTTACAGAAGCCTTGGAAGGTAATGGCCTGTATATTTCTATGTACTGCTGTCCATGCAACAGGAGACTAGGATCGTATCTACAGACAAGATACAAAACAAGAAGACCATGTCGGTTCTCATAATCAGCTATGACTTATAGTACGATTTAAAACCACTTACAAAAACAGATTACTATGCTTACTTAAAACCTGGCAAATCCAGTCCATTTGACAGAGACCCAAGTGTTAATAGCGAAGCAAAAGTTGGTAGAACCTATAAATAAAGGCACGTAACATCGATTAACTCAAGACAAGCATAGAGGCAGAGACAGTGAAAAACCATTCGACTTTGGCTCCCAAAATTTTTGTGGCTGATTTGTATATATTATTCACCCCCAAATTGATTAAAAATGTATGTATCACTAATTATTTCAAGTGCCATGAGGTCCTGAGGCATGACAATCAGATGAAGATGCATCATTGAGAAAGATACCTGAATATGTTCCTGTCCATTCTCGTGATAAACATACTTGAGCTCATCAGAATCAACAGCATCTTGGCCACAAGCTCCTACTCCTAAAGCATAGATTGCTACATCTCTATTTAACCACAACGTAATCAAATCAGACATCTATGTTCCTTCAAATTTCTCAAACTAACAAATATTTAACTACACTCGATTCTCAATCGTTTTATCCATTGTATAAAACACAGAGAAAGAAGATGCAAACCTTTCGTTGTAGGTATAACGCGTCTGCGATCATAAAAACGAAGGTGAGATTATTACAAGAGATCAAGCTCTTTCGAGATATATGATCGGATCATCAAAAAAGAAAGAAAGTGAAATACGGAAACAAAACCTCGGGAAGCTTGTGAGCGATGAGTAGATCGGGATTGAATTCAGAATCGCTAGTTGTCATCTTCTCTCCACCGATCAGGATCAGAGTTTAGCTTCCGTCTTCCCTGCTTCTGTTTTTTCTGTTTTCAATGATTTAGATAAGACTGTTTACTGTAAAATGATACTCAAACGGTGTCGTGTTCTCTGCAATCACTCAAGATGGCATTTAATATTTTCAAAATTATCAATTGCGTCAGGCATCACTCTTTTTAATATTGGTTTTCCTCTAACGAATAACCTTTATATTAGTTCAAGCCATTAATTTAAAGTTGTGTACCAAGTGATGACTGTTATAGTATGGTTATGTATTGTTTGAAATAGCTGTTGTGTACATTTGATACTTATTCTGCACTATTTATATCGTATTCTTGACTTGTTAACTGAAGATTCATGTCACAGCAAAATGTTATACTCTATGCCAAAATAAGACTTATGATAGAACTATATAAAATATATATCAAATCAAAGTTCCCCTCCAGAGAATTTTTTTGTTTAGAAAGAAAGAATAAAAATTGAGACCTCAAGCTGAGATCATTACAAACTCCATTCATTAGCAAAATGAAGAATGAATTAAAAAACAAGAAAACACTCATCGAGAACGAATCAGCTGGTATGGTTGACCATCTCTCTTTATCTCTGCACCACTCAAAGCGGCCTGGTGCGACGACCCGTAGCTCTACCGCATCGAAGAGCGTTAATGGGGATTGGGAACTCATCCCTGAGAGAAGTGGAGGTTGTGTAGACACGTAGATAGAACTGTTGTCCTAAGTATTGCCTTGCCCAAAACTCGGATCTTAAGTTCCACATCCCTACGTTGTCTAGTGCTATGTATATAGCCGTCCACGAACTCGGATACACCTACAAACATAAATCCAACGGTTCACATTTTATCAAAAAACATGCTTATAGAATACTAGCTTTTGCTGTGAGTTTTTACCTGAACGGTGCAGCGAGCTACTGCATCACGTAGATTATACTCGTTCCTACTGGCTGGACTCCATTGCCCACCATCCATCCTATTATCAGAATATAACGTTAGTCCATTTTCTTATATGAATCATACAACGTTACTTTATGTGGGTGCAAAACATGATATTGACACTTACCCAACAACCCAGAAAGAGTAACCGTCAAGATGATAGCTCTGCATAATATCTTCAGAGTTTTCAAACACAATCTCAATGAAGGTTCTGTAATCCACTTGCATAACAGATGTGTCGAGGTAGATGCCTCCACCAGTGGGTTGGCTCTGTATGCTATTAACTTTGTAAACACCGTCTATCTTGAAGAAGTCCGCGAGTTTCAGAGGAGTGTCTGCCGGGATAAACGATACACTGTTCACAGCGTATCGTTGCTTCTTGTTGACTTGACCAGCAGAGCTAGCGAGTCTGATGGTTCTTGTTGTGTTTATCATACCGTAATGGTATGATCCTTGTGGGTTTGGCCTTGGTCCACTTGCCGTAAGGTTAGTTCTACAACACAAGAACATAACATAATCAAGAAAAGCCAAGAAACATATTTTTTTTTTGTTTTGGGGTAAAATGTTAAATAAAGAAACAGATATCTTCTTAAGAAAGTAAGGTATATATACCTGATGGCTCGAGCCTGGTTCAAAGACCAGTCGATTTGTATGGTTGGTCCACCAGGAATAGGTCCAGAAACACCACCAGCAGAACCACTGTAACGGAGAACACCAGTGGTGGTCAAGACATCCGAGGTAAACCTAGAAGAGACCACCACGTAATAATCCTGTGCAGGCTGGTCAGCAGTCACAAGGACCGAGTATGACTGACCAACGTGAACATCGAGAGAAGAGAAAGTAGTCTGAAGAGTGTGAGTTCCTTCGACTTCAACCACTCGCATCTTGTGGTTTTGAATGCGGAAGTTGAGTGAGTCTTGTAACCCTACATTGGATATTCTCAACCTGTATGTCTTGCCTTGTTCAACATTGAGTGTGGCACCACTTCCACGTCCATTGATGAGGATACCATCTGGCAAAGGAAGCTTCCTGCCACTATCAAGCTGTGCCCTCAAATCCTACATAAACAAAAAAAAAACACATACAAAATTTAAAAAACAAGAACTAAGCCTTAAAACTTTACACAACCGAATGAAATATTCGCCTTATTCTTAAAATTTTAAAAATACTATAACATATCGAATTGACGAATTTTTTATTAATTTAAAATAACTTAGGACTATTTATACTAATAACAATGCCGTGTGGAAGGGTCAACCGCAATAAATCCTTACCGTGTGATTGGACTTGTACCAGTCTCCGATGAGAACAGTGTAATCTCCGGCGGGGTCAGGGAACGGGACGGGAATACCAGGACGGCTGAGGATACGGAAACCACCAAAAGCACCGGCGGCTTTATGGAAAGCGAGAGAAGGGAAGTAGTAGAAACTTCCGATCTGATCCTTCACTTGAAGAATGTAAGTGTAGTTCTTCCCCGGTGGGATAGGGCAAGTCGTGCCGTACACTCCATCCACGTACGAGTTCCTCCTCTGCTGAACTCCATTCCTTCAAAATTTTATTATTTTCAAAAATATTTAGTTTTTAACTCCAAAGGTATTATGAATTAATTGTTAATCTTGACTCTGTGTCTGGAAAACTGTGCTTAAAGATACGAATTGATGCGGATACAGCTAATGGTGGACCACTTCCCCACATGCAATAGTCACTGTAATAGCCCCATGCATAATTGATTTAATAAATGTTGAGTGTTTAATCGAATTTAACCCTAATTACCCCAACTAATTATGTCGTATGTGGGTGAATTATTTATGTCGTGGGCCGAGTCCGACATGGATTTGGACAAAACAAAAATTCTTACGTACTTCATTGTCTTTTTCTTTCTAAACACGTTTTATTTTTACGTCATTTACTAAAATAAGCAAAAATACTATTCACGAACAAATAAAAACTAGTGGCCGACTAACTACAACTATCAATCGGACAAAGACAGACTTCAATGCTTAACAGTAATTAAATATTAAATTTTAACTAATAGTATTTAATTTATATTCAAGATTTGTAAGTTTATTTAGATTTAAAATAAGATTTACCATGAAAGGAGGAAAGGTTCGTCGAGGCTATTGTAGACGTTAATGATGAGATTGTCATTAGTAACGGAGTGAATGTCCGGTCCGGGAAACTGCCCGTTGATCAGAATACCCTAAACCGGAAAAAATTGTGAGATCTCAGCTATTACAAACCGGATCTAAACAAACCAAACCGGAAATATATTTGCTACATTAATATTAGTAGTAGTACCTGTTGGCGAACACCGAGTGGGTAGATATCACCGTATGTGACGTTCCATTCAAAGAATCTGTACGGAGATTCCGCCGTGACGGCGAAGAGAAGCGCAAAGCCGACGACTAATGCGGCGGCGAATGAGGCATTGGCCGCCATTTTTTTTAAAGGTGAGTGAAGAAAGGTATAGTTTGGCGTGATCTCTAGCTCTTTACATGTACGCAGATTTGAGTATAAGAGTGAAGGAGAGAAGAGAGGGGCACGTATATAAAAGAGATTTACCTGTAAGGTCGAGGAAACGAATAAGAGAGAAGAAAACAAAGGTCAGTGTCGGTGGCTGGACCCACGAGCGACTCTGTGTTACTTTGAAATCTGTATATGTCTCCCACAATCCACATGGCTAATAAGCAACTTGCCCATTTTTATATGCCTTCCTTGTGCATTAAATATATTTTTGTTGAAGGAGAAATCATAATTATTATGACTAACGATTATTTGTGGTAAACTTAATTGTTAAGTGATAGGATTAACTATTGGATTATTCTAATTTTGTTATTTTTTAGTCATCAGTATTATCCTCCTATAAATTAACTAAGAATTCACTTAAGTGATTTCTGTGAATGTCTTAATAGATCTCTCTAATTAATTGTTATAATTTGACCGGTTGAAGATTATATTAACTGGGAATTGACTTAAGTGATTTCTACGAATGTCTTGCTCTTAACAGATTTCTCTAATTAATTGTTATAGTTTGACTGTTTGATGATTTTATTTAATCAAAATTTTTAAAAGGAAACTAATCTTAAAATTGCATAATCTAATCTATATTTTCAAACATACAATTAAATATCTTAAGTATAAATGAATAAAATACTTTAACAATTTTTATATAAACAAGTTTAATGATTATGTATTCTTATATGAAAGAATTATATTTGTAGGTAATAAATAATTAGAACAATTTATATTTTTATAAAGCTCACACAAAAATGTACACAAAAGAATATTCCCTCTTTTTCTCTTGAAAGTTATAGTATTTTTGATTTTTTACGTGTTAAAATAAAAAATAAAATTATTTTATAACTAACTATCTGAATTAATTGTATTATTATTTTTTGTTAGAGAAGAATTTTAACAACTAAAATTTATGCTGATAAATTATTTAGTCTCACAGATCTTTTAGAAATAAATACTAAATTTTTTTACTATCCAACTATTTGAAGTTAAAAATTAAAATTTTAAAATTCTGAATTATTATTTTAAAATTATAACAGTATAGACATAGTATATATTTCTTTACATAATATAATTATACATAAAATTGCGGACGAACACCTAGTATAGCAACTTGCCCATTTTTATATCCCTTCCTTTTGCATTAAATATTTTTTTAAGGAGAAATCATAATTTTATGACTAACAATTATTTGTGGTAAACTTAATTGTTAAGTGACGAATTAACTATTGGATTATACTGATTTTTTTTTATTTTTGGTCATCAATATTATCCTCATATATATTAATTGAAAATTGACTAAAGTGATTTTTACGGATGTCTCGTTTATAACATATCTCTCTAATTAATTGTTATAATTTGACTGGTTGTTGATTTTATTAGTTAAATCAAAATTTTTAAAAAGAAACTAATCCTAAAATTATTTAATCTAATATATATTTCTATACATACAATTAAATATCTTAAATATAAATGAATAAATTACTTTAATTTTTTTTATATAAATAAATTTAATGATTATATATTCTTCTATAAAAGAATTCGATTTGTGGATAAGAAATTATTAGAACTTTTTATATTTTAATGCTCACATAAAAATATTTATAAAAAAAATTTATGATAAAACTTTCGATCATTGTATTGGTTCTATTGGAGCTACAAAAAAAAATATTAACTCTTTTTTTTCTTCTCTTGAACGTTATAGTATTTCTGACTTTTCACGTGTTAAAATAAAATATAAAATAACTTTACAATTAATTGTCTAAATTAATTATAATATGTTTTGTAAGAGAATAATTTGTAATGACTAAAGTTTATATTGTTCAATTATTTTAAATCTCACAGATCTTTTTAAAATATATACTAAATTTTTTGACTATCTAACTATTTGATGTTAAAAATAAAATTTTAATATTTATAATTATTATTTTGAAATTATAGCAGTATATACATAATATATATTTCTTTACATAATATAAATATCTGAAATTTTGCAAACAAACATCTGGTATAGCTATTGAATGATTTGTAGGGGAAATTATGTTGTAATTTAGGGTCTGAATGACAATATATATGCGGAATAACTAGAGTAAAATGCAGTTCAAATTTCAAATATATGTAGGACAGAACACATCATTTTAAAATCTTTAACTCAATTCATTCCAAATTATATATTTTCTTTTGTTAATTATTAATAACAAAGATATATATATTTTGAATTTTCTTTTGTTAAAGTTAATTTTGAAGTTCTTAATGCACATGTTAATTATTAATAACAAAATATACTAATTATATTTTTGAATAGCGATTGATTTAGCGTAGTATAAATTTTTTAATATGAATTTTAGATATTATAAGGAATCATAATTATGTTCCCCAAAAAAAAGAATCATAATTATTTTTTAATATGTAAAAAAAAAACTCAAAAGAATATTTTTGTAGAACATTCTTTTAGTAAAATATGTTGGTTTAAGGAACCAAGGTAAGGTCTTCAAAATATGGTTTGGAGACAAAACATCCTAGTTCAATGTTTTATCAATTAAGCAACAAAAAAAGACACAACAAACTGCCGAGACTAAATATTTGACAAATTGATTATAGAAAGTTTGACAAACATGAACATAAACTTCGGAACAAAGAAACACACACACACACACACACGAAAAGCTACAAAATAAATAGGCCAAAAAAGTTATATATGCCCTTTATACGATGCCTAGAATATGGAATAATATCGTTTAATCCTCCTCTCTTTTGGTTCTTGTTTGTCCTTTATAGCTGCTAGAAGATGAAGTAAGGGCCCATTCCTGGTTGCAAGATCAAATGTATTTTGGAAGTCAAGTATTAATGTCTTTGGCATATCATAGGATACATTCCGTTTTCTCCAACTTCGTTCCTCTGAATTGCAGAGCATTTTCTTCATTAGTTATTCTCAAGTTTTGGCTTTGAGTGAATCTAAAACCACATGGTGAAAACACAGATCGAAGAAGAGTCCAAAAGTAAGGGAAAAAAAGTAAAACATTAACCTGACGTGCGTTTACATTTTCCGGATTTGTCGCCAATAACTACGCATTCTTTTCTTTTCTTGTGAGAGTCATTAGCACTATTGTCAAATTAGATCTCCAAAAATCAAGGTAAAGTGAACAGAAAATAACATTTCTAATTACTAAATAGAGATTTGCTACAAAAGAAAATTATAATTGAGTGGAGAAGCGACGCGTCAGAGCAATTTGAATGTGCCGTGGGGTCCAGAACATGTTAATAATAGCTATGGAATAAAGTTGATGCTGATAGGCCTCTGCATAAATGACAACACTTCAAAAAGATAACAATAATACCAAAATACGGCAAAAAGAAATATATACAAGAGAGATGCAAAACGCGTTAAACTACATAACAGTGACTGTAAATGTATTAAGGAACATGCATGGATTAGGTGTTCCATGTGTGGACAACATTCAACTTCATAATATAGTGTGTAGAACAGATATTAAAAACATTATTTTGGTTTGTCACTAAGGTGAAGCATCTAGTTTATCACTTTTTCTAAAAGAAAAATCATATAAATCTAAGCAGCTTTTTTTCTTCCAATTCAAGTCAGCAGATGTAGGTGGAATAGTTAAGGCATGATTGTCAACTATTATTACTCCTCAAAACCAGGCTGGATTGAATTTAGTCAAGTTGACCAGCTGGCTCATTAATGGAGTAACACTGCTGGTTCAAAAATCTCTCAAGCGGCATTTCTTTCTACAACAATATTGTGTCTTAACAGTTTCTGCATTTTTAGAGCATCTCTCTCTCTTAATTTAGAAATCCAGAGACCCACATTGTTTGCTCTCTAGAGATTTCACAGCCTTTGTTTCCTTCTTGTGATCACCACCATTGACTCCTCCTCGAGCTCTTCCAATGCCCATCTTAGGCAAACCACGGTTCAATCCTTCCAACAACACACAAGCTTTGCACCATTTCTGCATCACCATTGACTCATTGTTTATAAGATATTCATTCAAGAAAAAACAAATGCGTGTCTCATTACAGAAAGGTCGTTGGTTTGCAAAGTCTCTCACCTGGCTAGATATGTAACCGCATCGCTCACACGTCCCTTGCTCAGGCATTTTTGTGGTTGTGGCAATCCTGAAGTCTTCACCAGATTTGATGATATCCAGAATAGCTCTTGGCCTAAAGGTTGATATAATAATATAAGTTAGAGACTTACTTTCTTATCTGGTTATAACTAATATAAACAACAAAAAATTGAACTAGAACCTTAGTCTTTCCAAGTCTTTGATGAACTCACGGGCGAACCCGCGATAAGCATTAGGAGAGTATATGCCTGCAACCACAACAAAATCAAATCAGCTCTAATAGAAGGCTTGACTTGAGTAAGTAATAGCTTTCACTAGAGCTCTACTGACATGAAACTTACATTCGGTTGAGAAGTAGTCCAGCTTCTTGAAATAAGCATACGTGTGGCTACTAAGTTAAGGTTTCACAATATTTTCTGTTCATAGAAATTTCAATGCAAGTTTTGGAATAGCAAAGGATATATAACAATCTCCTTCTCGTATGTATATTTGAAAGGTTTACATCTTGGAATTGGACCATCTTCACCTGTAGTGATTGATGTGCACCGACTCAATCTACAAAAACCAAGTTACAAATCAATCAACTGAGACATATTGTATCCAAGAAAAAACATCACAAGAAACATACATACCTAGCAATATCTCCTCGAAGTATGTTTAAGAGAACCGTTTCAGCTATATCATCTGCATTATGTCCAGTCACTAGCTTATCTACTTTCAGTAACGCAGCTCCTCTATCAAGTGCCTTCAAAAAACCAAGACATGAAATTACAAAGACAACTTAATTGTTCATCTCAGAAGAGTCAGACTTGCTACTCACCTGACGACGGAATACACCACAAAAGGTGCAGTTATTCTTCAGACCAATCATCTTCACAATATCATCCATCGTCCATCCATACAGATCTTTGTAAGAAAGAATCTGAAGAGGCAACCCATACTAAAAAAAAAGGAAAAAAGAGACACCTTCAGAAGACAAAACCAAATACAAAAGACTCTTTTTTACTTCCAAAAAGCTTACTTGAAGTTCGTTTCTTTTAACAGTCTCAAGAGAATCATCACGATAACCAGTAATCCCTTCATCAATGGACAAAAGAAAAAGGTCTAATCCATAACCATGACGTCTGTTTAGCTCTGATAATACATAAGCCAACACCGTTGAATCTGCCCCAACACCAGCACAAGCTTTTTTTTGAGTTTATTATAACCTTTCAAAACAGTTAAACCAAATCCAAAGGTGGAAAGATATAATAACCTTTTCCACCAGAGGCACCTATAGCAACACGCTCACCGGACTTGAAAAGCCTGTTCTTGATTATGACTTGGTGAATCTCTTCCTCAAAGACATCGTAAAAGCACTCTCTGCATATCTTTTTGAACCAAACACATACTCACACATCATTGCTCTTACAGAGAACAACAAGTAGCAAGAGATTGAGAAACTAAATACTTTCAAGTTCTTGTCTTTACATTAATTACTATGTAATAAAAGATTAAACATAGCTCAATTACTTGGATCAGATTCAAAGTTCAGATTTTTATCAAATGTTCATAGCAAAAAAAAAAAAACTAAACAGAATTTGTGAGATTTCGAAAGATTACTTGTTGAAGGGTTTTTGGTCTTTTGAGGACGGGTCGTCTCTCGTTACAGATGCAGCAGAGACGAGCTCCTCCAGCTTTCTTACTCTTCGCTTCGCCTTTCTCCATCTCACCGGGGTTACTAGTCGGCGGCGAGATGCTCGTCGTGGCGGTAAAACCAACCTAGTGCTATTATAACGACGTCGTTTTTGCGGATTTTTCCTACCTGATTCCTTAATGACTAGTTGGGCCTATTTTAGTTTCGGCCCATTATGAAAACCCAATTATGAAACTACAAAAGTTTTTGAACCAAAAGCATGAAACTGAAGATGTGTTTCACTGATTTGTACTTATCAGAACTAACAGAATACCATCATCATGTGTGAGTTGGATCTATGTGAAAATATCTCAATCCCTTTCACTTTATATACGTTTTGAGCAGTTATGTGCCAAATCAACCACTAGGAGTCATGATAGTTGGGGGTCATGTTGCTTTTATACCAACGCATTTAACTTCATAAATAGTAGTACAAACTTTGGTTAAATCATTCATCTAATGGGGTCTTGTGTACGACTTAAGAATAATAAACAGGGAAGTTAGATCATTATCCTAATGAAATATATGGGACATCAAAATAAATGTCAAGGGAAATGAAAATATTCATACCATTAAATCACCTTGAAATCATATACAACACATAACAAGGAAAAGCTGAAATCAACAAAGAAAATAAAAAAGCCAACAAACTTCAGACAACACAAAAGCAAAAGATGATCATATCATTCAACACAAGAACACAGAATCATCATCATTATAAAATATCTTTAATGATCATCCTTATCCTTCTTCTCCTCCTCTACGGTCTTGGGATGGTACCCTGGAAGCTTCTCCTTAATCTTCTCCAAGATCCCCTTCTTCTCCGCCGGATGCGCTTCCTCCACATGAGGAGCAACAACCGGTGCAGGTGAAGCTTCTTCCGGCTTCTTTCCCTGTCCTGGAAGCTTCTCCTTCAGCTTCTCCATAAACCCTTTCTTCTCTTCCTCCTCTGTTTTCACCTCTCCTTCGGTAACAATCTTCTTCTTGTCCTTCTTCTTCTTCCTCTTCTCACCATCTTCACCTTCTTCCTCGCTTGACTGTCGCAAAAACAAATCCACATAGTTAGATCATGTTATACTTATACATCAACAGACAAAAACCTAAATACTTACGGAGCTGGAAGAGCTGTCGCTACGGTGAAGCTTCTCGAGGAGACTATGCTTCTTCTCTTCTCCTTCTTCCTCGTGTTTAACCTCAGGCACTGGCTCTGAGATGTGAACCTTTTGCTCGAACTCAGAGTCGATGGTCTCCTCTGGTTTTGTTTCATCTTTCTTCTTCCCCAAGAAATCGAACAGTCCACGGTCTGTGACCTCTCCGGCCGCCGCGGATGACTCCTCGGTTGCGACCTTAGGTGCCTCATGCTCGTGAACGTTCTTGGATTCCTCAGCCATGGTTATTAAAAAAAAAAAGAGTTTAGTTTTGCTCTGTTGATGAGAATACGAAATGATCAAATGTATACTTGAGATGATTTGTATGAGACGAATGAGATTAGAGGTGTAGAGAAGGTGCGTTTTATAGTGTGAGAGGACTAACTCTACGCGGATTTCACGCTTTATGATCATTTTTTAATTTCAAAAATATATATAAACTATAGATAAATTTACTAAATGTCCCTACTGTTAAAGAATAAAGAAGAAGGTTGTAACTCTCATTGTATTATTAATCACGTGGTTACACATATATATATACATACAAGAGAATAAAGCATATTCCTTAGGAGATAAGAATTGCTACAAATAAAGGGGATGATTATCCTAATCCTATAATGATTAGGATATCTACAACATATGGATAAATACAAGGGAGGATAATGACANGTGGTAAAAAGGGAAAACCAAGGACAGGACAAAAGAGTACAACACATGAAACTCCCCCTGATGAATACACCACTGACGTGTGATCATCTTGGAACTTCTAGTGTCTCTTAATGCCTTCTGGAACTCCATTAAGACATGGTCATGTCGTGCATCTGATGCCATTGACCATTCTATGTCCTGGTTGGACTGATTTCCTTGTCGGACTGGTGTTCTGGTCGGATGGTACTTGACCAGTACTTGGATGGGCTTATGATCTGCATACAACCATTGTTTGCAGGCCCATCTCATATCCCATTATGTCCCACGGATCCACTGATCATATGGCATAGCCATTTTCGTGGACATCCTATATAGATTCATAGACCAAAACATATATGGACCAACCTTAGGTTCCCATGGACACGCCTAGTCCATTTGGCCATACACCAATTGTATGTGCTAATGGTCTTGTCCATTATGGTCGATATCCTTTCCTATCCTTTGGGTAAGTTCATGTTGGGTAATAGACCTTAGCTATCACGTCCATAACCTTATGAGTTACCTCACCAGTTGCTGCAATGAATATTATGATCACATCAAACCATGGATCTGCAGCAAATGCTTATGGACCTTATACATGACTTATCGACCTTCCTTGCCTTTAGCAATATAATATCTATTAGGACTTAACCATGCCTACTTTTGGTCACTCTTTTGGACTCTTATAGTTTTCTTTAACCCATTAATACAAAGCTTAATGGTCGTGCCTTCATTCAAGTCCCACACTATAACCTTTGTACTTAAACATCACATACCATACTTCCTTTGATGGTGTCCCATGACCTTCTTATATTAAGCAACGTACCAAAGTACATTATGGTCATGGACCTTACCCACACATGTCTTTAAAACTCGCCAATGAGTGCTATATCATAACCTAATGTTGCCTTAACAACATGACTTGTGTGTGGTGATGTATAGGTACAGTTTATACTACATTGGTTCCTTAAGACCTTTAAACTATGCTCCTTGATAGCTTAGTACCTCTAGGTCATAACCACGTTTTGAACCAACATATTGGTCATCACACCATGGATGATTTGGACTTAGAATGTAACCGGACCTTAGCCTTGGTCGGTATGAACTTTGGTATGGACCATACGGCTCCCTTAGCCTTTCCATACGTCCACTTCTTATGAAGTTTGGTAGTGCTGATTTCAACACATATGCCAATGACTTAATCATTGAACCATCCATCCTTTCTATGGATTAGTTTACTATACACCTTTTGTATAATACACA
>CAKOAT010706264.1:78005-163757 GCA_932364175.1 Eruca vesicaria subsp. sativa | reverse complement strand
TCCATTTTTTTGATATGCAATGATAAGGCAGCTCAACTTACCAAATTGACGCGGCTAAATTCTTTTATTTTCCCGCGATTACAAGCATAGCGTTTCTGTTTAATAAACGCTATTAGAAAGACCAGTGTTGGTATACAATAGCAGAGTTTAAATAAACGCTATACTAAGACGCTATTAATACCCACATTTCCTGTAGTGCGTGCTAGGCGCCTGGTTCAGTTTGCCGTATGGCGAGCTAGCTAGCTCTACGTTCTATGAGCTAATACGCTTGGCGCGGGTGATCTCGATTCGTCGAGTTGACTTGTTTTCGTCGTAGAATCTCATTGGAAAGTCCGATTGAGACGAAACGAAAAGCAGTGCGATTATTGTTTAGAGTACGATCAGGCTCACCGTAGCTATGAGTTGGATTGTGCGGACCCTCGGGGAAAAGTCAGTGCCTCTAGGACGAGGTGGAAAGCCGGTCAGATCGCCAAGATGGCAAGCTAGGTCGCTTGGCCAACTCACCGTCTTTTTGGCTGGGTAGTATAGCCCGATTCTGCGAGTAGCCTAAGGTTCTTCCGCGAGCAACCTAGGGTTTTGTCGTGAATTACCTAGGGTTTTTCCGCGAATAACCTATGGTTTTTTCCGCAAGTAACCTAGGGACTTTCAGCGGGCGACCTAGGGTTTTACCGCGAATAACCTAGAGTTTTTACGCGAACAACCTAGGGTTTTGCCGTGAATAACCTAGAGTTTTTCCGCGAGTAACCGAGGGTTTATTTTGCGGTTTCTGGGAGAGCAAGTTTTACTTTTCCGAAAAGTTCTCGAAAAACGTCTTTTGCTTAACCCGTGAGATTTGTCCAACTCGGAAATAAGAAAAACACTATGGGGTTTGATAGATTTTATCGTTCCCTTAGTGATCTGAGATAGAAATCGTGAGCTTGTTTTGTTTCTCTTCCCGTGGCGAAGAGTCGCGATTAGGTTTTCGATTTTGTTGAATACTACAGCGTTTGCGTGAGCGTTGGCTGTAGGAGCAGTCGCTGCTGGAGTTGTTTTACCAGCGTCTTTTTGCGAGTTGCGACTTTGTCTTTCATACATCCAGACATCGTTTTGGTCAAGCGTTTTGCGGCTATGAGTAGAAGTAATCCGTCCCCCCCCCCTCTCTCTAGTGCCAAACTGTGGGAACCGAGATTTACACTTGTCGATTTCCGTTAAATAAGGAAACTTAGGAAAACCCTAATTTTCCAGAGGAACCGGATCTCTGCGAAACCCTAATTAGGAAAACCCTAATTTTCCAGAGGAAAACGACAAGTAACCAAATAAATGCGGGAAAATACGAAAAACGTAATAAAACGAATTTAAAGAAAAAGTAGATCTTATTTCGATTTCGCGTAAAAGCGTTGCGATCGTTACAAGGGTTTACAAAGGCTTTGGCCGCAGGGCCGTCAGAGAGTTATCAACATAAAAACCTTAAACCTAATCGAGTCGCAGCTCGATTACAAAAGACGGAAAAAGATAAGAAAAAGGATTTGAATGATTTTGGACTGAACCTTATGAAAGGCTGCCTACGTACCCCTTTCGAGGATCAAGTCGAACGTAGTTCAGTTGATTGAGCTGGACAAGAGATCGAACTGCCTGGGCGAGTTTTTCTAGTGATTGAGCGCCAGTCATAGAAACCGAACTTGTCGAGAAAAAGCCTAAGTTTCTAAGTGCGGAAAATTCTAAGTCTAGAAAAGTTGTAAAAGTCTCGATGAGAGCTCTGGATTTCGTCCCTTTGCTTCTGCCCTATGCCTCTTGCTTATATAATCCCTTCCTAGGCGGTTTAGTATTTCCATTTCGCCTAGATTCGAGTTTAATGAGAATCTTCCATTTATCTCGATCTTTCCTTTTTTCCCGCGGAAATCTTCTATTTATCCTCAAACTTGACATTTATCTTCAAGTTTGACATTTATCTTCTTTCTGCGAGTAAATCGCCAAAACGTCGTCGTATCTTCGGGTTGGACTTCGTTTAAAGTCTCGAGTGACTTTTATCGCATTTTATGACTTTCCGAGCCGTTTTGCGATAAATCCGTTTTACGACTTTAGACGAGATCATTTCCTGATACGATGCCGTTTTTAGATAAGTTTCTCGAGTTAATCGTAAAGCTAAGCAATGTTTGATGTTTCGATTAATCGTTGCCGTTTTCTACGATTTACTCGGGGTTTTATTAAAAACGCGTTTTGTATGATTTTTACAAAAAAATCTCGAATAAATCGTATAGTTTAGGCAATATTCGGTGTTTCGTTTAACCGTTGCCGTTTTATACGATTTCCTCGAGTTCTTTTCGAGAAAACAAAGTTTTACGGTTTTTATCGTAAAACTCTAACAATAGGACGGATCGAGACGAAACGGGAGACATTTCGACCGTGATTCGGAATACGATCGTGTCAAAGGACGTATGTCTTGAATCAAGGATGTGGGAGATCGAGGCTCGGGATGGTCGGCTCGACGTACGGAGAGCTAGTTCAGCTTGGCCAGGTCGCCATATGGCGAACTAGGCGATAAGAACCTGTGGGGCAAAGTCAGTAGTTCGCCTGCTGGCGAACTAGTGGAGAGGCTCCTAGTTCGCCTGCTGGCGAACTAAGCCAGCTCGGCTTAGTTCGCCAGCAGACGAACTAGTCGTGACAAGTTCGCGTTTTGCGGCGGTTTCGGTTTTTCGCGATTTTGTAAAACGATTTCTCGAGTTTTATAAAACGATTATCGAGTTTTATAAAACGATTCTCTAGTTTTATAAAATGATCTTCGAGTTTTATAAAACGGCTTCTCGAGTTTTATAAAACGATCCTCGAGTTTCATAAAACGATCTTTGAGTTTTATAAAACGGCTTCTCGAGTTTTATAAAACGATCTTCGAGTTTTATAAAACGATCTTCGAGTTTTATAAAACGATCTTCGAGTTTTATTGAACGGCTTCTCGAGTTTTATAAAATGATTTTCGAGTTTTATAAAACGATCTTCGAGTTTTATAAAACGGCTTCTCGAGTTTTATAAAACGATCTTCGAGTTTTATAAAATGGCTTCTCGAGTTTTATAAAACGATCTTCGAGTTTTATAAAACGATCTTCGAGTTTTATAAAACGATCTTCGAGTTTTATAAAACGGATTCTCGAGTTTTATAAAACGATCCTTGAGTTTTATAAAACGATCCTCGAGTTTTATAAAACGATCTTCGAGTTTTATAAAACGACTTCTCAAGTTTTATAAAATGATCCTCGAGTTTTATAAAACGATTCTCGAGTTTTATAAAACGATTCTTCGAGTTTTATAAAATGATTCTCGAGTTTTATAAAACGATTCTTCGAGTTTTATAAAACGATTCTCGAGTTTTATAAAACGATCCTCAAGTTTTATAAAACGATTCTCGAGTTTTATAAAATGATCCTCGGGTTTTATAAAACGATTCTCGAATTTTATAAAATGATCCTCAAGTTTTATAAAACGATCCTCGAGTTTTATAATACGATTCTTTGGGTTTTATAAAACGATTCCTTTTATATTTCTGTGGGGAGTTTCGGCCGTTGATTCCGTCGTACCGATTTTGACTCCAACAACCACATCACCTCTGTATTTTACAGGAGGTTTTACCTTTCATACATACAACTATTGGAGTCGTGGGGAAACAAGTAACTACAGAATATGTGTGAAAGGCAAAACATACTTTTATGAGATTTTTCAGGAGATTATTGAAGTGGAATTTGCGTGATTATTGAAGCTCAAATGTGTCCTCTTTAAATGTGACTAGTTTGACCCTGTTGTGAACATGGGTGTTTGGTTTAACAAATTCCATGCTGTGGATGTCAGGTAATTAGTTTACGTAATTAGTTTAGGTGATAAGTTTAAGATAATCGGAGGTTGACATTTATTTTTTTCATTTAGATGACTCCTAGACCGAGAAGGACTTGACCATGTTCTACTTATAGTCAGATGTTTGGTACTGATGGTGTTGGGACATCTTCTTCTGGACTGTCATCCTCCGAGCATGTACCTGACTCTCAGGCATATTATCCCGCCAATAAGGTACCATATCATGAGATGTCTCCACCTCCTGCAGCTCCATCTGCTCCCGCTCCCGCTCCCACTCAACCAGGTAGTGATCAGGTTCATCTAGATTTGCTGGTACCTCCATCTGTACTTTATGCTGCATATATTGTCGAAGATCTTCTTGCCCAACCGGGGTGAGAGGGTTTAGATATTCTGAACCCCGATCGTCAGCGGGGTACTTATTGGTTACTTTTTTTATTAATTTAAATTTTATTTTATTTTTTTTGTTCTAACAAGTTGATATTATTTTCAGGTTTGGAATGAACAACCACGTCAGCCGGAGGGTTTGAGAGACGATGAATGGGTATTTTCTCGAGCCTCATCCGCACTAGAGTATGACTCCAGACCACGTGAAGATAACGTGGTTTAAAACATTTGCGGTAAATATTTTTAAATATTTAATATTTATTTTCATATTATTTTCTTAATATTTTAAAAATTTTCTTTTTTTGTTTCAAAAAAGTGTCACTGGTCCTATCGATCAACGAGAAGGTGAAGGAGGCTTTCGTAGCAAAAGCGAAGACTCGCCTTTGCAACACTGTCTAAGATTGGAAAGAGAAGTGGAAACTCTACGGTTATGAAGCGAAGCCCAAGGAGATCTCGAAGTATGTATGGGATGGTCTCATCCGCTTTTGGAGCCTACCTTCCTCTGTCAAAAAGTCCAACTCGTGCTCTTATTCCCGAAGGATAAAGATGGAATTGACCCCATGCTTCATAGAACCCGCCAAAAACCTCACGTCGGGATCGATCTAGATGTTGTAAGTTTTATTTTTAATATTTAACTTATTTTTAAAAATTTTATTTATTAACTAATTTTTTAAAAAAAAATTTACTCATTTTGTTTGTAGGCCAAGAAGACCGGAGTCATGCCATCTCTGACTGAACTATTCAGGATGACTCACGCCACAGCTGATGGAGTTTTTGTGGATCCACGGTCCGAGAAACTCAATAACGATGTGGTTTCTCGGGTTAAGGAGCGGGAGACACAACTAACCCAGCAGGCTCCCGATGGATTACCCGTCACATTGACTACATAAGAAATCGACCGGATTTTCGAAGAGATAAAAGTTGAATAAATTTTAATTCGTTTATATTAATTCGCTTATAAATAATTAAATATTAATGTATTATATTTTTTTTTTTTGAAAAAGCTGGCTCCTAGAAAGAAGGGACGATCGGTGGGAATAGGCTCCGTCAATGAAGTCCCAAGGGAAACTTCTTCATACTTTTTGAGACGGGATGAGGAAACTTCTCAAATGCGGGCTAGCATGGACTCCAGCAGGAGCGTTTCGACTCACTTGAAGATCTGCTGGACATTATGATGACTGGGAACTCGGTTATGCAGAGATGGTTGAATGAAAGACGAGTGGATCTCGGAATGCAGCAAAATCCTCCCGAGTCAACCGGTCGACGCGGCCCGGAACCAACCCGACTAGTACCTCGGCAACTGTTGGGGTGAAAATCGGTACGACGGAATCAACGACCAAAACTTTCCGCAAAAATAAAAATATGTTTTATAAAACTCGAAAGCCGTTTTATAAAAAACTAAGAAATTTCCGAACAAAGGAAATGCGCGGAAAAACTTGGAAATCGTTACTTCGGAAAAACAAACGAAACAAACACCGATTACACGATTGTCATGTTAAGCGCAAAACCGCAAAAAACAGCATCCGCCATAAAATCGCGAGCAGGTTCGACCGAACCGAGTTCGCCGTACGACGAGCCGAACCAACCGGGTCAGCTCGCCGTACGGCAAACTGGTCGGTCCCGGACCAGCTTGCCGTACGGCGAGCTAGGTGGAATCGAGCTAGCTTGCCGTACGGCGAGCTAGTCACTTCACGGATAGCTCGTCGTACGGCAAGCTAAACCAACCCGGTTCGGCTCACCGTACGTCGAGCTGACTGTCCCGAGCCTCAGCCTCCTACATCCTAGATTCAAGGCATACGCCCCTCGGCTCGATCATGTTCGGAAACACGGTTGAAACGTCTCTCGGTTCATCTTGATCCGTCCTATCGTTCAAGTTTTACGATAAAAACGGTAAAGTCTTATTTTCCCAAAAGAACTCAAAAAAATCGTTTAAAACGGTAACGGTTAAACGAAACACCGAACATTTCCTAACTATACGATTTACTCGAGAATTTTTAATAAAAATCGTAAAAAAACGCATTTTTAATAAAACCTTGAGTAAATCGTAGAAAACGGCAACGATTAATCAAAACATCGAACATTGTCAAACTTCGCGATTAACTCAAGAAACTTATTTAAAAATGGCATCGCATCAGGAAACGATCTCGTATAAAGTCGTAAAATAGTTTTATCGCAAAACGGCTCGAAAAGTCATAAAACGCGATAAAATCCTATCTCGTGACTTTAAAGAAGTCTAGCCCAAAGATACGTCGACGTTTTAACGATTTACTCGCAGAAAGAAGATAAATGTCAAATCTGAAGATAAGTGTCAAGTTTGAGGATAAATAGGATAAAAAAGGAAAGATGGAGATAAATGGAAGATTCTCGATAAACTCGAATCTGGGCGAAATGGAAGGACTAAACCGCCTAGGAAGGGAGTATATAGCCAAGAGGGCAGAGGACAAAAGCAGAGGACGATTTTCGAGAGCTTTCACCACCAGAAACTTAGCACTTAGGGTTTTTTTCCGTTTTTGTTATCGAGCTGCCCCTCAACTAGGGTTTTAGTCTTAGACTGCTAGGGTTAGGATCTCGCCGACGGCTCACGCGTCTAAGGCTCACTCTGGTTGTAACGTTCTTACACAGATTCAGAATAAGACTCTTTTCGTTCTCAATCTCGTTATTTACATCCTTATTTCATATTTATCGTTGTCTTGATTGTTCTTGTGCGGTTCCGCAGATAGCCGGGTCCTCTGGGAAATTATGGTTTACTCTAAATTCCCTTATTTACGTAATCTTGACAGTAGGTGAATTTCGGTTCCCACAGCAACAACATGCCGTAGTTTTTTTTTTGTTTTTTTTTTCTTTTGTATTATAAATTTATATATTATTTATGAATTTTATATTATGGATTTTTAAAATAAATTAAAATTTTCAAATATTAGGTTTTATAATTTAAACACGAATTTTATAAATAAAATATATAAAATTATAAAAAATATAAATTACATCAATACCAAGTAAAATCCTCGTTAAATTTACAATGAGTAAACATAAAATTCTAAGTAATTTCCGCGTAAATTTTACTACGAGTTTACATGGAAGATTAGTAAACTCCTCGTAAAGGTACAAGGAGTTAACATGGAATATTTACGAGTACATTACGAGGAAACGTAACGAGGAGTTTACGACGAAGTGAACATGGACTTTATGGTGAATGCTTTCCTTGTCTTTTACAACGACATTCATTCCTCGTAACGGTACGTGGACTTTACGACGAATAGTCCATTACGACAAGTGTTTAACAATGAAACGTCTTTCCTTGTTAATTCGTCACAATTGTCCTATTACGACGAATTAACAAGGAATACAGCCCTCGTAAAAACATATGTTTTCTTGTAGTGTGAGATTAATTTTAATTGTATTTAATTTTAAAAATAAAATTTATATGTATGTATAATAACAAATTTAATATTGTTTTGATAAAAACTAGTATTAAAGTTAACAAAACAAATTCCTTGTCAACTGTTTTTTGTTAGATCTTGGTCAAAAGTTTTGTAATATATAGCCAAACAGCATTGCAAATTTGCACAACAACATAAAAAGTACTTATGAAGATTAATAGCCAAACAGCATTGCAAGTTTTGTAATGATAAAGTCACGTATCGATAGATTCAACCAAGTAATAATCACTTATTTTTCTTCCTTCAAAAAATAATTACTTATATTAAATATGAAGATGGTTGAAGATTGACCAAAATATTTAGTCAACTAGATTTATTACGAAATTGTCTTACCTAATTAAAAATTCATCAGCTCTATATATAATGTTTAAGCTTTGTATTTTACAAATACTTACAAATACCCAACAACAACAAGATTAACAAATTCACGAAACAATTCTTCGAGATAGCGAAACCATGAAATCAACACAAATAACTCTCGTTTGTATTATCCTGCTATGCCTCTTCTCTTTGCATCAATGTATATTATTATTTTTTCACACACATAAACACATATGTGTGTCTATATATATCATGCCTTTTTCTTTCGTTCTTTTCCTTAGTTTGATTTTTGCGTTACCAATCAATTATCAATGTGTAGGTGGGAGGATGGAGGTTAGTGAGATAGAGAGATCAAGCAAAATATACATACCACAGTGTATCAAAACCAATTGTTATGGCAATCCCTTTGTGAAAAATTGCTGGTGCTGCATTAAGGACCCGGGAAATTGTGCGCCAGACAGAGCGACTTGCATGAGATTCAAATGTTGAACCCTTTGTTCTTCCTTAATTTGGCTTTCAGTACCGAATTTTAATAATGTCACTCAGTATTTTACTTCTCATTATTGTGCATTCCTTGCTTTAATAATAAAAAAAATCTTTATAATTATATTAATCTTGAGAATATATGTTTTGCTTAGTATGTGTTCGATTGCATCAAAAAGATTCAAAGGTAGTTTTTTTTTTTTGAAAGTTACGTCAAAAATGGAAGATATCCGGTCGGATTTTTGAGAACTTGGTTTGTAGATGAATTGTTAAGCTTGAAAGTTTTTCCAAAACTGGCAACTCTGACAAAACTCAGAACTATCGGAAATCCCTAGAGTTAGAGCATGTTTGTATATCCTACAAGTGTGTAAGATCTAGTGATTTAGTAAGAGTTTAAGTGAGATTAAGAGAGAGTTTATATCTGGAAAGATGAAGAACACCAAGAACAGAAGAGAGAGTGAGAGATTTCGTGAGTTAGAGAGAGAGAAGGAGAGAATATGATTTTTTTTTTTCACTGTAGATCTGAATACAAGTATTAAAGGAAAAATGCAAGATGTCTCAGAAAACTCTAAACGGCATACAATCCTATTTTAGACAACAAGGCGTCTAAACTATTTTATCTCCCAAGTCTGGCGTTTTACTCAAATATGGCGCTTTACTCAAGTCTTTCTCAAGTCTAGTGTACAGACTCTGTATAAACTCTCAAGTCTTGTGAACAAATTCTCAAGTCTGGCAGCTTAATTATGCTTCATCTCAACAATCTTTATGTCTTCTTGTGATCTCTTAACCTTATTTATGTCTTTATGTCAACACTCCCCCTCAAGCTTGACCATGTGAAACAAGTCAAGCTTGGAAGCCAAGAAGCATTCTCTCATTAAAACCTTAGCTAGGTAAAACCACATGAGAGAAAATCCAAACTAAGGAAATAGTAGAACACTTCATGGAGGAGAGATCATTGACATGAGAAATCTATGAGTCCAAGCTTTGTATGGATGAACCTACAGACCTTTGTACTCGCAGCCTTTGTGAAGATATCAGCTAGCTGGTCTTCACTTCTTGTGTAGCAAGGTAAGATGATCTTCTGCTCCACAGCTTGTCTCACTGTGGGAACCGATATTCTCCTACTGTCGATTTCCGTAAAATAAGGAAACTTAGGAAAACCCTAATTTTCCAGAGGAACCGGATCTCTGCGAAAGCCAACGACAAGTAACCAAATAAATGCGGAAAAATATGAATAACGTAATAAAACGAATTTATAGAAAAAGTATATCTTATTTCGATTTCACGTAAGAGCGTTGCGATCATTACAAGGGTTTACAAAGGCTTTGGCCGCAGGGCCATCAGCGAGTTATCAACATAAAAAACCTTAAACTTAGTCGAGTCGCAGCTCGATAACAAAAGACGGAAAAGGATAAGAAAAAAGGTTTGATTGATTTCGGACTGAACCTTATGAAAGGCTGCCTACGTACCACTTTCGAGGATCATGTCGAACGTAGTTTAGTTGATAGAGCTGGACCAGAGATCGAACTGCCTGGGCGAGTTCGTCTAGTAATTGAGCGCCAGTCATAGAAACCAAACTTGTTGAGAAAAAAGCCTAAGTTTCTAAGTGCGGAAAATTCTAAGTCTACAAAAGTTGTAAAAGTCTCAGATGAGAGCTCTGAAATTTGTCCTCTGCTTCTGCCATATGCCTCTTGCTTATATACTCCCTTCCTTGACGGTTTGGTCCTTCCATTTTGCCCAGATTCGAGTTTATCAAGAATCTTCTTTTTGTGTTTATCTTTCCTTTTTTCCCGCGGAAATCTTCTATTTATCTTCAAACTTGACATTTATCTTCCTTCTGCGGGTAAATCGTCAAAACGTTACCGTATCTTCGGGTTAGATTTCGTTAAGATCGCGAGATGGGCATTTATCACGTTTTAGGACCTTCCGAGCCGTTTTGCGATAAATCCGTTTTGCGACTTTATACGAGATCGTTTTGTATCGTAAAACTATTCTTCGGGCGTGTGCGACGTCTCGCAGTGCCGAAAGTTGGTTTTTATTTCGTGTGCCGCGTTTCGTGTTCGAAACGTTTGCGGGCTCATAGATGTTTCGTGGTGTTGCGGGGGTTTTGTCTTAACCCTGCTTCGCTTTCTCGACAAAGAACTCAGGAAATCGTATAAAACGGCAACGGTTAAACAAAACACCAAACATTGCCTAAACTATACGATTTATTCGAGACTTCTCGTTGAAATCATAAAAAACGCGTTTTAATAAAAACGTCGAGTAAATCGTAAAAAACGCGTTTTTAATAAAAACGTCGAGTAAATCGTAAAACCTTACGATTAACTCGAGGAATTTACTAAAAATTGCATCGGATCAGGAAACGATCCCGTACAAAGTCGGAAAACGAATTTATCGCAGAACGGCCCGGAAGGTCCTAAATTGCGATAAAAACCCATCTCGCGATGTTAACGGAATCTAACCCGACGATTCGATAACGTTTTGACGGTTTAATCGCAGGAGGAAACTAAATGTAAAGTTTGAAGATAAAAGGATGGTTTGAAGAAAAATAGAAGATTTCCGCGGAAGAAAAGGAAGGATCGAGAAAAATGGAAAATTCCCGATATACTCAAATCTGGGCGAAATGGAAAGACCGAATGGTCAAGGCGAGGAGTATATAAATAAGAGGTCTAGGGCAGAAGCAAGGGACACGATTTTCAGAGCTTTCACCACCAAACTTAGAATTTAGGAATATTTCCGTTTTCGTTATCGAGCTGCGTCTCAACTAGGGTTTTAGTCTTAGATTGCTAGAACTAGGAATTTCGCCAACGGCTCACGCAGCTAAGGCAAATCTCGTTGTAACCGTTCTTACGCGAATTCGGAATAAAAATCCTTCTTGCTCTCAATCTCGTTTTTCTTTTTACATCTTTCAATTTATTCATATTAATCGCGTTCTTGGTTACTTGTCGTTGGCTTTCGCAGAGATCCGGTTCCTCTGGAAAATTAGGATTTTCCTAAGTTTCCTTATTTAACGGAAATCGACAAGTGTGAATTTCGGTTCCCACAGCTACCCGTTACCAAACATCGATCAACTAGTGGAATCGACTGCTGGCAACGAGCTTCTATCCTTCATGGATGCCTTCTCGGGATACAATCAGATATCGATGCACCCAGATGACCGAGAAAATACTGCATTCATAACGGACAGGGGTACCTTCGCCTACAACGTAATGCTCTTTGGCCTGAAGAACGCCAGAGCGACCTATCAGCGCCTCGTTAACAGAATGTTCGCGAACAAATTGGGCGAGACGATGGAAGTATACATCAATGATATGATGGTCAAGTGGTGCCGAGCTGAGGATCACCCAGATCATCTGCATGCATGCTTCAAGACATTGAACGAGTATGGGATGAAACTTAACCCCGCAAAGTGTGCATTTGGGGTTTAGTCCGGCGAGTTCCTTTGTTACATTATCACACAACGTGGGATTGAAGCAAACCCTAAACAGAGCTCGGCTATCCTCAACCTCCCAAGTCCGAAGAACAGTCGCGAAGTCAAACGACTAACAGGAAGGATCGACGTCCTTAATCGCTTCATCTCTCGGTCAACTGACAAGTGCCTCCCTTTCTACGAGCTCCTGCGCGGAAATAAACGGTTTGTCTGGGATGACAAGTGCGAAGAAGCATTCACCCAACTTAAGTTATACCTGACCACACCGCCGGTGTTGGCAAACCAGAAGCAGGAGACATGCTATTCTTATACATCGCAGTCTCCACAACGGCAGGCAGCAGCGACCTCGCCAAGGAGGACCGGGGCGAGCAAAAGCCCATGTTCTACACCAGCAAACGTATGACTGACCCCGAGACGCGTTATCCTACACTCGAAAAGATAGAATTGGCAGTCGTTACCTTGGCAAGAAAGCTTCGCTCTTACTTCCAATCCCACACGATTGAAATATTAACAAACCAACCGCTGCACAATGTGATGCAGAACTCCAACCAATCAAAACGGTTGTCCAAGTGGGCAATCGAGCTGAGTGAGCACGACATAGTGTTTCGAAACCGCACAGCATTCAAGTCGCAGGTGTTGGCTGGTTACATGGTTTAACTTTCACCCAAGCTAGAGCAAGACCTTATACTCCCGAGTCAAAACTGAATCGTTCACGTCGACGGATCCTCAATGAACAAAGGATCGGGGGCAGGAGTCTAGCTCCAATCCCCGACTGGAGAACTGATAAGACAATCATTCGGTCTGGGATTCACAGCCTCAAACAATGAAGCAGAATATGAGTTTCTTATAGCGGGTTTGCACCTCGCAAAAGCGGTCCATGCGAAACGAGTGAGCGCGAACTGCGACTCCCAGCTGGTCACTAGTCAGTTCAGTGGCGATTACGATGCTCAAAACGAACGGATGGATGCATATCCAAAGGTCGTACAAGACCTTGCTAAGGAGTTCGAATTCTTCGAATAAGTCAAAGTCCCTCGCGGAAAGAACGTTTGCGCCGACGCCTAGCAGCGCTGGGCAGCAAACTACGCGATCAGGTCCAAAGGATGATTCCCATCCATAACATCGAGAAACCAAGTATAGACACTCCCGGTGAAGAAGCATCTACTGAGACCGATCTCGTCCTCGCGATTCAACAAGCCGACGAGACCACACCTGACTGGCAAACCGAGCTCATCAATGTCCTTGCCAACGGCAAACTCCTCGTGGAGAAGTGGAATGCCAGGCGATTAAAAGCATGCAGTGCAAGCTACGTTGTCTTTGAAGGCTCGCTTCACCGACTGACTGCGAACAAAACCCTTCTCTGATGTCTTAATGGTGAAGAGACTTACCTCGTCATGGCCGAAACTCACGAAGGATCAGGAGGCTACCACTCCGGCGGACGAGCTCTCGTCCTCAAGGTCAAAAGCTTAGGTTTTTACTGGCCAATGATGGTTTCTGATTGCGAATCATATGCGCGACGATGCGAAAAGTGCCAAAGGCACGCATCGACCATCCACTGCCTGATCGAGATGCTCTGAACTATGACAGCGCCATATCCCTTTATGTGTTGAGAAATGGATATCGTTGGCCCGATGACCCCATCTCGGCAAAAGCGTTATATCCTCATTCTCACCGAATACTTCACAAAGTGGATCGATGCCGATTCCTACGCTAACATCATCGAGAAAGAATTCCAGAAGTTCGTATAGAAGAATATCATCTGCCGTCACGGCCTCCCATACGAAATCGTAACAGACAATGGCTCGCAGTTCATCTCCCACCGATTCTGCGACTTCTGCTCCAAATGGAGAATCCGTCTTAACACGTCCACTCCGAGATACACACAGAGTAACGGCCAGGCCGAATCGTCAAACAAAACCATCATCGATGGAATAAAAAGAGACTCGACCTAAAGAAGGGTCACTGGACATACGAGCTAGACGGAGTTCTCTGGTCGCACAAGACAACTCCGAGAGGAGCTACCAAGACAACATTGTTCTCTCTTGCTCACGGAGTCGAAGCCATGGCACCGGCCGAAGTGAACCTCGCCAGTTTACGACGATCAAGAATGCCCGAGCACGTCAAACTCCACAGTGACATGATCCTCGACGCGTTAGACGCTAACGAGGAACGGCGAGATCAGGCCCTCCTGCGTATCCAGAATTACAAGCTTCAGATCAAAAGTTATTACAAGAAGAAAGTGCGTTCCCGACCCCTCGACCTAGGAGACCTCGTTCTACGTAAGGTCTTCGAGAATACTAAGGAGCCAAACGCTGGAAATCTCAGCGCGAATTGGGAAGGACCTTACAAAATCATTAAGGTTGTAAAACCAGGCGTTTACCATCTCGAGACTTCAACCGGCGAAGAAGTTCCACGAGCTTTCGTACGCTCCCGAGTTAATGACTTGTCAGTCACTTTAACTCGTAAACTGAGTGAATGTGCGATACAACCACTTTCACTCGCCGAGTAGATGAGCCACGCAAGCATCTTCTACTCGGCAAATCAAACTAGGAATGGATTGATCCTCTTTCGAGGTATGTAGGCAGCCTTAAACGGTCAAGCTATAACTCGAAAACAACACCATCACGATGCCTATGTCCCAGCTTTCCAGTATAAGAAGGGACTGCAGACCACATACTGGTACTCGCACAACTTCGCCGAAAATGCCCTGATCAAGCATACTTGGCGAGCTCCGTTAGTCGCAGTCACCTCCGACTAACGAAGAGACGACCAAGTTCGATTTCGTGATAATTCCTAGAGCAGGTATCGGCCGACCTAAGCCCTACGGAACTACTTCGCGACAATCCAAAACCCTGTCAGCCTAAGTTAAGCATAATCTCAATGGTTGTTACACAGTCAAGGTCACACCTAACCGACAGGCAATAGGTAAACAAGACGAAGAGAATAAACTCGGATAATAACTTTACTATCCCGAGCAACGGCCCGGATAAGAGTTTTTTAAATTTAAAACAGGAGTCACTTTAGAGGTCAATGAACTCTAATGAATCCTCTAAATTTAAAGTTGCGGGGCGAGCACCCGTCAGGCTAAAACTCTAAATTAAACAAAAAACTACGAAGGTAAAAGCTTAACCGAGTCCAAGGTTCATAAAAAACAACCCCCAAGTCAAACATCGAAACAAATTTAATTTTTCATACTATTACAAAACCAAAGCCACAAATAACTCCACAGACGGAGTGAAAAGGAAAATTCGTTACAACAAGACAATTACTCCTTAAATATCACGGCATCATCGCAAGTATCCGTCTCTCAAACCCGAGAGGCATTCGTCGACGAGGTTGGACGACTTGTGGCTTGCCGACTCTACCCTGGTCACCTTCCAGATCCATCGGGTTAGCTCTAGCCTTGTCACTCTCAAGAGGTTTACCCTTGCCATCCCCAGAACCGTTGAGACTCGAATCATTAACTTCCCCAGAAGAGACGTCGACGTGCCAGACGCGCCCCGAGCCAATAGGAGAGCAAAGACGAGCAGCGACTTTGGGGTCGATTTGGTCCATATTTGATCCACTCGGGTCGAATCCATCATTCGGAGCTTTGTCGTAGCTGGCCACTATGTAAGAGAGAACAGTCTCATCAACATATTTCGAGCTCAGCACCAACGGAGACAAACAATAATCCCTCCGCCTTACGAGTTTTCTGTTCCTCAAGGAAGGAGTCTATCTTTGCTTGAGGAATTGCCACACCTTCTTCCTTGAGCATCTCCAAACACTTTCGCGTCCCGAAAGCCTGACTCCAGAGGCAACGTGCATTGTCGTACGCCTCCAACTTTTCCTTGCGGGCCTTGATCCTTTCAAAACGAGCATTCGCCTTCTTAGTTATTTTAGCACGAATCCTCGCTCGCTCCCGAGTAACTTCAAGGACCCTGGATCCCCTCAGATGAGTAGCCTCGTAATCCCTCTCTTTGATAGCATCAGCCATCTTCAACTCCAACTCAGCCTTCTCCCTTTCAAGCTTGGCAGATGCAGCCTTAATGGCTTCCAGCTCCTTGGAAATGTCCTCGAGTTCCTTTGCCTGGATTTCAGCCCGATTGACTGCTTCAGCTCGTATGTTTTCCGAATCTTCGAGCGAAGCCTCAAGCGCAACGGAACGCTCCCGTTCAGTGTCAATCGTATCCTGATCCTCTCCGACACTGACATACGTCGCCTTGAGCTCGGCATCATACTTCCCGACTAAAGAATTTATGCCATCATCAGCCTGCAAGCAAACACTTTTGGCGTAAGTAATGCAAGACAAGACCATCACGCCGAAAAGAAAGAGAAGAGAAACGACTTACAGCTTCCTTGAGCCAAGCTACATTCAGATAGGCTTCCCGAAAGACTAGTTGATCAGAGGTCGGAAGTATCCTTGGATCAGGAACGCGATCCTGGTCAGCTGAAGGGCCGGTTCCCGCATCAGAGCTGACCTTCTCCTTCGTTGTCTTCTTCTTCTTCTTCTTACTTCCCTTCTTCTTCTTCTTCATCGAACCATCAGGAAGAACTGCGTCATTCTCGGGCGGAGGGTCCTCGTTCGTCGGATTCAACGCATCAAGATCCCGACCCTCGTCGACCTCTTCTTCAGAAGGATGACCCACATCCGTGTCGTCATGAATGCTTGGAGCGTCCTTAGACGCGGACTCATCTCCAACAGACTTAGACTTCTTCTTCCTCCTCCTCGGTTAGGGGGGGGGGGTTGTCCTCAACCACATCAAGTCCATCGACCGTCTCTTCGACCCGCGGAATTTTAAAACCCCCAGTTGATGGGTCGAATGCATCCGCAATAGTATGCTCATCAGGAGGGGGAATTACATCACCAGACGGCATTCCTCCCCCGAGATCAAAACCGTCGATTATCCCGATCAGTGCACTGCCTTGGGAGGGTGCTGCTCGCTTCTCCTTGATAGCCTTAGAGAGATCTGGAAGCTCTTTCATTGAAAATGCCTTGTTCATAACTCACTACTCTTCCCTTGAAAAAAGATTTGACCTTTTCTTCCCGGGCTTGGCTTCGTACCGAAATTCTCTATCCCAATCACCTGCCCAAGCAACAACTTAAGCAATATGCTACACAAAGGATAAACAAAATATAAAGTGTGCTCCTCTTTACCTTGGTTGATACGGAACAATTTCTAAGTTGCCCGGAAGTGCTGACCAAAAGTTTGGATTTCTTTTATAGCGCTATTACCCTTGTGTTGGGTGTTCGAGAGCTATCTCTATGAGATAACTTAAATTTGTTTAGGACTGTTGAGAGTTTGTTGTGATCAGCAGCAAACTTTTAGGTGATAGATGTTAACATTGTTTGGACCTTCGCGAAGAGATTGTATCTTAAGAAGCTGTGTATGTCTTTTTATAGTCGCGGAGGGACTGCTTATTGTTGTTTTTTGTAGAGAAGCGATTTCTTTCGAATATTGGTGACGTCTCGCTATATTCATGATTTCGTTTTTTCTCTCGCCGCGTTGCAGATAAAAATTTGAGAAATTTTGAGTTCGGAATTTCAGGAGTATACGAGTATACATATACTCACCTACCCCCTTTTTTTAATGAGGGGGGACAGCTGGTCTTGTCTTACGACAAGATGCCTACGTACCCTTTAGGGGGGATCAAGCCGCCTCGTAGTTCAGTGTTTTGCGGGAGCGTTTCCTAATGATAGTATTTTGAGATGCATCGCGTTCCATGATCGGGGAATTTTGGTGCCCTGCATGTTTGCGATTTCGTACGCTCCTGGCCGGACTACCTTTATGACCCTGTATGGTCCTTCCCAGTTGGCTCCCAACTTACCGGCGTTTCGTTATGCGGTGTTTTGGAAGACTTTCGTAAGACTAGTTTGCCTTCATGAAATCTGCGGCCTCGTACGTTTGAGTTATAGTACTTTGCTGCCGCTTGTTGATAGTTCTGAATTCAGATGAGGGCCTGATCCCGTCGTTCGTTAACCAGATTGAGTTCGTTGAGCAGCATTCGGTTGTTCGACTCTTTCCTTTCCGGAAGTAACCTTCTACGTACTCCCAGAAATTCGACTTCTGCTGGGATCTTGCATTATGTTATGTACACGAGGGCAAAAGGAGTTTCACCCGTCGCTCTTCTTGGGGTCGTGCGGTGCGACCATAAAACTCCCTTGAGCTCCTCAGCCCACTTACCCTTTTTGGTGTCGAGGCGTTTTTTTATTAATGGTCTCGGCTTGTCCGTTGCGTTGAGGATATCTTGGAGTTGATTTTGTCAATCATATTTTCCATTTCCCGCAAAAATATTCAAATCTAGTCGAGATGAATTGAGACCCGTTATCCGTTAAAATTGCGTATGGGACTCCGTGTCTGCAAATTATATTTTTCCATACGAAACTCTCTACTTGGGCGTCTTTGATGCTTGCGTAAGAATCCGCTTCGACCCACTTGGAGAAGAAGTCTGTTAGGACTAATAAGAAACGTTTTTGTTTTGACGCGTGCATTGGCTCGACTATATCCATCGACCATCGCATGAACGGATATGGTGCCGAGATGGACGAGAGAACTTCGGCTGGTTGATGGATAGTTGGAGCGTGCCGTTGGCACTTCTCACACTTTCGCGAGAAATCCTCGCAATCTTTGACCATAGTTGGCCAGAAATATCTGTGGCGTTTGATTTTTATTGCGTGAGATCTTCCGCCAGAATGGTTTCCGCAAAATTCGGAATGCACTTCTTGCATTATCCGCAGCACTTTTTCTCCTTGCACGCAGGTCATAAGTGGTCCGGAGAATCTCCATTTGTAGAGTTCTCCGTCAACTAGAACGTACCGTGCGGCCTGAGTCTTTATTTTTCGGGCTGCCCATTTTTCTGATGGGAGTTCTCTGTTGGTTATGTATGCGAGGATTGTTTCCATCCAAGGATGGCCGAATCCGTATACGGACTGATCTGCGGCTGGACAGTTATCATTTTCGCCGATATCGTGTTCCGGTTCGTTGATCAGGTTTATGACTACGGTGGTCCGATGCTAGGGTGTTCGATGAACTCGACAGGAATTACCCTGCTCAAAATAGGATCGGAGCTGGATGCCAAGGCGGCCAGGGCGTCTGCTTGGGAGTTTCAGCTCGAGGAATCCTATTAAGGGCGAATTGATCGAACTTCCGGGTTAGGTCCTTGACCAAGGTCAGGTATGCTTCCATCCTTTCGGCCCTTTATTCGTATTCCCCGCTGAACTGGCTAGCCACTAGCTGAGAATCGCAGTGAGCATGGAGGTTACAAATCTTTAGACCGTGAGCTAGTCGCAATCCTGTGATCAAGGCCTCGCATTCGGCTTCGCTGTTTGAAGTGTGGAAAATCAGTCGACACGATTGTTCCAACACTTCTCATGTCAGGATTGCGAGTCGGATGCCGATCCTGGAGCCTTGTTTGGATGAGGATCCGTCAACGTACAGGATCCAGGTCGAATTCGGCTCCTGGTCGGGTGTGCCTCCCGTCGGGAGTTCTACCAAGAAGTCTGCGAGTACTTGCGATTTCATGCAAGTCTTTGTGCGGTATTCAATGTCGTACTCGCTCAGCTCGATTGCCCATTTTTCTAATCTTCCCAATTGGCTGGGACTGTGCAAAATTTTGCGGAGAGGGAGAGAAGTGGGCACGACAATAGTATGAGACTGGAAATATGGTCTCAGTTTCCTTGCCGACATGACCACCGCTAACGCCAATTTTTTCATCATCGGATATCGCGTTTCTGCGTCTAGTAGTGTCTTACTTACGTAAAAGATTGGCTTTTGCTCGCTGCGTTCTTCTCGGATGAGGACACCACTCACGGCGGTCGTCGATACCGCGATGTAGAGAAATAGTGGTTCTCCTTCTACGGGTTTCGCGAGTACTGGCGGGGTAGCTAGGTAATGCTTTAGCTGTTGGAATGCTTTCTCTTATTCTTCGGACCATTCGAACTTTTTGTTTCCCTTCAATGTTTTGTAGAAAGGAAGACATTTGTCCGTTGATCGCGAGATAAAGCGGTTAAGTGCTGCGACCCTGCCGGTCAGTCTTTGTACTTCGCGTTTTGTCCTAGGGGATACCATCTCTATCAGCGCTGTGATTTGTTTCGGGTTGGCCTCAATCCCTCGGTAAGTGACGAGATACCCTAAAAATTCTCCGGATGCGACGGAAAACCGACACTTCGCAGGATTCAACTTCATGTTATGAAGGTTGAGTCTCTCGAAACATTCTTGGAGGTGCACGACATGATCTCGTTCTTGGAGTGATTTCACAAGCATAACGTCGATGTACACTTTCATTTTTTTCCGAGTTGTTTGGAGATCATGCGATTGACGAGTCGTTGATAAGTCGCGCCGGCATTCTTAAGGCCAAAGGGCATTACCTTATAGCAGTAAGTTCCGCGCTCAGCTATGAATGTGTTTTTCTCCTGAGAGTCAGGGTTTATCATGATCTGATTGTACCCGGAAAAAGCATCCATGAAATATAAGAGTTTGTTCCTTGCGGTTGCCTCGACTAAGCGATCGATACGCGGCAGTGGGTAACTATCTTTAGGACACACTTTATTGAGATCGGTGAAATTGACGCAGACTCGCCACTTTCCGTTATTTTTTGTAACGACGACATGATTAGCGAGCCAGTCAGGATATCGAACTTCTGTGATCGATTCGACTTTGACGAATCTGTCGACTCGTTGTTGACCGCTTCAGCACGTTCTGGCCTCAGTTTCCGTCTTTTTTGTTAGACGGGTTTGGATGTTGGGTCAACATTTAGTTCGTGACATGTGATGTTAATGTCGATTCCTGGCATGTCTTCCGCAGTCCATGCGAACGTATTCGAGTTTCTTCTCAGGCAGGTCAGGAGCTAGGTTTTCAAAGTCCCGCTCAGGTTCGCACCGATTTCGACGCAGCGTTCTGGGAAAGCTTCATCGATGCATACCGGGATGACAGGTTCGCAGGTAGGCTCGCGTTTACCTTCCAGTGCCTCAGCTGCTCGCAACTGCAAAAAGATTTCTGTTGGGGTCAAAATCGGTACGACGGAATCAACGGCCGAAACTCCCCGCAAAAATATAAAAGGAATCGTTTTATAAAACCTAAAGAATCGTTTTATAAAACTCGAGGATCGTTTTATAAAACTCAAGGATCATTTTATAAAACTCGAGAATCGTTTTATAAAACCCGAAGATCGTTTTATAAAACTCGAGAATCGTTTTATAAAACTCGAGGATCGTTTTATAAAACTCGGGAATCGTTTTATAAAACTCGAAGAATCATTTTATAAAACTCGAGAATCGTTTTATAAAACTCGAGAATCGTTTTATAAAACTCGAGAATCGTTTTATAAAACTCGAAGAATCGTTTTATAAAACTCGAGAATCGTTTTATAAAACTCGAGGATCATTTTATAAAAATTGAGAAGCCGTTTTATCAAAGATTGTTTTATAAAACTCGAAGATCGTTTTATAAAACTCAAAGAATCGTTTTATAAAACTCGAAGAATCGTTTTATAAAACTCGAAGATCGTTGTATAAAACCCGAGAATCGTTTTACAAAACTCGAAGAATCATTTTATAAAACTCGAAAATCATTTTATAAAACTCGAAGAATCATTTTATAAAACTCGAAGAATCATTGTATAAAACTCAAAGAATCATTTTATAAAACTCGAAGATCGTTTTATAAAACTCGAGGATCGTCTTATAAAACTCGAGAAGCCGTTTTATAAAACTCGAAGATCGTTTTATAAAACTCGAAGATCATTTTATAAAACTCGAGAAGCAGTTTTATAAAACTCGAGAATCGTTTTATAAAACTCGAGAATCGTTTTATAAAACTCGAGAATCGTTTTATAAAACTCGAAGAATCGTTTTATAAAACTCGAGAATCGTTTTATAAAACTCGAGGATCATTTTATAAAAATCGAGAAGCCGTTTTATCAAAGATCGTTTTATAAAACTCGAAGATCGTTTTATAAAACTCAAAGAATCGTTTTATAAAACTCGAAGAAACGTTTTATAAAACTCGAAGATCGTTGTATAAAACCCGAGAATCGTTTTACAAAACTCGAAGAATCATTTTATAAAACTCGAAAATCATTTTATAAAACTCGAAGAATCATTTTATAAAACTCGAAGAATCATTTTATAAAACTCGAAGAATCATTTTATAAAACTCGAAGATCGTTTTATAAAACTCGAGGATCGTCTTATAAAACTCGAGAAGCCGTTTTATAAAACTCGAAGATCGTTTTATAAAACTCGAAGATCATTTTATAAAACTCGAGAAGCAGTTTTATAAAACTCGAGAATCGTTTTATAAAACTCGAGGATCATTTTATAAAAATCGAGAAGCCGTTTTATCAAAGATCGTTTTATAAAACTCGAAGATCGTTTTAAAAAACTCAAAGAATCGTTTTATAAAACTCGAAACGTTTTATAAAACTCGAAGATCGTTTTATAAAACCCGAGAATCGTTTTATAAAACTCGAAGAATCGTTTTATAAAACTCGAGAATCATTTTATAAAACTCGAAGAATCGTTTTATAAAACTCGAAGAATCATTTTATAAAACTCGAAGAATCATTTTATAAAACTCGAAGATCGTTTTATAAAACTCTTGAATCGTTTTACGAAACCGCGAAAAATCGAAACAGCCGTAAAACGTGAACTAGTCGCAACTAGTTCGCCCACCGGCGAACTAGGAGACCCTTGACTAGTTCGCCGTTGGGCGAACTACTGACTTTGCCCCACTGGTTCTTTTCGCCTAGTTCGCCATATGGCAACCTGGCCAAGCTGAACTAGCTCGCCGTACGTCGAGCCGACCATCCCGAGCCTCGATCTCCCACATCCTTGATTCAAGGCATACGTCCCTCGACACGATCGTATTCCGTATCACGTTCGAAATTTCTCCCGTTTCGTCTCGATCCGTCCTATCGTTCGAGTTTTACGATCAAAACCGTAAAACTTTGTTTTCTCGAAAAGAACTCGAGGAAATCGTATAAAACGGCAACGGTTAAACGAAACACCGAATATTGCCTAAACTATACGATTTATTCGAGATTTTTCGTAAAAATCGTACAAAACGCGTTTTTAATAAAACCCCGAGTAAATCGTAGAAAACGGAAACGATTAATCGAAACATCAAACATTGCTTAGCTTTACGATTAACTCGAGAAGCTTATCTAAAAACGGCATCTTATCAAGAAACGATCTCGTCTAAAGTCGTAAAACGGATTTATCGCAAAACGGCTCGGAAAGTCATAAAACGCGATAAAAGCCACTCGCGACTTTAAACGAAGTCCAACCCGAAGATACGAAGACGTTTTGGCGATTTACTCGCAGAAAGAAGATAAATGTAAAACTTGAAGATAAAAGTCAAGTTTGAGGATAAATAGAAGATTTCCGCGGGAAAAAAGGAATGATCGAGATAAATGGAAGATTCTCATTAAACTCGAATCTGGGCGAAACGGAAAGACTAAACCACCTAGGAAGGGAGTATATAAGCAAGGGGCATAGGGCAGAAGCAAAGGGACGAAATCCAGAGCTCTCATCTGAGACTTTTACAACTTTTCTAGACTTAGAATTTTCCGCACTTAGAAACTTAGGCTTTTTCTCGACAAGTTTGGTTTCTATGACTGGCACTCAATCACTAGACGAACTCACCAAGGCAGTTCGATCTCTTGTCCAGCTCAATCAACTGAACTACGTTCGACTTGATCCTCGAAAGGGGTACGTAGGCAGCATTTCATAAGGTTCAGTCCGAAATCAATCAAACCTTTTTTCCTATCTTTTTATGTCTTTCGTTATCGAGCTTCGACTCGATTAGGTTTAAGGTTTTTATGTTGATAAATCGCTGACGGCCCTGCGGCCAAAGCCGTTGTAAACCCTTGTAACGATCGCAACGCTTTTACGCGAAATTGAAATAAGATCTACTTTTCCTTTAAATTCTTTTTATTACGTTTTTCATATTTTTCCGCTTTTATTTGGTTACTTGTCGTTGGCTTTCGCAGAGATCCGGTTCCTCTGGAAAATTAGGGTTTTCCTAAGTTTCCTTATTTGACGGAAATCGACAAGTGTGAATCTCGGTTCCCACAGTTTGGCGCTACAAGGAGGGTGGGTCGGATTACTCTTACTCATAGCTGCAAAACGCTTGATCAAAACAATGTCTGGATATATGAAAGACAAAGTCGCAACTCGCAAAAAGACGCTGGTAAAACAACTCCAGCAGCGACTACTCGTACGGCCAACGCTCACGCAAACGCTGTAGTACTCAACAAAATAGAAAACCTAATCGCGACTCTTCGCCACGTGAAGAGCAACAAAACAAGCTCACGATTTCTATCTCAGATCACTAAGGGCAACGATAAAATTTATCAAACCCCATAGTGTTTTTCTTATTTCCGAGTTGGACAAATCTCACACGTTAAGCAAAAGACGTTTTCCGAGAACCTTTCGGAAAAATAAAACTTGCTCTCCCAGAAACCGCGGAACAAACCGTAAGTTACTCGCGAAATAAATCCTAGGATACTCGCGGAAAACCCTAGGCTGTTCGCGGAAAAATCCTTAGGTAACTCCCGGAAAAACCGTAGGTTATTCGCGGCAAAACCCTAGGTTGTTTGCGGAAAAACTCTAGGTTACTCATGGAGATAGCCCTAGGTTACTCGCGGAGAAAGCCCTAGGTTACTCGCGGAAAAACCCTAGGATATTCGCGACAAAGCCCTAGGTTACTCGCGGAAAAACCCTAAGATATTCGCGACAAAACCCTAGATTACTCGCAAAAGAACCGTAGGCTACTCACAGAATCAGGCAATACTATCCAACCGAAAAGACGGTGAGATCGCCAAGCAACCTAGCTTGCCATCTTGGTAAGCTGACCAGCTTTCCACCTCGTCCTAGAGACACTGACTTTTCCCCGAGGGTCCGCACAATCCAACTCATAGCTATGGCGAGCCAGACCGTACTCTAAACAATAATCACACTGCTTTTCGTTTCGTCTCAATCAAAGTTTTCGTTGAGATTTTACAACGAAAACAAGATAGCTTGATAAATCGGAACTGTGCTTGCCGACTCACCATTACGAAAGTTGGACAAGCTCGACGGATCGAAACATTTCCATCTTGAATCTTGATCAAGACGCTTTTCGTTTCGTCTCAATCGGACTTTCCGTTGAGATTCTACAACGAAAACAAGTCAACTCGACGAATCGAGATTACCCGCGCCAAGCGACTTAGCTCGCCGAACGTAGAGCTAGCTAGCTTGCCATACGGTGAGCTGAACCAAGCGCCTAGCTCGCCCAAGAGACGCTGACTTCGCCCCAAGGTTTCTTACCATCCGGATCGCCACACGGCGAGCTGAAAGGGTTCACCCGACTTGCCCTACGTCGAGCTGAACCAATCCTCGAGTTTCTCTCTCGAGTCTTGATCGCGCTGATTCTCATTTCGTCTCAATCGGAATTTCCATCGGGATTTTGCGATAAAACTGCGAAGACTTGGTTCTTCGTATAAGTTCGAACCAATCGTCTAAAACGGCAACGGTTGACTTAACACCAAAGTTGCCTAAACTAACGAGAAATCTGAACTCTCTAGATCCAATCCGGTTTTACGAAACTCTGGCACGCTAAGTCGAAAACATCCAATCATAAACACGTGATTGACCTTTTCGATATACAAAGCGCACCTAGTTGGTCAAATAAAACCAGCAGTACGAAGAAACAAGAACATGAGCTCCGATGGTTAAGTCTTCTCCCCGCTCCGATACTCTTGCTCGTAATTCGTCGAAGACCAGTAAGTCAAAAGACAAAGAACGAAGAATAGACGATCTCGAATCATCGATGAAACTAAGGTATGTTCGATTTGAAAATTTTATTAGACTTCTAATTTCTCGTAGGTAAGAAACGAAAACATCTTGTAAACTGCCGTGAAACCTAGAGAACTTAGAATTCAGAGAATAGTCTAGCATGCTAAGTCGTAAGCAATTTTTGTCTATCTAGATTTGTTGTTTTCTAACCATTCATGCATAACTCGCAAACCGATCCAATCTCTCGTACAACCGAGAAACGATCGCCACGCATTCAAACGTACTCATTTCCTAAAAGAAAGAGGGAGCTAGATACGCTGTCTTAAAACCGACTCGCTCCTAGAAGTTTTCGTAAATCAGACATACTCCAATTCATCTTCGATCCACCATGGTCTTTAATCGACCCGGATTGTCGATCATCCCAATCCTTCAAACGAAACTCGTCTTTCTTCTTTCGCCGAAAAATTTTCCTCGCATCAAGAAAACGCTTTCTAAAATAAGCGGAAAAATATTCGGACGATGCAACGCCTCGTCGAAATCATCCCTAAAGCAAACGACAATCTAAAAACGTCTAAGCGCTAAAGACTGACACAAACCGTCTGGGAAATAATCTCGAGGAATATACAGCATCTCTCGTCGCAATCATGCGGTTAGAAAATCTCTGCGAAACTTCAGAGCGGAACTCGATGATTTTCCGAAGTCATAAAGATCTTCTCGAACTTGATAAAACAAGTATAAGAGTCAAAAAATTATACGAGAAATCTTTAGGTGTCAAAGCACTGATCTTATTCTCCGTCGAACCAAGTAAGTCATGGAATAATATCAAGAACATTTGCGGCAAAAAGAAAAAAATCGAGAACACAAAGCAGCAAGCGAGAACATGTCCTTCCGTCTCGCCGGCTGATCCTATTGCTGGTCATGTGATTCGTTCCGTCCGAGAAACCCGCTAAAACGTTTTGCGACCAGATCTCGGTGAAATAACTTTTGGTAAAACTCCGCGAGTGACTCCGAAAAAACCATCACCGAAGAATCAAAAACTAAGCGGAAAGGTTTCTCGAAAAATCTGCGGAAACATTGTTAACCCAATGCGTCGTGCCAATTTACTAAATCATCGCCCGTTGCTTACGCGAGAAATCCTTCGTATAGTCAGGATCATGTCATAACGAAGTAACTTTCAAAGTAAACGTAACAGGTTTTGCGAAAAGTACTTTCCTTATAGCGAAAACCAAGCTATACGATCCGACACTAAGCGACCAATCTAAACTTTTCCTCCTCGCGACACGATCTGAAAGATCTCACTCTTTACCCCTTCGGTTCACGAGCCTCCGCTCTCATTCCTCCCGATTACATCCGAGAATGAGACCGCCCCGCAAACGACTCCGCACGGGCTCTGCATCGAGCTTCTTAGGATCTGTCTCCCTCGAGTAAAAAAAAAAACAACTTCCATACAAAGGAAAGTTTATACGAAACTTTCACCGTATAATCAAACACGGGCATACTTGGCATATCAAGCTCGACAAAGGCTACTTGGCTATTGTCCGATCGCGCTTCACTTCAATGCCAAGTTTACAAACAGACTCGACCCTTTCGATAGCGCGAAAGTGTCGCGGTCTAATCCTCTACCAAATACGACCTTGGCTGTGCGGCTGAACACAACCTTCACGCTAAGCCAATACGTTCAACGGATAATGCAAACTTGTCGAAAATTGGCTAAGTTCTGTATTCTCGCGATTCACTCTATTCCCGAAGCAAGTTGCCTACAAAATCCGACGTATAAGAAAACACTCGTACCAGAGCTCCTAAAGCCGTACGAATCTCGGAAGGTCAACATTTCACAAAGCACCGTAACGAAAAACGCTTCGTTCGGGGAAACAACTTACACGAACTCTCGGTCCTAATTGCTCTGGCACAAATCATAAAACTACTTAACATCTAAACAGGAATGTAAGTTTTAATTGCGAATATCCGCAAACGAACCAAAGTGTTCCTGTAAAGCAGGGTTAAAACAAAACCCTCACAACACCGCGCAACATTTTCGAGCCCGCAAACGTTCCGAACACGAAACGCGGCATCTAAAATAAAACCAAATTTCGGCACTGCGAGACGTCGCAGACGCCCGGAGATTAGTTTTTCGACATAAATACCTTCCTCGACAAAGTCATTTTCTTGGAAGACCTAACAGTCCGTCCGCGACTATAAAATTACGCAAAACTTCTTAACGTACGTATCCTTCGCGAAGGCCAAAACAACGTAAACATTTATCGCCTAAAAAGTTTGTTGCTGATCACAACAAACTCGCAACAGTCCTAAACAAACTTAAGTTATCTCACAGAGATAGCTCTCGAACACCCGACACAAGGGTAATAGCGCTATAAAAGAAATCCAAACTTTTGGTCAGCACTTCCNTAACGTACGTATCCTTCGCGAAGGCCAAAACAACGTAAACATTTATCGCCTAAAAAGTTTGTTGCTGATCACAACAAACTCGCAACAGTCCTAAACAAACTTAAGTTATCTCACAGAGATAGCTCTCGAACACCCGACACAAGGGTAATAGCGCTATAAAAGAAATCCAAACTTTTGGTCAGCACTTCCGGGCAACTTAAAAATTGTTCCCGGTGAGATGCTCGGTTCCAACCAGACGAATCATATAAGCCGAGAACCTATCGCGGATTCTAAATCGGTATGGAATCAGGTTAAAATCGCAACAGGCAAAACGAAAGCCGACTAGTCATCGCATAGCCTCAATCCGAAAGTAAACCTAGGTCTTTCCCAAAACCCAGCACACTGGTCGCTAACGTCTCAAGGCATGAATCGAGATCCTAAAGGCATGTCTCTTTGTATATATCTAAACGCTCACTCGATTTATTAAACATCCTAAAATGGGCAAACAAACAAGGCGATACACTAAGGGAAAAAGGAATGCGAGACGACAACTCGTGGACCTCCCTCAATATCAACTCATATTCTTCCCCCTACATTCATACGAATAAAAACGCGCTCTTAAAAAACGCAAACCGATTTTTAATAAAGCCGCAAAAGTGGCAGGGACTCAGAGCCGCACACGGCCAGTCCGAAAAATATAACGGCCACGCTCGGCCAGACCAAACGGCCTACGAGGCTAGTCTCAAGGCCGGCAAAGGTCTGGATGCCATCGACATCAATATGCTCGATAATTCCTACACGACATATAACTAGACCGTAAAGGTCTTGCTAGGAAACAGGTCATAAGAACCTTAATTCCGAAGCGAACTACGAAAGGCTTGATCCCCTCAAAAGGGTACGTAGGCATCCTTCACAAGGCGCAGCCCTAATTTTAAACGCTTTCCGCTCCCTAGAAAGTGGAAAGATCACTTTCAACGGACCTTTCCGACCATTAATTCCGCCTAACTTAACTAAAACTGGTTAACCACTCACAAGAACCTTACGCTAAAGGCTCAAGATTCTTACGAGCTGGGGGGCTAACTGTTGGGGTCAAAATCGGTACGACGAAATCAACGGCCGAAACTCCCCGCAGAAATATATAAGGAATCGTTTTATAAAACCCAAAGAATCGTTTTATAAAACTCGAGGATCGTTTTATAAAACTCAAGGATCATTTTATAAAACTCGAGAATCGTTTTATAAAACCCGAGGATCGTTTTATAAAACTCGAGAATCATTTTATAAAACTCGAGGATCATTTTATAAAACTCTGGAATCGTTTTATAAAACTCGAAGAATCGTTTTATAAAACTCGAGAATCGTTTATAAAACTCGAAGAATCGTTTTATAAAACTCGAGAATCGTTTTATAAAACTCGAGGATCATTTTATAAAACTCGAGAAGCCGTTCTATAAAACTCGAAGATCGTTTTATAAAACCTATAGAATCGTTTTATAAAACTCGAAGAATCGTTTTATAAAACTCAAAGATCGTTTTATAAAACCCGAGAATCGTTTTATTCGTTTTATAAAACTCGAGAATCATTTTATAAAACTCAAAGAATCGTTTTATAAAACTGGAAGAATCATTTTATAAAACTCGAAGAATCATTTTATAAAACTCGAAGATCATTTTATAAAACTCGAGGATCGTTTTATAAAACTCGAAGATCGTTTTATAAAACTCGAGAAGCAGTTTTATAAAACTCGAGAATCGTTTTATAAAACTCAAAGAATCGTTTTATAAAACTCGAAGAATCATTTTATAAAACTCGAAGATCGTTTTATAAAACCCGAGAATCGTTTTATTCGTTTTATAAAACTCGAGAATAATTTTATAAAACTAGAAGAATCGTTTTATAAAACTCGAAGAATCATATTATAAAACTCGAAGAATCATTTTATAAAACTCGAAGATCGTTTTATAAAACTCGAGGATCGTTTTATAAAACTCGAAGATCGTTTTATAAAACTCGAGAAGCAGTTTTATAAAACTCGAGAATCGTTTTATAAAACTCAAAGAATCGTTTTATAGAACTCGAAGAATCGTTTTATAAAACTCGAAGATCGTTTTATAAAACCCTAGAATCGTTTTATAAAACTCGAAGATTCGTTTTATAAAACTCGAGAATCATTTTATAAAACTTGAATAATCGTTTTATAAAACTCGAAGAATCATTGTATAAAACTCGAAGAATCATTTTATAAAACTCGAAGATCGTTTTACGAAACCGCGAAAAACCAAAACAGCCGTAAAACGCGAACTAGTCGCAACTAGTACGCCCATCGGCGAACTAAGCCAGCTCTCGTCCCGACTAGTTCGCCCACCAACGAACTAAGCCGGCTGGCTTAGTTCGCCGTTGGGCGAACTACTGACTTTGCCCCACTGGTTCTTTTCGCCTAGTTCACCATATGGCGACCTGGCCAAGCTGAACTAGCTCGCCGTACGTCAAGCCGACCATCCCGAGCCTCGATCTCCCACATCCTTGATTCAAGGCATACGTCGCTCGACATGATCGTATTCCGAATCACGGTCGAAATGTCTCCCGTTTCGTCTCGATCCGTTCTATCGTTCGAGTTTTACTATAAAAACCGTAAAACTTTGTTTTCTCGGAAAGAACTCGAGGAAATCGTATAAAATGGCAACGGTTAAACGAAACACCGAATATTGCCTAAACTATACGATTTATTCGAGATTTTTCGTAAAAATCGTACAAAACGCGTTTTAAATAAAACCCCGAGTAAATCATAGAAAACGGCAACGATTAATCGAAACATAAAACATTGCTTAGCTTTACGATTAACTCGAGAAACTTATCTAAAAACGGCATCGTATCAGGAAACGATCTCGTCTAAAGTCGTAAAACGGATTTATCGCAAAACGGCTCGGAAACTCATAAAACGCGATAAAAGCCACTCGCGACTTTAAACGAAGTCCAACCCGAAGATACAACGACGTTTTGGCGATTTACTCGCAGAAAGAAGATAAATGTCAAACTTGAAGATAAAAGTCAAGTTTGGGATAAATAGAAGATTTCCGCAGGAAAAAAGGAAAGATCGAGATAAATGGAAGATTCTCATTAAACTCGAATCTGGCGAAACGGAAAGATTAAACCCCCTAGGAAGGGAGTATATAAGCAAGAGGCATAGGGAAGAAGCAAAGGGACGAAATCCAGAGCTCTCATCTGAGACTTTTACAACTTTTCTAGACTTAGAATTTTCCGCACTTAGAAACTTAGGCTTTTTCTCGACAAGTTCGGTTTCTATGACTGGCGCTCAATCACTAGACGAACTCGCCCAAGCAGTTCGATCTCTTGTCCAGCTCAATCAACTGAACTACGTTCGACTTGATCCTCGAAAGGGGTACGTAGAAAGCCTTTCATAAGGTTCAGTCCGAAATCAATCAAACCTTTTTTCCTATCTTTTTCTGTCTTTCGTTATCGAGCTGCGACTCGATTAGGTTTAAGGTTTTTATGTTGATAACTCGATGACGGCCCTACGGCCAAAGCCTTTGTAAACCCTTGTAATGATCGCAACGCTTTTACGCGAAATTGAAATAAGATCTACTTTTTCTTTAAATTCGTTTTATTACGTTTTTCATATTTTTCCGCATTTATTCGGTTACTTGTCGTTGGCTTTCTCAGAGATCCGGTTCCTCTGAAAAATTAGGGTTTTCCTAAGTTTCCTTATCTGACGGAAATCGACAAGTGTGAATCTCGGTTCCCACAATTTCCGTTTTATCTTGTTCTGGGCGTCATCGAGGGCAGACGATTTCTTTTACTTTTTGGAAGGAGCGTCAGCCGGCTGATTTTTCCTTTTAAATCCACGGCATAACAAACCTGCAAGGTTCTCTTATTTCCCCAGATGGTCTCGATTCCGCGCGGAGTCGGAAACTTAAGACACATATGGTATGTCGATGGTACCACTTGCATCGAATTCAACCACGGTGTCCCAACAATTGCGTTGTAGGACATGGGCCGATCAACGACTAGGAATTTGACGTTTTTGACTATGCTTTCGGCTCGAACCGTAAGGTTAATTGTGCCGAGAGTCATGGTGACTTCTCCCAAAAGTCCTACTAGCGGGATTGCGTTTTCCGCGATTTCAGACAGATCGATTTCCATTCTCTCGAGAGTGTTTTTGAAGATGATATCAGCCGAGCTTCCGGTATCGACTAATATCCTTGCGACATCCATATTCTGGATTGTCAGCTCGATCACAAGAAGATCGTTGAGAGGTTGTTGGGGTCAAAATCGGTACGACATAATCAATAGCCAAAACTTCCCGCAAAAAGATAAAATATAAGTTTTATGAAACTTGAGAAATCGTTTTATAAAACTCGAGAAATCGTTTTATAGATCCAAAAGAGGTTTCCGAACAAAAGAAATCCGTGGAAAACTCGGAAGATGGCATGAAAAGGAAATCCGATTTCGGTAAGACTTAGAAAATATCGTAGATCAGAATCGTTATCTCGGAAGAACGAAACAAACGTCGATTACACGATCGTTCGAGTTAAGCACAAAACCGCAAAAAACCCGAAACCGCCGTAAAACGCGAGCTAGTTCCACCGCGACTAGCTTGCCGAACGGCGAGCTAGTCCCATCACGACTAGCTCGCCGTTTGGCAAGCTAGTCCCATCTTGACTAGCTCACCGTACGGCGAGCTAGTCTCGTCAATACTAGCTCGCCAATCGGCGAGCTAGAAGCTTCCCGGGTAGCTCGCCGAACGGAGAGCTAAACCAATCCTGTTCGGCTCGCCGTACGTCGAGCCGACCATTCCGAGCCTCAATCTCCCGTGTCCCCGATTCAAGGCTTACGTCCTTTAACACGAGCGTGTTCCGAACCACTGTTGAAATGTCTCCCGTTTCGTCTCGATCCGTCCTATCGTTCAAGCTTTACAACAAAAACCGTAAAACTTTGTTTACTCGAAAAGAACTCGCGGAAATCGTATAAAACAGTAATGGTTAAACGAAACAGCGAACATTTCCTAAACTATACGATTTATTCAAGATTTTTCGTAAAAAAATCATAAAAAACGCGTTTTTAGTAAAACCGTCGAGTGAATCGTAAAAACGGCAACGATTAACCGAAGAAAACGAACATAGCTAAACTTTACGATTAATTTGGGGAATTTACTAAAAACGGCATCGGATGAGGAAACGATCTCGTACAAAGTCGCAAAACGGATTTATCACAAAACGGATTTATCTCAGAAGGGTCCTAAAACGCGATAAAAGCCCATCTCGCGATCTTAACGAAATCTAACCCGGAGATACGATAACGTTTTGACGATTCACTCGCAAAAGGAAGATAAATTTCAAGTTTGAAGATAAATAGAAGATTTCCGCGAGAAAAAAGGAAGGATCGAGATAAATGGAAGATTTCCGATACACTCGAATCTGGGCGAAATGGAAAGATTAAACCGCGTAGGAAGTGATTATATAAGCAAGAGGCATAGGGCAGAAGCAGGACACGTTTTTCGGAGCTTTCACCACCAAACTTAGCATTTAGGAATTTTTCCGCTTTCTGTTAGCGAGCTGCGTCTCAACTAGGGTTTTCGGTCTTAGACTTCTAGAGTTAGGGATTTCGCCGACGGCTCACGAGCTAAGGCCACTCTCGTTGTAACCGTTCTTACGCAGATTCGGAATAAAAGCCTTCTTGCTCTCAATCTCGCTTTTTTCTTACTTTAATTTTAAGTTCATCGTTTTTCTTAATTATCGTTGTGCGGTTCTGCAGATAGCCGGGTCCTCTGGAAACTTAGGGTTTACTCAAAGTTTCCTTATTTACGATTCATTGACAGTAGGTAAATTTCAGTTCCCACAGTTTGGCGCTAGAAGGGGGGGGGGTCGGATCTATCTTACACCGAAGCCGCAATATGTCCAACGAAGAAACGATGACTGGTGACCAACAAACTCGCAACGAATGCCACAACGTTGATAAAACACCACTACCACAAGATGCGTCCGCGGCCAACGCTACAAACGCTAACGCCGAGACCATCGAAAAGATGCTTTCGGAGTTTAACAAAAAAATCGGAAGAGCAGGAAAAGCTCATTGGTTTGCTCGCAAAACGGGTCGAAACCCTAACTGCGAAAACCAGAGCAATTCGCCCCCGCAGAACTACTAAAATCCGCGGAAGGAGGCTCGATTTCGTGACTCCTATGGATCGCCCCAGAACCGAGCAAGGTAACTTACCGGAGAAGGATTCCGGAAAAGATAACCCTGACGCGACGCTACACAAATCGGAAAAATCTCCTACTCTCGAATAGGAGACCGAGGGAGACGGCATCGAAAGGGTTAACCTAGAAACGAGCGACCAAGCCGATCCGTCAGACGAGGACGCTGACGTCCATCCTAGGAGGAGAAAAACTCGCAGCCCTCCGCCGGAGTCTTCTCCCGAGCGTTCTCTTACTGGAGACGAGGAGGAGCTCGACTTTGCGCAATACGAAAAAACTGCCGAGGAGCGATCTCTGGTTACTCGCAGCAAACGTCGACGAGGTCAAAAAAACTGCTGGCGACCTGACCGAGATTCGCGATCTCCGTGAGTACATCACTAAAACGACCGCAGCGGTAAAAGCGGTGAAATCCCAGATTCATCACGCTACGAGCGCCGCACCCGAAATCAATCGACTACTGTACGAATCTAGGAAAACGCCCTTCACGGCTCGCATCACCGAGGTCAAGCTACCCGATCCTGGGAAACTTAAGGTGCCAACTTACGATGGGACGTCTAATCCCAAAGCGCACCTGCAGGCCTTCCAGATCACCATGGGACGAGCCAAACTCAAGGATCACGAAAAGGATGCAGGCTACTTAGGCGGAATTCGATCGGAAGTTTCCGCCGACTCGCTTCCAAATTCCTGAAGCAGTACTCGATGTTCATCAATCCAGAAACCTCTGACGCTGATCTCTGGAGCTTGTCGCAAAAGGAGGACAAATCCCTCCGCGATTTCATGAGTTGATTCAAACTCGTCATGGATAGGGTTAGCGGAATCAGCGACAAAGCCGCCATCGACGAGCTCAGGAAATCACTCTGGTTCAAGTTGAAGTTCCGAAAATGGATAACTCTCGAGAAACCGTGAACAATCCAGGAAGCGCTCCACAAGGCTACCGACAATATAACCATCGAATAGGAGACCAAAGTCCTGTCCGAAAAGCATAAGCCGACGAAGGCATCCGCAAAGGATAACGCGTCCGAGCAAAAGCAGAAAAAGAGAAACTCTCGTAACAACAAGTTCGTCCATCACGAGGGACAGGATCTCCAAGGGGCGCACAACTACGCCATTAGCTCTGGATCGGAACAAGGGCAAACTACGGCTAACACGTGGACAAGAAATTTAAACTACGATGACAATTCTTTCTGCGATCTCCACCAAACTCGTGGACATTCTACCGTGAACTGCAAATTTCTCGGCGCCAGGCTTACCGCAAAATCATCGCGGAGAACTCTCCGAGATATCCATCGTCAAGGACCTCATCCGCGATTCGGATCACCTCCCGAAAAATGACAGGAACTCGCAAGCGGAAACTCCGCCTCAGGGGAACCAGTCGGGCGAAAAACGCTGAATAAGGCAAGATGAGAAGGGTAACGGCGCTAACCGCCGAAAAATCAACATGATTATCGGTGAATTGCAGTATTACAACGACACCGTCTCGTCTATCAAATCCTACCAACGATAAGCCGAAACCGGCTCGAGTTGGAAGGTGCCGTCGGATGACACTCCAAAGGGGGTGATCTCATTCGACGATGCCGAAACCGGCGGAATCGACCAACCACACGCCGATCCACTCGTCATTGACTTAGTGATAAGCGACTTGGAAGTCGCTCGAATCCTGGTCGATACCGGAAGTACCGTCAACGTGATCTTCCGCAACACGCTAACGAGCATGGGAATAGATCTCTTGGAAGTCGAACCAATTCCAAAAGCATTGACCAGCTTTTCCGGCGAGACATCCATGATCCTGGGATCAATCCGACTACCGGTGGCGGCCAAAGAAGTGACGAAAATCGTCAACTTTGCGGTATTCGATTTCCCGCCATCTACAATGTCATCATGGGCACGCCTTGGATAAATTCCATGAAGGCGGTTCTATCGACATATCACTTAGGCATCAAATTCCCGACTCCTACGGGAGTCGCAGCAATCTGGGGATGCCAAAGACAATCGCGATCCTGCTTACTAGCCGAACATAAGCTGAGGCAATTGGCGGTCGCAATGGTGAAACCAAAACGGGCAAAGGTTACACCACCGCCCGCGGAAGAAGACTCAAAGCAAGCAACGGTCGAGAAACAACAAGTTTCCGCGCCCACTGCTTCTACCCAGCCGGAGGAGACAAACCCGGACAAAGACATCGATCCAGCGATTGAAGTGATCGAAAAGTCTGCGACAGCCGAGTAAGCATACTCGCACAAACAATCAGAACTACGAGATAGCTTGATTTCTGAAAGGAATACGTAGGCAGCTCGCCTAAAGACGAGTTCAGCTATCCCCCTTTCCAAAACGGGGGGGGGGGGGAGTGGGTACATATACGAGTATTTGTATACTCCCAAATTTTTAAAACATTCGCTTTGTAATCGAAAAATTTTCAAAACTTTTTTAATAAAGACAAAATTAGAATATTATTAAATCTCCGTTACTATCGAAAACGCAAAAAAACAAATTCCAAACATCCGGAAATTACTTCCGCAGTAACAACTACTTATTCGTTTCTACGAAACTTGTACACCAAAATATTTTTGGAAAGAACCGGCGAGACGTCGCCTAAATTCTCGAGAAAAATATTTCACTAAGTCCGTCCGCGACTATAAAAACACAAACGCTCGGCGATTGGCCCCGTCGAGCACACTAGTCGTCCTAAACAAACGCACCGACCTATTGGTCCGCATACATCCGACTAGGATAAAATAGAGCGCTATAAAAGAAATCCAAATTTTTGGTCAGCACTTCCAGACAACTTAGAAATTGTTCCCGGTGAGATGTTCGATTCCAACCATTCGAATCGTATAAGGCGAGAACCTATCGCGGATTCTAAATCGGTATGGAATCAAGTTAAAATCGCAACAGGCAAAACGAAAGCCAACTAGTCATCGCATAGCCTCAATCTGAAAGTAAACCTAGGTCTTGCCCTAAACCCAGCACACTGGTCTCTAACGTCTCAAGGCATGAATCGAGATCCTAAAGGCATGTCTCTTCGCCCACATCTAAACACTCGCGAAAACCAAAACATTTCGAGTTAACGAACCGGACGATTTACACCAAGAGTTAGATGTGAGACGACAACTCGTATTCTTCCCTCTACATCTAAAAAGAAACGCAAATTTCATACTTAGAAAACACTTTTTAAAAAAGTCTTCGAATACACACCGCCCAGCGGCAGCGATTCAAAGCCACCAATGGCCAGTCCCGAAAAAAAACATTACAACAACATTATACTACAATAACATCACACATCGAAATCATCAAGCACAGACGCCGAGCCCTGGCCAATGTTAGCATCGAACCACGTTTGATCAACTTCGCCGTCCGCGTCCAGAATCTCAGGCCCGACCTCGGCCGAATCCGGCAACACCACAATGGGATTCCACTGATCCCACATGCACGCCCTAAGATCAAAAAGTTCGGGTTGCATGTCTTTCCTCTGATCCAGGTGCTCCCTCTGCGCGGAGTATTCCTCAATATACGAATACCCTTCGTTCTGAGTAAGAGACAACCCATGAACAACACCACGACATTCACGATAATCACCGTGCGCCCGTAGAGCAACTTCAGCGTTCGAATAACCAGTTGCATATCGCTCACGACGGGCCTTCATCTCCTCTGCAATCTCTTTTTTGCCTGCACGGCGAGCGCGATGAATTCTTTGGTCGGAAAGCTCCCTAGCGCGGCAAGAGCTAACCGCACACTCGTCCCTCACGCGAGCTATCTCCCTCTCAATCATTTCTTCAGCTTGGTTGGCCTCAACCTCCGCCCGAAGGCGAGCAACTTCTTTCTCAGCCATATCTGCTCGAAACTTGGCAAGACGAGCTTCGAAACTACGGTTATCTAGGGCCCGGCTCATGGCAAGGAAACCCTGCCAAAGAAAAGGGATAAGCGAGATCATCCGATAATAAAATCTCTCAAAAAAAAAGGACAGAAACTCAAACCTCGTTAACTTGCTCAGACCCTCTAGCAAACTCCGGAACTTGATCAGGTCGACGATCCGCCCGCATTCGTCCAACCACCTTCCTCCGCCTGGTTGTCAAGGAAGTCCTTGAGAATATTGTCGGGAGAGGCCGTACGATCGGATGCGTCATCGTCGACAACCAAGTGTTTATCCTTCCGAGATCTCGGCTTTCCCCTCTTCATTGAAGGTACGTGCGGGATAAATTCTCCTATGAACGGATCCTCTTCATGAATCGGAGAATCCGTAAAAAGCCGAGATCAGAAGAGAGCAACCGCACGGCGAACGCGCTGCGGAGAGAAACTACCCCAGCCAACTTCCCCGCGTTTAAGTTAGGCAGTAATAGTCGGAAGATCCGCCGGATGCGGAGGTAAAGGGTTGGTCTTTGCGGAAAACGAAAGCAAATAATTAAAAAAAAGGAGTAAATTCGTAAGTACTCGAATCACATACCTTTCCGACCCCACGCGGTCACAAAGAATGGAATGCAATCCTCCTCGACTGACGCGTTGTCAATACGAACGTAGAAGAAATTTTTCTTCCAAGAAGAAAAGTTCAACGAGCAACCAGTAACAATTTCTGCACGGGCATAAAGTGATCCTTTGCGTCTTCTCTGTGGGCTTCAGGAAACCCTCGAGATGGTCAACACTAAGGGTGATTCCCTGCTCGTAGCTCAGCATCAAGAGACCAACTAGTTGTTTTAAGCTTGGTGGAGTCAACTAACTGATCGATAATCCCAGCCTATGAAGATATCGAACGATAATCTCCGAGATAGGAAACCATAAGAGACATTGCCACAAAAATGTGTTGTAGCACGTAAAATCCGGAAGCTCGATTGGCATCCCACAAAGCTGGAACCCAAGTCCCAGGCCTAGCGGACCCCGACTCATCTCCTAGCACCCAATAAGCCACGCGGTCTCTTGGATCGATCGATGGAAATGAGTACTCCTCTTTCGGAGCCGAAACCCAAGGTTGCGAGCTCGTTCCCTCGGAGCTACGACAATCGGAACTGGTTGAGGAACGAGTTCTTCTTTTTGAAAACATGCTTGACAACTTTGAGAGAAGCAAATTCAAAGAAGGTAGAGAGAAAAGTTTTTGGATAAGTTATGGAGAATGAAGTAAAGAATTCAAAAATTTACTCCATATACTTATAAGAAAAATTTTACTATTCACCTTTGGACTTTTGGCCATTAAAGTTCCGCCTAATTCTACCAAACTTGCCTAACAAGTTCTATCCGCTCGCAAGAACTCCACGATTCTTACGAGCTGGGGGGCTAACTGTTGGGGTCAAAATCGGTACGACGGAATCAATTGCCAAAACTTCCCGCAAAAAGATAAAAAATACGTTTTATGAAACTCGATAAATCGTTTTATAAAACTCGAGAAATCGTTTTATAAAACTCGAGAAATCGTTTTATAAAACTCGAGAAATAGTTTTATAAAACTCGAGAAATCGTTTTATAAAACTCGAGAAATCGTTTTATAAAACTCGAGAAATCGTTTTATAAATCAAAAAGAGGTTTCCGAACAAAGGAAATCCACGGAAAACTCGGAAGATCGTTATCTCGGAAGAACGAAACAAACGTCGATTACGCGATCGTCCGAGTTAAGCACAAAACCGCGAAAAACCAAAACCGCCGTAAAACGCGAGCTAGTCCCACCGCGACTAGCTTGCCGTTCGGCGAGCTAGTCTCGTCCACACTAGCTTCCCGGGTAGCTCTCCGAACGGCGAGCTAAACCGGTCTGGTTCGGCTCGCCGTACATTGGGCCGACCATCTCGAGCCTCGATCTCCCGTGTCCCCGATTCAAGGCTTACGTCCTTTGACACAATCGTGTTCTGAACCACGGTCGAAATGTCTCCCGTTTCGTCTCGATCCGTCCTATCGTTCAAGTTTTAAGACAAAACCGTAAAACTTTGTTTTCACGAAAAGAACTCGAGGAAATCGTATAAAACGGAAACATTTAAACGAAACACCGACCATTCCTTAAACTATACGATTTATTCGAGATTTTTCGTAAAAAATCATAAAAACGCGTTTTTAGTAAAAACGTCGAGTGAATCGTAAAAATGGCAATGATTAACCAAAGAAAACGAACGTTGCTAAACTTTACGATTAATTCGGAGAATTTACTAAAAACGGCATCGGATCAGGAAACGATCTCGTACAAAGTCGCAAAACGGATTTATCGCAAAACGGCTCGGAAGGTCCTAAAACGCGATAAAAGCCCATCTCGCGATCTTAACGAATTCTAACCCGAAGATACGATAACATTTTGACGATTCACTCTCAAAAGGAAGATAAATGTCAAGTTTGAAGATAAATGGCAAGTTTGAAGATAAATAGAAGATTTCCGCGGGAAAAAATGAAGGATCGAGATAAATGGAAGATTCCCAATAAACTCGAATCTGGGCGAAATGGAAAGACTAAACCGCCTAGGAAGGGAGTATATAAGCAAGAGGCATAGGGCAGAAGCAGGACACGTTTTTCAGAGCCTTCACCACCAAACTTAGCATTTAGGAATTTTTCGTTTTCTGTTAGCGAGCTGCGTCTCAACTAGGGTTTCCGGTCTTAGACTTCTAGAGTTAGGGATTTTGCCGAAGGCTAACGAGCTAAGGCCACTCTCGTTGTAGCCTTTCTTACGCAGATTCGGAATAAAAGCCTTCTTGCTCTCAATCTCGCTTTTTTCTTACTTTAATTTTAAGTTCATCGTTTTTCTTAAGTATCATTGTGCGGTTCTGCAGATAGCCGGGTCCTCTGGAAACTTAGGGTTTACTCAAAGTTTCCTTATTTACGATTCATTTACAGTAGGTGAATTTCAGTTCCCATAGAGTGCTGGGCTCTTTATCCTTGGAAACTTGATGACTGGAACAGGGTTGTAGTGGATGGTAGGGTTGAGGAGGGTTAGGCAGAGCTTGTTGGATTTGAGGTCACAAACGGATCCAACAGTGGCTAAGAAGGCTCTTCCAAGTAGTAGAGAAGTCTTGAAGTTGAGTTTGTTGGCCAGGATTTGGAAGTCTGTAGGAATTAGGGCATCTCCAATCTGTACCTCAAGGTTTCTAACTATTCCTCCTGAGTTCTGCTGAGAACAATCCACAAAGATGAAAGATTCTTCAGTAGGCTATATCTTCAGACCTAGCTGGTCTACCATAAGCTTTGGTAGGCTAACTCCAGATCCTGTATCTCATAGAGCACGAGGGAACTCAACACCTCTGATGGAACATGGTATTGTGAACTTCCCTGGATCGCTCTTCTTCTCCAGTGTGATCTTCTTCTTTAGACTCTCTCTGACTTGGTGAAACATTCTCTTGATGTCTTCTTCTGTCTCTCTGGTTTCTCTGAAAAACATCCACAATTTGTGTGAAAAGTAGGCTTCTTCAAAGGGTTTCTCTCTAGGTATTCTTAGAACTCTCTTTCTGAAGCTTGACAAATCTTTCTCATTAGCTTCCCTTTTATAAGGCTTGGGTATCTTCTCTTTCCTTTTTCTGAGAACTCTTCCCTGATTTTCCTTTTCTATCTCCATAGACTCAAAGATATCCGTGGGTCTCTCCATGATGGCTTTTTGAGGGCTTCTAGTAGTGTAATACTGCTCCCGGAATGCGTCAATACGTGCACTATCTATCTTGGGTAGTCGCACTCAGCGTTGGGGTACTGTGTATCGGGCGCCACTGACTGGAGTGCGTCGGTCGATATCATGGTCTTCCTGTCGATCGATGGGAGGGTCAACATGTCGGTCGATGACAGGGACGGGCGGATGTGGGTGTCGTGCTGCGAAGGCTTCATGAGGCATAGTCTTGACGGCACTGCACTCGTGAGGATATTCGTCTAAGTCCATCGATCGACACTCATCAAAGTCTATCGATCGATGTACATGGGATCATATCGGTCGATGTTCACGGGACGAAATCGATCGATGGTAGTCGCGAACGAAGTCTCTCTCATCATCAGATCTTTGAATCTCTTCTACTACCTCTTGCCAAAAATCATCATCCAGGATGGCATTGATGTTATGGTTGTTGGCAAACTCTTGCTTCTTTAGGGCTTCTCCTGTCTGAAACACCTGAGTCTCTAGCTTCTTCACATGGGTGTTTAAAGCCTCTAGCTTTGCTGTGAGGGTGTTGTAGACGGAGTCAATCTTTCCACTGAAGTATGTCTGGAGTTTCTGCTGACTCTCATGAACCTTGTCTAGCATCTCCTCCAGTTTACTATCTTGGGTGGGTGGGTGTGGGTTGGAGTAGAATGAGTTCCCAGAGCTCATGTTGTTGTTGGGGTTGCTGCTGCTGAAGGTGTTAGGCTTTTGTGAACTCTGATTGAAGTTGCTTCTCTGGCCTGTGAAGTTTCTGTATCCTACTTGGTTACCAGATCTCTGAAAACCAGCTCCACTGACCCAGTTCACATCTTCTTCTGTATAATCTTCACCTGCAGTGTATGCATCCTCCACTGAGCAAATCTGCTTGTTTAGTAACTTCTGAATGGTATCCAGATGTGCTTGCACTTCATTGATGTATTCCTTCCCAAGGAATGATGTAGCTTTTGTCTTCATAAAGTTCTTTGTGCTGTTGCTGGAAGCTAAGTTATCAATTAACTTCACAGCCTCTTGTGGATTCCTGGTGTTGAGGTTGCCATCACTAGCTGTATCAAGAGCTCTTTGATAATCCAATGTGATGCCTCTGTAGAAAGTGCAGAGTAGTTGCACTTTGTTGAATCCGTGGTGTGGGCAATCTCGTGGTAGGACTTGAATCTGTTCCATGCATCTTTGACGGACTCTTCAGGATTTTGAGTGAATGTAGCAATCTTTCTTCTCCATTCTTCAGCGCGTGATTCATCAAAAAAATTACTCAGGAATGCGTTTTTGATGTCGCTCCAGGTTGTGAGAGAACCTGGTGGTAGTTGTCTCAGCCACTGCAAAGCTTCTCCAGATAGAGAGTATTTGAAAAGCTTGCAGAGAAGATAGTCTTGAGGGACTCCATTGGCTTTTATGACGGTTATGAGATCCTCGAACCTCTCCAGATGGTCCATAGGATGCTCATTGGACAACCCACAGAAGGGTATTTGTCCTACAAGGGTGTAGTATTACGGCTTAAGCTCGAAATCTCCTCTCTGAATAGCAGGAGGGCGGATGGCTGATCGGTTGGAATAGAACTGATCTGGACGGTTGTAGACAGCCAAAGTTCTAGCTTCGTTAGCCTCTTCTACAGGTTGAATGATGTCTGTAGGTGCAGTTTCTTGCTCAGGAATGATCTCCTTCCGAACGTTCAGCTTCTGACCTGCTGCATTACGCAGGTGACCATTTCGATCACGCAGGTCTCCATTCTCATCGGTTGTGAGAATAATAGGCGCTACCATGTCTCGCCGGTTAGTATCGATCGATGTAAGGTGAGGGGCAGCGATCGATGTCAGATGAAAGGTATCGGTCGACGAACGGTTGTTGATGTCGGTCGATGTGGCGGTGAGAATGTCGGTCGACGAAGAAGGTGTCTCGGTCGACTGTGGTAAGCGAGTATCGGTCTACAAAGAAGTGTTGATGTCGATCGATGTGGAGCGTAGGTCTTTGCGGATGCTACGTTCCAAGCTGTGAGGGTCTTCTGAGTACACAAGTTGGTTGTTCTTGTTGCTTCTAGTACTGTTGGGCATGTACCTAAAAAAGACAAGAAAAAATTTTTGGTATCAGAAGATGAATAAGCAATAAAAGAAAAATAACCTAGACCGAATCAGATTAAATCTAATGGCTATCAAAGTTCCCCGGCAACGGCGCCAAATTTGATATCACTCAAATTACCCTAAGGAGTGAATTACTCTCTCAAATAAAAGGTTCAGTTGTAGTACTTAGGGATCGAATCCACAGGGAACTAAGGAACACAAAAGATGTAATCCTAAGTGATTATACTAGTTTGATTGGTTTAAAATAGTAAATTGCAGTTTGTGAGCAATGATAAGTTGCTCAAGAGAATGGGTTTTGGTTTAAAACAATAAAAGAAAGTAGTTAGATTCAAGGTTGCTATTCAAATAATCAGGATTATAATGCTACAGATGTTTTAGTAAGTTTCTTGCAAGATATATAAGAACTTCGATTCTTAGACAGATCCAATAGCAGTCGCTAAATAGAATCATGCATTGATCTTATTGCCGGCAATATCGACCGATGTTTTGACAGAGATATCAGACGATATGGGTTGCCGTCGATCGATGACTCTATAGGAGTATCAATCGATATAGCATAAGATCGAATCGAAACTGTGTTCACCAAGATCATAGACCGGCTCTCGCACATCCCAAGAGGATCTAAGCTTATGCCAACTGATTTTAGGATAATATTAACAAGTTAAATCACATCCATGATCATACTCTAGTTAGCTACTCTAGAGTAAGCATTAGAGTTCATTTCGATAATGAATATCACAACTCAACATTCCATAGTTGGGGCTAATCCCTCATAACTATTTGAACCCTAATACTAACAAAGGAATATACTCACACATAGCTAAGAGATTCATAACAGAAAGGTAATAATAGAAATTCATAAGATTAGAAGATTGAACTTTTGGTTCTTTGGAACAACAAATCTATTTGTGTGTTTCTTCTAAATCTAGAATTCTATAACCTTTGAGAATTAAGATGAAAAGAATACTTTATTGTTAAGTATAAAATAGTATCAAAAACACAAAAGAACATATAGCCAAAACACATAGGCAAAAACTATAAATATGAGTTCCATTAGGTTAAAAACTCATCAGGGGCAATCTTGTAATATTGGGAAAACTTGGGTTTCAAGTCGGCCAAGTCGGACTTGTTCTCCACGCTTCATATCGATCGATGGTACATGGCGTACATCGATCGATGGAGTATCTCGACTTCATCTTCTATGGAAGCTTTATCGATCGATTACACATGGTGTGTATCGATCGATAGGTATCCTTGTTGTCTGATCTTCATAGTCATCTCGGAAAACTCTCCTTTAAGCTCCATAAGGTCACATAAATCATCACTTTACTCCAAAATATTCATGAACCTGAAAACATACCTAATAGACTCCAAAACATATATAAAATTTATAAAAACATATCAATACCATGGCTAAAAACGGGTCAAAATCATGGTATATCATTATTTATCTAAAATTTCACATTTTGTTCGTCAGTGTTCTAGCTGATAACACAGAAAGTCAAAGCTAAAATGCTATCGTGATGATGGATATCTCCCTACTTCCAGGTTCCTCTACATATATTATGAATTAGATACACTGATTTCTATTACTAATAAATGATCACTAACTTATATTAATTGATTTTATGGCGCTAGCTCAAAACACTCTCATCCCATCTACATCTTCTTCGTCGAGAAGACCAACTTCTTATCCATGATCTCCATTTTTCTGTTTTTTTTTGAACTTTTAAATATGTTCTTAATTATGATGATAACTCTCCTCTGCTTCTAAACATTATTTATACAAAGATTTTATTTTATAACTGATTTATTATTAAAGCAAATATTATTTATAAAAAGAAACCTCAATCCATCAACCATTACTTTCTAACAGCCATATTTTCAATAAACACTGATTTAATTAAATATTCGACCCATTATTCTAACTTTGCTTAGTGGTATTATGGTTTAGTTAACCGACGATGCATATATTTAGGATGTGGAGACGTCAAATATTCTTTTATACAACACTTTCTTACAAAAACATAATGACACGGTAAACCGAAGACGGCTAGGGCTTCCATAGACGATCAAATGTAAATAGTGGTGATGGCTCTCCAGATCGAATATTTTTTCTTGAAATCTCGTCTCTCCTCTGATCATCACGTCCTTCGACGGTGGTGAAAGGCTCTGCATCATCGGCATCCATCGTTTAGGTCTCCATCCATTAAAGAATTGAACAGTTGCGTCACTTCAACTCATCGATACGGCCTCTCCTTTCCACTAATTTTTTATTCCTTTGAATATTCATACCACGTGCCCAAGATCAGATCACATTGACTGACAGTGTTCTGAATCCATTGATTCCAATACAACGCTCTCTGCATCTACATAAGCTCTGTTTTTTCAAAAAAGAAAACAAAGTACGTAAAGTGTTGACTCTCATCTCATCGAATGGGATATTCTAGACGCCTAAATTCTGTCCATATGACAGACATAAAAGGAAAGCCTATACAGTACGATGATGAGGAACCATTTCAACTCGAGGAAAATGATGACACGCAAGTCATGAATGAGTTTCTTATGTTTCTAATCGGCAAAGTTCTAAACCCTAAGAAGCAGAATGTAAAGAAACTGATCCAGTACATGCCAAAACAGTGGGATATGCAGGATCGCTTAACAGCAAATGACCTTGGCAATGGAAAATTTCTTTTCAACTTTTCGAATGAGGAAGACATTAAAATAGTTCTTCGCCAAGGTCCATTCCATTACAATTACTGCATGTTTGTCCTAGTGAGGTGGAAGCACATTGTTCATGATGATTACCCTTGGGTCCGCTTAACCGGAATGCCGTTGCATTTCTGGACTGTCAAGAACCTCCGAGGCCTTGGTGGACGAATAGGAAGAGTTGATACTTTAGAACTTGAAGAGGGCCGTATGCTGATCGATATCGATACAAGAAAACCGCTTAAATTCAAGACAATGGCGTTCTCTCCACATGGAGAAGAAGTAACAATTCAGATTACCTATGACATCTTGTTTAAGCACTGCACCACTGGTGGGTATCTAACACATGAGAAAGAGTGTTGTCCTATGACTGTGGATGTGGCTTGTGATAACTCTTGCCGTTCTGGTCTTTTCTCAAGAGTTCAGCTACCGCGAGATGTGAGAACTCAGATACCGCGAGATAACTCTGGTCATTCAGGTGTGTCTGATAAGGATACCCATCAACCGTTGTTGAAGGGAGATAGGTCTGAGAAACATGGTGAACGTACTCGCTACAGTGGTACCTCACGTAGGTATGGTGAAGACTCTTATGCTCGAAAGGAAGTGGTATCTAATAGGAATTACAATAGCAAGGAACACTACTCTGATAGAGTGATGAGAAGAAGAGATGAGTGGAAAACAAATCGCTATAATAGCTTCCCATATGCACGTCAATCGGAGCTCCAATGGCATGAGAAACGAGGAGTACTTCTGCTTCTTTGAGCAAGAGTGTATCACGGATCCGCTAGAGTCAAGGTCTGATGCGGTTCCTTATGAACAAACATCACTTGGCCAATCTGCGAACCTGGAAAAGGAACAAATACATGCTACTCAACTACATGTTCCTCAACATGTTGACGAACCCAGGAGTGCAGAGCCTATACGCACAAAAAAAGTGGCGAGTGCAATTGTATCTCCACATGAGCTTTAGACAAGAATGTAACATTTCAATCTAAGAGTGTGTCTCGTTCTCTCACTTTCTCGCCTAAAGATCAAAAGAATGAGAGAGGAAAGGAGCAGATTATTGGTGCATTAACTGAGATGGAACTGCTGGATGAGAATAACGGTACGATGGTGGAAGAGTTGCATGATGATTATCTTTTTATGAAGAACTGATGGAGTTGGGGGTCAACAAACACTCCTCTAAGGATATCAGAGCCTCCTCTTCAGCTGTTGAGCATAAGAGCTTAGTTCCTCCGTAGAGGTTATCCACGGATGCGATCAAGTATTTCAGTCTCCCATAAGATGCAGGGAGAGAAAGAAAAGGAAAAGGATAAGCGTCCTCGTCATAGAACCAAGTCTACACATGAAAGGTCAACCAAAGATGTTGGTTTAGTGGGTTCCAAATACCCATCAACACATCATCGATGAAGACACTCAGTTGGAACTGTCGAGGGATTGGGAACGACATCACAGTTTGACGCCTTACAGAGATGTGTCAGAAGCTTCGCCCAAGACTTGTGTTTCTATCTGAGACGAAGAACAGGAGGCTGTTGTTGCAAAACATTCAGGCCGACTTAGGATTTGATCATTTCTTTACCGTTGAGCCACTTGGACTCAGCAGAGGTTTAGCTTTATTTTTTATGGATGATTTTCAAGTTAATGTTTATTTTCGAATAACAGAATGATTGACATTGAGGCAGTCATTGATGGAATAAAAGTGTATATGACATTTTTTATGGAGATCATGTTCTAGAACGTAGAGATATAGTCTGGAAACGTCTTACGCATTTCTTAACAACAAGAAATGGACCCTGGTTTATGATAGGGGACTTCAATGAAATTACTTGTCATGAAGAGAAGGAAGGAGGCAGACAACGCCCAGAAAGCTCACTACCCTTCAAGAAAATGCTGAGTGACTGCGGTATGCTGGATTTTTCTTTCACAGGGAATATGCTTTCCTGGGTAGGAAAAAGAACGGGAAGGAATACGGTTAGATGCCGCCTTGATAGAGCTGTAGGAAATGGGGACTGGCATGAAACGTTTCCTCACTCTAAGGTAAAGTATATGAGGCTACGGGGATCGGATCATCGTCCGATCTTAGCTGACATTCTCAAAAAAATACTGAGGAGATCAAAAAGCTTCAAATTTGATAAGAGAGGGCTGGATAATGAGGAGCTCAGGCAAATCATACTTGAGGGGTGGAAATTACCGGATCCCACCAGGCGCAAGCATTATGGAGCATATTTCAAGTTGCCGGTGGGCCTTATGTGAATGGAAGAAAGAACATAATCTGAATTCTGAGAGAACTGTGGAGGAGTTAAAGGAAAAGGTAGATCAATTATCCTCAAGCGACGATACCACTACTGAAGAGATTACGACAGCTTTACAGGAACTGTCTGATGCTCTTCAGGCGGAAGAGAAATTTTGGAAGCAGAATTGTAGAGTTTTTGGTTACGGTAAGGAGATAGGAATACAAATTCTTTCATGCCCTCACGAAGCAGAGAAGAGCGAGGAACAGGATCACACAATTACTGGATGCGGATGGAATGTTGTTCAGGATGAGGAAGGACTTGTAGTCACTGCTACAAGTTATTTTAGACATATTTTCCAATCATCAAATCCCTAGGACATAGACGAAGCACTATCTGAGGTATCTACAACCATTACACCAGCAGACAAAGATAATCTCACAACCTCGGTAACTGAATGGGAGGTCAAATTGGCTCTTTTGCAATGCATCGAGAGAAAGCTCCAGCACCAGATGGAATGACTATGCTTTTCTATCAAAACTTTTTGGATATTGTAAATGATGATCTAACTTTTATGGTTAATCAATTCATGCTTGAATGCACGTTGCCTTCTGGCCTGAACGATACCAACATATGTCTCATTCCAAAAGCAGATAAGCCGAACCAGATGAGCCAGCTACGTCCCATCATCGTATGTAATGTTAGTTATAAGATAATCTCTAAGGTATTATGCCAGAGGTTAAAAAAGGTTCTACCTGATAGGATCTCAGAAACCCAGTCAGCCTTTGTTGCTGGGAGACAGATATCGGATAACATTATGATCGCTCAGGAGATGTTCCATGCTTTAAGAACCAAACCGAGTGGATGCAACAAGAGAGTGGCCATTAAAACAGACATGAGCAAGGCGTATGATATGATGGAATGGCCCTTCATCGAGGCTACCATGAGAAAGATGGGTTTTTTGGAAATTTGGATAACTTGGATAATGCGATGTGTAACATCAGTGAAGTATAAGGTCCTTATGAATGGCCAGCCAAGAGGGAATATTGTCCCAGAGAGAGGTCTAAGGCAGGGGGATCCTCTGTCCCCTTTCATTTTTATTCTATGCACGGAAGCGCGTGTTAGCCTTCTAAATCATGCAGAGAATCAAGGGGAGATAATGGGGATGCGCATCACGCGTGCATGTCCTTCGATATCTCATCTTCTCTTTGCTGATGATAGCCTGTTCTTTTGTAAGGCGGATCCCCGTGAATGTGAACAAGTAATGAAAGTGGTCAGGAAATATGGACAAGCTTCAGGACAATGCATTAATTTCGAAAAATCTTCTCTACTCTTTAGTAAGAGAATCGGACAGGATGTTAGGAAAGAGATTAAAGACACACTAGGGATTCATAATGAAGGAGGGATGGGAACATAATTCGTAAATCCAGAGGACAACAGTGGGTCCAAGTGTAAACTTTTTGCATTCTTAAAGGATAAGCTAAGGAATAGAGTTAATGAATGGACGGGCAGATGGTTATCAAAAGGTGGCAAGGAAGTTATGATTAAGTCAATCCTGCTAGCACTGCAGGCATATGTAATGTCCTGCTTTCTACTATCATTGGAGATCTGTGATGCTTTAACTAGTGCCATTGCACAGTTCTGGTGGAGTTCGAACCCGCCAAAAAGAGGTATACACTGGTCTACATGGGACAAATTATGTTTATCTACGGAGGAAGGCGGGATTGGGTTCAGAATGATTCATGAGTTTAACCTGGCGTTGTTAGCAAAGCAGTTATGGAGATTGGTCCATTACCCAGATTCTCTGGTAGCTCGAGTCTTAAAAGGTCGGTATTATCGATTGAGCTCACCGTTGCGTCGGCTTATTGTCAGTAGCCCATCATATGTGTGGACAAGTATATCGTCGGCACGAGAATTACTATTGTTGGGAGTTAGACAGAAGATTTACTCGGGCTATGAGGTGAAATTATGGGAGGATCCCTGGATTCCTACCATACCAGCTAGGCCAACGTCCTCATCTGCACCGGTTTTGCATCCGAACATGAGAGTGAGTGACCTTATTAATCAAGAAACAAAGACTTGGGATGTGGGCCAGCTGGAGAACTACGTAGCTGCTGATGATATACCTCTCATAAGGAGTATGTCAATTAGCTCAACACATCGCAGGGACACGTATTACTGGAGCTACACAAGAAATGAATAGTACACAGTCAAATCTGGATATTGGGTTGCACAGATTTTGATGAAGTGTGGCTGAAGTTTGTGAACCTAGTATCAAAAAACTTCAAGCACATGCTTGGAAGGTTAAGGCTCCACAAAAGATGTCCCATCTTATGTGGCAATTAATAACAGGTCATGTGGCTGTCACAAATGTTTTGAACTATAGACATATGAGATGTGACAATTACTGCCCACGATGTGGAGAACCAGAAGAATCAATTACACATGCAATCTTTCAGTGTCCACATTCAATGTAAGTTTGGGCCTTATCATCTACACCTACCAGTCCTACCTTGTTTCCACTACATAACACATATGCGAAGATGGACTATCTCTTCTGGAGGAAAAATGCTATAATAGAACCGGAATTGGGCAGGGATCTTTATCTTTGGCTAATATGGTATATTTGAATGGCTCGGAACGATAAATTGTTCAAAGGAATTGATAGAGATCCAGTGGAGGTAGCCTGTTATGCAGAGAGCGAGTGTCAAGCCTGGTACCAAGCCAATGAGCAGATTATATCGCCAACCCAAGGAAACATGGATGTTGAAAGCCAAGCCATAAGTCTGGGAAATATTTGTATGGTGGATGGCTCTTGGACCTCTACAGCTTAGTTCAGTAGATGTGGTTGTGTATGGAATGACAGTATGGAAAATAATCAGCTATTGGGTATGCGCAATTTTACTAGAAGGGAGTCTATTTTGCACTCTGAGCTGGAAGCACTACGGTGGCAATGGAGAATATGCTTCAACATTCGCCATGTCAGAGCTTTGGGACTGAATGCAAGAAGATGATAGCGATGCTTAGGAATCCTTAGACACCAGCCAAGCTTCTCAAAGGAATTGGAAAAGCTCACGACGTTACGGATTTGCTTTCTAGACTTTAAGATTTTCTATGTTCCTATGACACATAACGGGTTTTCTGATTCCTTAGTTAAGACTGTTCGATCCTTCTATTGAGAATTTTTGTATGTTGGTTGTTTTATTTCGGTCTAACTACTCAAACCACCTTAAACTTAAGTAATAGATCAATTTTTTGATGCCAACAAAAAAAAAACATAATAACACCGTAAATTAGCTTTTTTAATTAAAAAAATAACCTGGGCGATCTAGTGTTTATAAAAGTTGCGCAAACCTTGCCTACACAGATCCACCGACCGATCTTCATCATTTTCTCAATAGTTAATTGTTTCTGTCACGTTTAATATATTGTATACATACAATATTAATCTCCTTTTGAAAGAGTGCGCGTTTATTTAAATAATACTACTAGTATTATTTAAATCTAATATATAGCTATAGTTGACCCAGCAGGAACCTTCAATTTCTGTAAAAAACTTTCAATTTCTAGCCTGACAAGGTACGATTTATATTATAAAAAAGTTTTAGCTGTTTGTTTTTATTGGATCGAAAATGTGTTTGTTTTCATTTTAGTTATTGTTTTAATTTTGTACACACATATTAAAAACACATTTAATTTATATATTTTTGAAATAAACATATTATTAGTTATATAAATAATCATATTTAATCATTAAAATAATATAATATATAAAGTAAAAAAATTTACATTAAAATTATAAAATAATATTTATTTTAAAACGAAATTTTTTTTCTACAAATGTAACTAAGGGTGTGAATGGTGACCAAGAGAATGAAGAGGAACACTATATTACTTAACATTCCTTAAAAAATTCACCATTCATGAGGAATATATTGTTTTCTCCATTCCTCCTCATTCCTTTGGTTGTAGAGATTATAGAACAACTTCATTCCTTATTGATTTTGATAAGGAATTATTATTCCTCTTCCTTCCTAAAATTTTATTCCTACTCATTCATTTTCTGTCCATTCCTGATGTTTCTATTATGGTTACCAGTCACACCCTAAATTGTAACGGAGGTATGAGGTATCACATATGTAATTTTTAAGGGTTTTTTGCAGAACTGACCTGAAACTTAAAGTCAACCACAAAACTAACCTCTTTTTTTTGGAACTTTATTTTGCCCAATTCACCCCACAAGTTCATATAATTCACGAAAATGTCATCAATTTGTTTTTTTTCGAAAATGACATATTTACTCTCTCACCCTCATCATCTTCAAGTAATTACAAGATTGCCATTGTCATCAATACTCCAACAACCATGAACAACCAATTTTGAAGCTCTTAATGCCTCCAAATTCCATTTACCCTTCTTCTTTCTCTATTCTCATGAACTAAACAACACATTACAACACATATCTCTCACTTTCTCTCCACAATAAGCTAAAAAAACCCAAGATTTTGATTCTACATTTTTTAGGGTTCATATAGTCAAAGAAATTAAAGATTCAGGGTGGATTACCTTTGTTTGAGATCCTGAGTGCTTGATTCTACATTTTCTAGGGTTCATATAGTCAAAGAAAGTGCTCTCACCAATTGAAGGTATGAAATCGAGTTTTTTTTTGCGATCAGTTCGTCCAGATAACTGAAATTTCAGTCGTCTGCTTTCGTCCAGTCAACGCAGAAGTTATTTTTGCAATTGACTTTGCAATTTGTTTCCAGAGACGACTGAAATTTCAGTCGTCTACTTTATTTTGGCTACAAAAAAATATCTTAAGAATCTAGACGACTGATATTTCAGTCGTCGTAGGTTAGTTTTGCATTTGACTAGAAAATTTCAGAATTTTGACTTTCTAGGACGACTGAAATTTCAGTCGTCTACTTTATTTTGGCTACAAAAAAATATCTTAAGAATCTAGACGACTGATATTTCAGTCGTCGTAGGTTAGTTTTGCATTTGACTAGAAAATTTCAGAATTTTGACTTTCTAGGACGACTGAAATTTCAGTCGTCTGCGAAAAAACTGAAATATCAATATTTTATTGGAACGCACGACATACAATAGGTTAGTTTTGCAATTGCGAAAAAAAATTTAACTTTCAAGACGACTTACAATTCAGTCGTCCGCCAGACGACTTACAATTCAGTCCTCCAGGATTTTATTCCGAGATTCTGGTCAAACCTCGTAAATCCTAGACGACTGAATTGTAAGTCGTCCCAGGGACGACTGAAATTTCAGTCGTCTAGATTTTTTTAAATATTGAAGTTTGTTTTCGCAATTGCAAAACTAACCTACGACGACTGAAATGTAAGTCGTCCAATTTCAATAAAATATTGATATTTCATTTTTTCGCAGACGACTGAAATGTAAGTCGTCCTAAAAAGTCAAAATTCTGAAATATTCTAGTCAAATGCAAAACTAACCTTCGACGACTGAAATTTCCGTCGTCTGGATTTTTTTTATCAAACATACCCAGACGACTGATATTTCAGTCGTCCCAACTAACTGATTTCAAAGTCAATTGCAAAAATAACATCTGCGTTGACCAGACGACTGAATGTTTAGTCGTCTGGACGACTTACATTTCAGTCGTCTGCTTCGACTCTCTAATAAACTTTCGTTTTCTTTCTTCTATGTTTGCTAATGTGTTTTATTTTTACTATCTCAGATGATGCATCAGTTACGTGCAGTGTATGGAGAATGGTTGTTGGAAGATGGTTGTTGGAATTTTGTGGTTGATCGTTTCAAAGGAGCAAGATTGTTTTTATTGAATGAAGATTCAAGACATGCTGAACTTGTGGCAATGGCTCAAGAAGATTATAACCTGGACATGAGCAGAGTCACTGTGGAGATTAGCTACTCATTACCAGCTCCAAACCTTCCTCCTATTCATGTTACAAGTGATAGACAAGTTCGAAACTTGCTCGAGATAACCAAAACGCAAGAAGTACGTCTTTGTGTATCAAGCTTTTGCAAGATGAGAACGGTTTCAGAGGAAAGGGATGAAGCTGAGGATGCAGCTGATGAAGCTGATGTGGGGGATGAAGATCAGGAGGGGGATGTAGCTGAGGATCATGATAGGGAGGAGGATGCTGACATCCCTGTTGTCGCTGACTTACATGTAAGTCGTCCAGAGAGTAAGACTCTGTAGAAGACTTCCAGGAAGTGAGAAGACTACTATGACGACTTACAGTCGGAGAAGATTTAGTCGGAGAAGATGTGGTCCCTAGCGGTTACAGATCTGCATATCGAAGGGAAAAGAAGAGTCAAGACTACAATTTTTAGGGTTTTCCGGCGGCTAAACGCCTTAAAACATAAGATATAACATACCGGCGGCGGAGGAAAGGGCTACGANCTACTATGACGACTTACAGTCGGAGAAGATTTAGTCGGAGAAGATGTGGTCCCTAGCGGTTACAGATCTGCATATCGAAGGGAAAAGAAGAGTCAAGACTACAATTTTTAGGGTTTTCCGGCGGCTAAACGCCTTAAAACATAAGATATAACATACCGGCGGCGGAGGAAAGGGCTACGAGATTTCAGATCTGAAAAAAGGAAGCGGATGGTCAGTTTAAACTACGAAAATACTATAAGGCATGAAAGAAAAACGAGATTCGTCGAAATCGGAGAGATTATCAGCGAAAACGGAGAGATTCGTCGAAATCAGAGAGATTCATCGAAATCGCCTTTACAATCGTCCTTGGAGAGAAACGGCGCTAGGGTTACGGAAAATTGTGAAAAAATGAAAAAAATAACTTTTATATGTCCGGTAAAAATCCGGTTAGGTTAAAACATAAAATGTTAAAATTAACGCTTCGGTACAATTAGACGACTGAATTTCAGTCGTCTGGGAAATAATTTAAAGCAGACGACTGAAATTTCAGTCGTGTGGGAAATAATTTAAAGCAGACGACTGAAATTTCAGTCGTCTGGGAAATAATTTAAAGCAGACGACTGAAATTTTAGTCGTCTGGGAAATAATTTAAAGCAGACGACTGAAATTTCAGTCGTCTAATCCCTAAACATAACCCCTAAACTTTATTCTCTAATTAAACACTTCGAAACATCAAATTAAACTTGAAAAATGTTTACTATACACAGAAATAAATACATAGAGGTCAAATTAATTTTTTCAAAAAAACATTTCAGCTTTTCAAAATCTAACCCTAAGATTACATACAATACTACAACATATGTTTGCCAAACCCTTAAACCAAAGAATATCATGATTCACTACTTCCACTCATCTATGCTGAAAATAAATCAACTTTATCATTTCTTAATTTATATCACTTATAAATGTTTATAATTACATGTTTTTAATTTTTCACTCATCAAAATATTTTTTACAGAATTTATAAAAGTAACTCAGCCCGACCCAGATAACTTACTGGGGTTATATTCGTAAAAATGTCTTCTGTTTTTTTGTTTGGTCACAGAGCACTATACTGTAATTGCATAGCTCTTTTAGGTTAGATTTGCATTTGATTCAAGTTAGGGTCTAATATTGGGGTTAAAACCAAGTTGTGGGTTAGTTTTGGCAAAAAACTCAATTTTTAAACTGTTTTTCATTTAGCTTACCCTTCTCTATAAATACCAAACAGCTAGTCTATTTTTTCATCACAATCAAACAATCATTTTTATTTCACTTACTACAAAAAAAAAATATGGGTGGCTATACGCGACTCCTCGTCGTCCTCTCCATGCTCGCCGCCGTAGCTCTGACATCAAAAGCACAATACGTTATATCCATCAACAAAGACGAAGCCACCAAACAGTTCTACACCAGTTTCTACATCGGAGACGACGGCATGGAAACTCGTGTAAACCTCCTTCTTGATCTCGGAACCAACCTCACGTGGGCCAACTGCCGCAGACTCGAATCTTTATCATCTCTCCACCTCGTCAGATGCCAGAGCCCAACATGCAAAGCCATCCCTGGAAACGGCTGCGATAGCCGTAATATCTGTCTTTATCAGCAACCAAACCCTCTCGGCAAAAACTCCTCCGTAACCGGCCGTGTCGTCCAAGACACAGCCAGTTTCACGGCTTCCAGCTTCCGCCCCTTCACATTCTCCTGCGCCGCCGTGAAAACACCCCAAGGCCTTCCTCCTCCGGTCGCCGGCATTCTTGGTCTTTCTACAGGAGAATATTCGTTTTGGAGACAGGTAACGAAGAAGTTTAACATCATCCCGCAATTCACTCTTTGCTTGCCTTCTTCCGGCACCACCGGTAACTTCTACATCGGCGGCATTTCTTACAGCGTCCCAAGGACTCCAACGTCAATGAGAGTTAGCTCAGGAGAGTATTTTTTCGTGGTTAATTCCATCTACGTTGACGGGACTCCTTTATCTTTGAACCCTGGTTTGCTAAACGGCGGAGCCAAGCTAAGTACGGTGGTTCCGTACACCGTTCTCCACACTGATATCTACAATGCTCTTGCTCAGTCTTTTACACTCAAGGCTAAGGTAAACCAAATAAAAATTATGTATTCTTTTGAAGTTTTAGACAGTCAAACTATACTATTTAAAAAAAAAAAACTATACTATTTTATCTGGAATATAGTAAATGATGAAATCATATATAAATTATCTTATTCACGTGAAGTGCGAAAACTGTAGATGATAAGTTTATTTTATTTATGATTTTGAAAGAAACATTTTAAAATTTATTTTAAAATAATAAATGATGAAATCATATATATAAATTATCTTACTTCTTCTTTTTATCAACAATTATTTTACTTCTTAAAGAAATATTTATAAATTTTTAAAGATTATTTTATTTTTGATTTTTTGCTTTTTGTCACCATATCACTTAAATTTTGAAAGTGAGACACATTTTAAACTAATCATTTCTATATTTTATTATGGGTTGAATTACTACACAGGCAATGGGAATATCTCAAGTCCGATCGGTGGCGCCCTTCAAAAACTGTTTCGATGCACGTGCCGCCGCAGGAAATAATATTCCGGTGATAGAGATTGGGGTGCCGGGGAAAATAAGGGAGGAGAGGTGGACATTCCACGGGACTAATACGGTTGTGAATATCAACAAGAAGGTGATATGTTTGGCGTTCATCGACGCCGGAAAGAAACCGAAGGAGAATATTGTGGTTGGGACATATCAGCTACAAAATTATATTGTCACGTTCGATATGAGCAGGACGGAACTTACGTTTAGTGACTCGCTCTTGCTCCACAACACTAGCTGCTCCTCTTAATGACGTTTCTTATAAAATGGAGAGATAATCAAAAGGAGCACAAGTGCACAACATTATTAATTACTAGAATCAACCTTTATCTTTCTCAAGTTTCTTCCTTATTACGTGTTTTCTATTTTCTTGGTAAGTACTACATGCCATTTTAATTGGAACTTTTAATGAGATTTTGGTGAATATCTCCAGATTGACAGAGTATCTTTTTCGTTATTTCTATAGTTTCGTCTCTTTTGTTGCCGACAAATGACCACTTTTTTATTGTTTTGCTTATATGGTTAGAATTCCGAAATGATTATTTAAAACTAGTAATGGTTAGTATCTTTTTCGGGCATATATTTGCTCACTAAACCAAATTTCAACTTATCTAACTAAAATTACATCAATTTATAAAATCATGATTAAGCCCGGAGTTTTTAGGGTGAGATTTTTAGCGGAAATTAAAAGATTTTTTATTAACTTTTAACTAAAAAACTAAGAACTGGTTCTTAAAGTTCTTATTTAAAACCGATTCTTAGCTTTTTTAGTTAAAAGTTAAGAAACAGTTTTTTAACTTCCACTAAGAACTTTACCCTAAGAATCCTGGATTAATCATGCTCTAACATTTTATAAGAAGATGAGTATACATAAACAAAGACCATTTACACACTCATCTGTTAACCATGTCTGATGGTAAGCATAAAAAGAGTGTGTATTGCGTGCTCATCCTTTTAATTATGTTTATCATGATCATACATAATCGCCAGCGTATGTTTACTGAAGCAAGAAGATCAATGGGTATTACTGAGAAGAAACACTTGGAGAATGATTATTCGTTTAATACATGTAGTAATTAGTCTCTAATAGTATCAGCTCAGTAATACTCATTGATATTATTGATATATTTTAGAAATACATGTTTGGAAGCAATTTTATAGAAATAAGAACTAAATACCAACACATAAAATATAGTTAATATAATTTATATGATCCATTTAGTTTTATTTATATTTTTTTTTGTAAATAAGTTTCTTTACCATATAAATCTATTTTTGGTAGACAAATACTAAAATTGAAACTCAATTAAATTGAAAAACATTAAACTATTATCGTAAGTATTTATTCAAAAGTTTCGAAATCTACTCTCCAATTAAAAATAAAGAAACATATTTTGGGATTTGTTTGGAACTTGCGTTTTCGTATTCTTTTCCTTTTCCTTGCAGTCATCACTAACCTTAAATTCAACGATACAAAAAATATATAATTAGTTCATTTGTATATAATAGACTTATAAATGGATTTGTATGAATATGTTATACTATAGAAAAAACATATTTGTAAAACTATCAAACCATAACAAACGTTATTCAGTTTTCATATAGAAAATTCAGATATACTTAGTGTTACCAAATTGCTGACAAAACTCTGAGTTTTTTTTTCTACAGCAGAAGTATACTTAACCATCTTCAACATGAATCATGCAAATATAACAAGAATAATTAGAGAATATTGGTCTGAGAAGGAATGAAAATAATATGAATAAAGGCTAAAACATAAACTTGTATGGATTTTCTAGTTACACTCCAAACACACAAATTTTTTTTACCCTAAAATTGTATAGGGACATTTGCTAAAAGTAATCTAAAATTTCAAATCAAATGTAAAAGTATACCCCAATTTCAATGAAATGCAAAACCAACCTAAAGGTGTAGGAAATGTCTATTTACTCTTTATGACTAAACAAAAAATCAGAATGCTATTTTACAATTTTATCCTTATGAAATCTACATTTAATAGAGAGAAGTATACAAGGTGTAGACTTATCATGAAGTCAATATTATAGACTTATTACGAAGTCTACATTCTAAGTTAATCTTATAATTTTATTTTTAAAATATATAAAAATAAATTGTGTGAAATTTCTTTTAGCTGATTAATATAAGAATCAATATGAGGTATATAAATTAAAATTTCATATAATTAAAATTTTTAATGAATATATATTGATTCGGTAACAATAATGAAATAGTCATAGTAGATTTCAAAAAAAGTCTACTAAGTACTACAAAATTTGAATTATAGTAGACTTCAAAAGAAGTCTATACTATCGAAATTTTTAACCTAGTTACACTTTTTGTCTACCTATATAAATGAAATTTAGACTATCACTCTCTCAAATGGCTGCACAAGTTTTTTGAAAAAACTCTCACCTCTCTAAAACTCTGTCATTGCTCAATTCTTTGAAGGTGAAGATGAATTATTGTTTAGTTTGTTAATTTTTCTATCATGTTTTTTTCACAATCTTATCTTGTGTTTGTAGGTTAATTCATGGTTATCACCTTCCACTCTAAAAATGTAAGTCTTAGATCTATAGATTTTAAATGTGTACTTTTATGTTTATATTCAAATAAAGTTACAAATACAAACTGTTTGCAGTTACTTTGCTAATATTTTATCTTATAAATTCTATTTTTAAAGTTTTGTTTTCAGATTTAAAACTATATTTCACATTTTCACATGTACATAGTTTCCAGATCTGAAAATCATCCGATATAGTAGACTTATAATGAAGTCTAGAAAACTAGAAGTGACTTTTTTTATGTATAATGTTTGTTCTCATAATTTTATCTTTATTTTCTTAATATTTTCTTTCATGGTTTTTATCTAGTTTTCCCAAAAATGAAAGATTCAGATTTTCAAATTTATTAAATTTTCAGATCTGAAAATTATCTAATATATAATAAACTTCTAATGAAGTCTACTAGGTTATGACTTTAATTGTTTATCATATGTTTTTCATAGTTTCATCTTTATTTTGCATGTATTTTCTTCCATGGTTTTTTTCTCTTCCACAAAAAAATGGTAAGATTTACATCTATAATGTGTGTTTTTCTTTTTGTATTTAAATAAAGTTACATATTCAAACTCTATGTCTATAATTTACTACTAAATTATTTTACAAATTCTATTTTCTAAACTTTTTAGATTTAAAATTATTTTCATGTTTGTAATGTATATATTTTTCATATCTAAAATTTTTCGGATTGAGTAGACTACAAATGAAGTTTACTAACTTTAACTTTTAAATAGACTTCATTATAAGTCTACTCAAATATGATTTTAATTTTTCTGTCTTATATTTTTTTCATAATTATATTTTATTTTGCAGGTATTCTCTTCCAAAGTTTTCAAATCACATTCTAAAAAATGTAAGATTTACATATATTCATTTAAAATTTTATTTTTTTTGTTTATATAAAGCTAAATTTATAGATAAAAGCTCTATGCTTTTTCTTTGCTAATTTGAGGTTAAACACTATTTTGAATGATTTTGTAGAAAATACTATTTTCTAATTTTGTAATTCTAAATTTTTAAATTTGAAATTGTTTTTGGCATGAAGTTTATTTTAAAATTAAGGCTAGTAGACTTTAAAGAAAGTCTATTGAACCCATCATCTGTGAGTAGACTTTTATGAAGTCTCCTAAAAATAATTTGAATATGTTTACCTTATGTTTACTCATAATTTTGTCTTATTTTGCAGGTACTCTTTTTCAAGATTTCATTTGAGATATCAAAATTATGAACAATCAAACACTCTAGAGTTTTAAAAGAAATTGCTTTGTAATAATTTATCTTTACAAAATATTCATTTGTAAATAAATATTCTGATACATAATCAATAAACATTGTATTAAATTTTTAACTGTGTTGCATTTGTATGATATTATTAATTTTTCTTAGCAGTCAGTTTTTCAGAAAATACTCTAGTCAGCCAAACAGTTAAAAACCACCATAAGCTAAAACAACAACTAACACACAATAATGAATGTGTTAAAATTATGTAATCTGAAGACTTGTTTTATAGCAATTTTAGAGATTTTGAACACAAAATAGACTAATAATACAAATTAATACAACTCCAATAGCAATAAAAGAGAGTAGAATTTAGTGTTTGTCTACTTTCCTACCTGTAGACTAATAAAGAAGTCTGCTTTTGTTATACACATTTAAAAAAGTCTACATTACGGAAATCATGCTTGTTTAACACTTCATAACAATACCAAAGAAACCTACAAATAAAACATAAGTTCATACACAACAACAGATAACTGAGCCATTTCTTGTGGAAAAAAATAAAAATTTACATAGTTATCGATCATGTTTTAAAAAACTATAAAGTAGACTTACCAATACGTCTACGATTATTAGCTAACTATCTGATCAAATAAAGAGTATCATAATTTCATAAATATAACATATTTTCTTTTAAAAATCACTCACACATATTAGGATTAACTAACACACACTGTCAAACAAAAAAATCTTGAAAAAACTTAATGAATAATACAAAAATTCACTTTTAATGTATTTTCAAACGTAGACTCCATAAGCAATCTGCGTAAATGTAGACTTTTGTTACAGTTTACACATGTAGACTCCATATGCAGTCTTCTAATTAGGTTAGTTTTTGCAATTGAAAATTTTATGGGTTACTTTCTATATTTGAAAAAAAAAATGTGATTTTATACATGTAGACTTCCATTCAGTCTACATATCAGAAAGGTTAGTTTTTTCAATTGACCAAAAATCACCCAAGATTTGACTTACTAAAGTAGACTTTAGAAGTAGTTTACATGTTTGAATTTTTTTGAGAGAGGTTAGTTTTGCAATTGACCAAGTCTGACTTTTTATTAGTAAACGGAAACAAATGTCTACATAGATTTTGACTTCATACGAAGTCTACCCTCAAGTACGGGAGGTTAGTTTTGCATTTGACCAAAATAAAATAGTAGACTTCATGTGATGTCTATCGTTTTTTTTTTTAAATTAGTGTATTGTAATTAAAGTGTACACTTTTTTTTTCTTTTTGGTCAACTTTTTATCATTTTAGTCAAATACAAAACTAACCTATTCAACGGAGTTAAATTTGGGTCAAATACAAAACAAACTTTTTTGTAAACTTCTTTGGAAGTCTACAATCTGTAGATTGCCGACAAAGTCTACATTGAAAAGTCAAAAGTTTGGTCAAATGCAAAACTAACCTCTTTTACGTAGACTTCTTTGTAAGTCTACCTCATTTTTTGTTTTTGTTATCAAAGGTAATGACGTAGACTTCCAGGGAAGTCTAATTTGCATAATCAATTATTCTGGTCAATTGCAAAACTAACTTGTGCGTTGTTAAGTAGACTACATCGTAAGCCTACATGTAAGCGTAGACATACGATACAGTCTTCTATCGCGACACAGATCTGAAAAATGACGAAAACCATGTAAATAGGTACCTTTTTCCGGTGTAAAACTCGTTTCCACCCTTTTCCACCGTCCAAGCTCCAAATATGAAGAAAAAGAAGCAGCTTAGACGATCAAAAACAGAGTATACTCGAAATAATGAAGTTATGCTTATGAAAATGAAAGTATAAGAGTTTTTTAGTTGAAAATAGAGAGGAAATGAGAGGAAGTGGAGATTTGTTGGTTTAGAATGAGAAAAAAGTGGATGAAAATTGAGTTTGAGAGGTTTAAAGAGCTTAATTGTTTTTTTTTAATTTTCAAAATAATTAAAAAAATAAATAATAATGGAAATTCTGTAAATATTTCAAAAACATAAGGATGGTTTGGGAATTTCATGGATGAATAGTAATGACAAAAAAAAAGAGGTTGGTTTTGCAATTGATTTCAATTTGTGGGTTGGTTTTGCTAATAAAAAGTTGTTGAAAGTTATATAAGAGATAGAAAACCCTTACTGCTACAAAGGAAATCCACGTCTGAAGATTGCTTATGAGCTCTTGATGGTTAGTACCAACCTCGAGAAGAGACGTAATGAGGTTTCGTTACTGTTCATGATTTTGCATGGAGAATATGATAAAGGGGATGTGGCATGGTATACTCTATGGCTAGACACCAGAGAACATTGAGATTGTGTTTGCTGACCTCATTATTGGTTGGTTGGATAGAGAGCTTCTGATGGAGCTGGAGGGCTTGAATCCAAGCTTAAACGTGAAAATGATCACAAACGAATAAAAACATATATAGTCAAGTGTCTTTTTTCTTAAAAAGAGAAATAAAAACGATTAGAAATCGTGACATGGTGGGACGTTATGGCTGCGATTTGGTATTTAAAATCTGAACGTGTTGTTAGTGATACAGAAAATTTAGGGATTTAGGTTTTACTTGTTTTGATTTTCTGTATTTTTGGAACGCCCGAAAAATCCCTTTGTCCCTTTATCATTCTGAGTGTTTATTTTAATTGTAATTAAGAAATTTTTTTTTCACATGTCAAAATTTGACTCACCAAGTGACTTTGCGTTTTAGTATATAAAAGATTATTGATAGCTAGATTACTTAATTCTTGAGATAGACACTTTAATCACTAAATTCTTGGTCTCAAATCGGTACATTTCGGGTAAGAACCATTTTTCATAATTTCTATTATCAATCAAAAGATTTATAGCATCATTGTATTTTTTTTATCCTAACAGCTAGAACAATTGTATTGTTGATATCAACTATTCAAATTGAATTTACTTGGTGCTCAAGTGGTGTTTTGTCATGCTAATGGATCAAACCTGCTTTACCTGATACGTCCAGTTACAGGTTAAAGTTTTCTAAAACCACAAAATTTAGACCAATAGGATCAGCAACAGAATTATACTCCTACCTATTTCGCTTAAATTGTTGCTTTTAACATTAAAATAATGTTCTGTCAGTCAAGCTCTGAATCTGAATCAAAAAGTGAAGATGATGATAAAGTTGGAGATTTGAAGTCTGAGTATTGTATCTTATTTTAAAAAATTGCAGAGCTGAGCCATGAGAACCTAAATCAAATACAAGTTAATGATGAAAAGCCCATGTTAACATTCTTGAATTAGAGCAAACCACATCAAATCAGGCTCGTGTAACTAAAGCCACTGATCTTAAAGAACTTGCAATTCAGTCACTCTAAGAGGTGTAGAGTATACAAGAAACGGATCAGAAAAAATTGGAAACAGAGATTCAACAAATGCAAGACCAACTTACTCAAGAACTCAACAAAAATTGACTTCTTGAAAGACAATTGACAGATATAAGCATCTAATATTGATTAACAAGAGATCCAAAATTTTGGGTCAGATTCTGGAAATTGGTTCACCTCCTAAAGCCAATTGGGATCTACGCTATCAAGGGAGCTCTTCGAAGGATCAAAGTACAGATGATGGCATCAAATTTGTATAAAGCAGGAATTCATCTCCTGAAAACACATCAACTAAGGATGACGTGAAAAAGAGTATCTCTAAGGCACATATTCTGGCAAACCTGACCAAACCCAATACTGAACAACTAAGGATGAAGATTAAGAGGGGTTGCCACTATTGTCAAAAACTAGGACACCGTGTTGATGTTCTTTGAATCTAAATGTTGCATCTACGCATTGGATGCTACATCACATACATCATATTGACTCGGTTCCATCAAAAGCTTTGCATCAAGTTATTATGGATGTTACATCATATTGTGGGCTTAGGCCCATGAATCCGTTTAGAGGGTTTTAGATGCAAAATACTACTATATATATCTTGTATTCGATGTAACCCTAAACTTGCACTTTGTAAGCTCAATATCGCCTCCAATAATAAGATCTCTCTTTGCCCGTGGACGTAGCCGTTAGGGGTGAACCACGTTAAATATTTGTGTCGTAGTTACATCGCTTTATTCATCTGTTCTGTGGGAACCGAAATCCACCTACTGTCAAATAATCGTAAATAAGGAAATTTCGGCAAAACCCTAAGTTTCCTGAGGAACCGGCTATCTGCAGAACCGCACAACGAATATTAAGAAAACGATGAACTTTAAAATTAAAACGAAAATAAACGAGATTGAAAGCAAGAAGGTTCTTATTCTGAATCTGCGTAAGAACTGGTACAAAAGAGAGGCCTAAGCTGCATGAGCCGTCGGCAAAATCCTTAGAAATCTAAGAACGAAAACCCTAATTGAGACGCAGCTCGCTAACAGAAAACGGAAATATTCCTAAATGCTAATTTCTGATGGTGAGAGCTCTGAAAATCGTGTCCTCTGCTTCTGCCCTAGACCTCCTATTTATATACTCCTCGCCTTGGTCATTCGGTCTTTCCATTTCGCCCAGATTTGACTATATCGGGAATTTTCCATTTTTCTCGATCCTTCCTTTTCTTCCACGAAAATCTTCTATTTTTCTTCAAACCTTCCTTTTATCTTCAAACTTGACTTTTATTTTCCTCCTGCGAGTAAACCGTCAAAACGTTATCGAATCTTCGGGTTAGATTCCGTTAAAATCGCAAGACGGGTTTTTATTGCGTTTTAGGACCTTCCGTGCCGTTTTGTGATAAATCCGTTTTCCGACTTTTTACGGAATCGTTTCCTGATCTGATGTCGTTTTTAATAAATTCCTCGAGCTAATCGTAAGGTTTTACGATTTACTCGACTTTTTAATTAAAAACGCGTTTTTACGATTTACTCGACGTTTTTATTAAAAACGCGTTTTTTATGATTTCAACGAGAAATCTCGAATAAATCGTATGTTTTAGGCAATGTTCGGTGTTTCGTTTAACCATCGCCGTTTTATACGATTTCTTCGAGTTCTTTATCGATAAAGCGAAGTTTTAAGGTTTTTAATCGTAAAACTCGAACGATAGGTCGGATCGAGATCGAACGGGAGATGTTTCGGCCGTGGTTCAGAATGTGACCGTGTCGAAAGACGTAAGTTTGGAATCGGGAATGCGGGAGACCGAGGCTCGGGACGTCCAGGAAGTCTCTAGTTCGTCCAACGACGAACTAAGCCGGCTGGCTTAGTTCGCCCGTGGACGAACTAGTCGGGATGGGACTAGTTCGCCCACCGGCGAACTAGTCGAGTGTCTCCTAGTTCGCCCATCGGCGAACTAAGCCGGGCCGGCTTAGTTCGCCGATGGGCGAACTAGTCGTGACTAGTTCGCGTTTTACGGCTGTTTCGGTTTTTTGCGGCTTCGTAAAACGATTCTCGAGTTTTATAAAACGATCTTCGAGTTTTATAAACGATCTTCGAGTTTTATAAAACGATCTTCGGGTTTTATAAAACGGCTTCTCGAGTTTTATAAAACGATCTTTAAGTTTTATAAAACGATCTTCGAGTTTTATAAAACGGCTTTTCGAGTTTTATAAAACGATTCTCGAGTTTTATAAAATGATCTTCGGGTTTTATAAAACGGCTTTTCGAGTTTTATAAAACGATTCTCGAGTTTTATAAAACGATTCTCGAGTTTTATAAAACGATTCTTTGAGTTTTATAAAACGGCTTTTCGAGTTTTATAAAACGATTCTTGAGTTTTATAAAACGATCTTCGGGTTTTATAAAACGATTCTCGAGTTTTATAAAACGGTCTGCGAGTTTTATAAATGACTTTGAGTTTTGTAAAACGACTCCTCGGGTTTTATAAAACTATTCCTTTTGTATTTTTGCGGTGAGTTTTGGCTATTAATTCCGTCGTACCGATTTTGACCCCAACATGTTCCTTCTCACATCTGTTACAACAAACTGGTATCAGAGCTCGGGGTTGGTGATCTGGTGAGAAGATGTATAGAATAAATACGAAGATCGACAAGTTTGACGGGAGAAGTAGCTTCAGTCTTTGGCATATCAAGATGCAGGTGTGGCTGAAGCAACAAAGCATATGGGAACCGTTGTCAGGGAAGAAATCCAATGATATTGTTTTGGAGGCTCTGGAAGAGAAGGCGTTCTCAACAATTTTGTTGTGTCTAGAAGACGATGTCATCATCGAAGTGTCGGATGAGAAAAACGCTGCTAGTTTGTGGCAGAAGTTGGAGACTTTGTATAAGACGAAATCTCTAACGAATAAGCTACTTCTGAAGCAACGCCTTTTCGCCTTGCGTATGCAAGAAGGTATTGAGCTTCGTGACCATCTTGAAAAGTTAAATTCGATATTAGTGGAGCTGCATAACATCGATGTTAGGGTGGAGGATGAAGACGCGGCACTAATCCTGTTGGTATCTCTGCCAAACTCTTTCTAGAACTTCGTGCAATCGTTCATTGTTGGCAAAGATACAGTGAAACTGGAAGAAGTTAGGTCGGCGCTTCATAGTCGGGAATTGCACCATAAGACATCCAGCTCAAGGATAGACAATCAAGCTTCGGGATTGTTAGTCAATGGTGTGAAGGGACATGAGAACAGAAGGACTTCAAAAGATAGGAAGTTGTTTCCAAGAGGTCCTAAGACATTTGATATTTGCAACTATTGCAAAGAGAAGAGACATTGGAAGTCAGAATCTCCCAAGATGAAGCAGCAGCAGTTTGGGTCTGTTGCAGTAGCCGAGGATGAAAACAAGTCTGACGATGACATTGCTCTTGTTGTGCATGGACACACACACTCTTCTGATGTGTGGGTTCTTGACACAGGAGCATCCTACCATATGACACCGAGGAGAGAGTGGTTTTTAGAGTAGACAGAGGTACTTGAAAGCAAGATTAAGATGACAAACGATGTTGTTTGTAAGATTGTTGGGATCGGCTCAATCAAGCTCATGACACATGATGGTAGATTCTGCCCACTGAAGAAGGTTAGGCATGTTCCATCAATGACGGATAATTTGATATCGGGTGATGATGGAGTTCTGAATGTCTACAGAGGTTCTGATGTGATTTTGAAGGGTTTCACGAACAGTACTCTATATTTGTTGAAGGGTACAACGGTTACCAGTTCAGCAAATGTTGCATCGCCAAAGATCCTAGAGGAAGATATGACTAAGCTATGGCATATAAGGCTTGGACATATGGGTGAACGTGGATGCAACATCTGTCGAAGCAAGATCTGCTTCGTTATATTATTGGTTTGGAATTTTGCTCAGAAGAAATCAAACAGTCGTGTAAGGATGCAACAATTGCCAAGCATCTTACAGACAAGAGAACACCACAGCAAGATGGTGTTGCAAAACAGATGAACCAGGTAATGCTAGAGAGAGCGATGTGCATGCTCTCGAGTGCTGGTTTGTAGATGCGGCTTTGGGCTGAAGCAGTTAGCACGGCTTGCTACTTGATAAATCTCGGTCTCCACACAGGCATCGAGTGCATGATACCTTCTGAGGTGTGGTCAGGTATATCTGTTGAATATTCACTTTTAGGAATGCTTATGGGCTACAGTGAAGGAATTCATATTTTGTTCTCCATCAGAAAACCGAGTGGTTCTAAACAGGAATGTTGTCTTCGATGAAACATTTATGGTTAGAAGTTTAAAGTCCAGTTCTGAAGCAGAAAAGGTAGCACTGATAAACAGGTGGAGCTGCAAGATGATCATGAAGTGATCTATGTGCTGGAACGCACATAATATCAAGAGAAGCATGTAGAAGAAGTTCAGTGGGAGTCTACTGAAACTCAACCGCCGGATGCTACAGAGCGTGGCATCGTGAAGAATCGACCAAGAATGGTTGATGTCAGGCCACCAGAGAGATATCGCTTTGACGATATGGTGGGTTATGCACTTTAGGTTGCAGAAGAAGTGGATGCGTCATCCACTTACATAGAAGTTATTTCTAGTCCCGAGTCTGAGAAATGGCATGTTGCAACGAGATATGTAGAGTCTCATCAGAAGAATCATACATGAGATCTGGTCATATTACCATCGAGGAGAAGGGGTGTTACATGCAACTGGTTCTTGAAGATTAAGGGTGGAGCATCATCGGCAGGAGAAGTCAATTATAAAGCTTGTGTTGTTGCAAGAGAGTTGAGTCAGAGAGAGGAAGTATACTACAATGATATGTGCTCACATGTGGTCAGAGATACTTCCATCAGAGTGTTGCTAACAGTGGTAGCACATCAGGACTTGGATCTAGAACAATTTGATGTGAAGATGATGTGTCTTCATAAAGAGCTAGAAGAGGAAAAATACATTACTCTGTCGGATGGTTTCCAAGTTCCTGGAAAAGAAGACTATGTATGTAAGCTTCGGAAGTCACTTCATGGACTTGAGATATCTCCTAGAGAATGGTACAAGAGATTCGACAACTATATAATCAAGTTGAATTACATCAGAGGTCTTTATGATTGGTGTGTCTACGTGAGTAAGTTGAAGGATGCGACGTTCATCTATTTGGTACTCTACGTGGATGGCATGTTGACAGCTGCAGAAACGATTTGTGACATCGAAAAGCTGAAGAAGCTTCTAATTTCTGAATTTGATATGAAGGATTTGGGTGCAGCAAAAAAAAAGATTCTAGAGATGGAGATCTTCAGAGATAGGGAGAAGGAATTGTTCTTGTCACAGAAGGCCTACATTAATAAGGTGTAGACAAGGTTCGTGATGCCTTCAGGTGAACCTATCATTATTCGATGCACTGTGAATGTTCATCTTACCATGTATATGGTTTCTGGCCCGTTGGGTCATCTTGTCCATTGGGGCATTTAGCTCGTTGGGGCATCCGGCCCGTTGGGGCATCTGGTCCGAAAGGACATCTGGCCCGTTGGGGCACCCAGCCCGTGGGGGCATCCGGCTCGTTCGAGCATCTGGTTCGAAAGGACATCCGGCCCGTTGGGGCATCTGGTCCGTAAGGACATCTGGCTCGCTTGAGCATCTGGTCCGCAAAGGCATCTGGCCCGTTGGGGGTATCTAGTCCGTTGAGACATCTTAGTTCGTTGAGACATCTGGCTCGTTGGGACATCTGGTCCGTTGAGACATCTGGCCTACTGGGGAATCTGGTCCGCAAGGACATCCGGTCTGTTGGGACATCTGGCTGATAACGAATGTCTGGCTCTAGTTGAGCATTTGGCCGTTAAAGGGTATCTGGTTTGTCATAGCAACACATTTGGTCCGAATGGACATCTGAGGCAAAGAGAGCGATGGTACATCTGGTGTTGAAGAACACATCTAGTACATCTGGCACCTGAAGGTGCATCTGGTACATCGATTATTGGAAGGATTCAAGTCAAGGTGGAAATTTGTTGATATGCCTTGAATATGGATGTTGCATCTAGGCATTGGATGCTACATCACGTACATCATACTGAATCAGTTGCATCAATAGCGTTGCATCAAATTATTATGGATGTTACATCTGATTGTGGGCTTAGGCTCATGAATCCGTTTAGTCTAGGGTTTTAGATGCAAGATGCTACTATATATATCTTGTATTTGATGTAACCCTAAACTTGCACTCTGTAAGCTCAATATCGCCTCCAATAATAAGATCTCTCTTTGCCAGTGGACGTAGCCGTTAGGAGTGAACCATGTTAAATATTTGTGTCGTAGTTACATCGTTTTATTCATCTGTTTCCGAATCTGTTCATTTTCACGTCTTCTACACACACCGAGTAGCTCATTGTTATCCCTGAGTCAATTAGATTGAACGCAGTTGGAGATTGATTATGTTTCATGGTGAAGCGAAAAATTCGTTTGTGTATATATTGACAAGAAAGTTCACAAGTCTGAATATCTTGTGTCAGACGGACTAATTGATGAGTAACACTTTATTAGAAGTTTTCCATTTTACTTACAACAATAGGAAAATGCGATATGGAGGCCAAAAGTTGTTTAGGCTGAAGAAGAAAAAGAAGCTCGGTGTCTTGCTCTAAAAAGGAGGATTGACTTTCGGGATAAATTATCTCCAACAATCTATATGTGAAAGACACAAACAACGAGAATCTTGTGCACTCACCATGTTGTCTTATATTCAATGGCATTTGCATCCACATTTCTTAGTTGAGAAAAAAGGTAAAAAGCCTAAAATTCTTGAACTTCTCCAATGGATCCTCATTCAATTTCATTCTCGTTAACCACCACACCACTGCAGAATGAAAAGTTTAAGTAGATGTAACCCGGTGTTCGCAGTTTGGCCGCCAAGAAAACAGATCTTGAGCTAGGAAAATCCAAAGGCGGTGATTTGGAGGGAACAACCGACCAATCGCCAAATGCAAACATGAAGGTCGGAGTATTACCTAGTTGCCACTCCTCTTCCTTTTCATCTCTATCATAATAGATAAATTATCTGAACCAATTTATTTCCTATGTTTGCTCGTAAGTTGCAGTACCACACCTTTACTAGACCAGATCTTCAATTTGATGTCAGCTACATATGCAAATGATGTATTCACCATCGACACTGACGTTAACCTATTGAAAAGTGTCTTGAGTTTCTTCGATGAACAACATGCCTTGGGCTCTTGATATGTCATGGATTTTATCCACTTTCAACCATGATTTAGTTATGTTTTTGAAGTCTTTCATATACATTTGGAGTATTTTTAGAGTAATTACAAGTTCAGGTACTTGCTTGAAGAAAATAATGTTTTTGGGATGTTTTGGAGACTTTATAAGACCTTCATGGAAACAGAGAAGGAGTAGATTATTAAAGCGTAACATCTACCGACGTTCACCCCAAAACATCGATCGACAGTAAATCCTTACCATCGATCGACGGTGAAGCTATCCACGAGTTAATGATAAATTAGAAGATTACAAGTTTTACCAAAAGTTCCAATATTTACATCATAAGTCCTTGCCAGATGTTAGGCTATATTATTTTGGTTTTGTATTATTTTTAGAGGAGTAGCCTAGAGACCTGGAGAGACCTAGTTTTTTGTAGAGAGGCAATCTTTTTACCTTGGAGAGAGCTTAGGATTGGAGAGCGAGAGATCTGAACTTTGTAACAAAGAAGATCTTGAACTCCCTTGTTTTCTTACTCTATTACTTGGTTCCCTTTCTTTTTACTTATTCAAAGTCTTATTCAGACCATGATAACCATGTCACTTATGAATATGTCTAAGTACTCTTATTGTTACATTTAGGTTTCTCATAAGGTTGATTTATGTATTGCTAACATGAATTGTTGTTAAGGTGTCTAAAATAAGTTCTTAATCTAGTTGCTCTTAATGCTAAGTTTAGGTTCGATCACCCTTAACTTAGATCTTAGGATTAATTGGTACAAGCGACAGCTTGACCCATTACCTGGAACTAAAGTAGTATGATCTAATTGACTAGATACATATGAAAGTTGGTCTAATAAGTTAGAGAACATATCAAACCTGTTCGTAAAGCTTGTTAGAAGAAACATCGATCGACGTGACGACAGTTGTATCGATCGATATTTCGGAAGGTGTATCCATCGATATTCATATCGAATCATCGATCGATACTTTCTCATGATCAACAGACGAAAGTTCAGATCTGAGATCTAGACATAGATACTCTAAATGTGCAATGTGGGTGTCGATTTCCACCTACTGTCAAATAATCGTAAAAAAGGAAGCTTCGGGAAAACCCTAAGTTTCCAGAGGAACCGGCTATCTGCAGAGCCGCACAAAGAAAAATAAAAAAAAAACGATAACTTAGAATTTGAATGAAAATAAACGAAATAGAGAGCAAAGAGGTTCTTATTCCGAATCTGCGTAGAACTGGTACAAAAGAGTAGCCGAAAAGCTTAAGAACGAAAACCCTAATTGAGGCGCAGCTCGCTAACAGAAAAACGGAAATATTCCTAATTGCTAATTTTGGTGGTGAGACCTCTGAATTTCGTGTGTGTGCTTCTGCCCTAGACCTCCTATTTATATACTCCTCGCCTTGGCTATCCGATCTTTCCATTTCGCCCAGATTTGACTAAATCGGAAATTTTCCATTCTTCTCGATCCTTCCTTTTCTTCCGCGGAAATCTTCTATTTCTCTTCAAACCTTCCTTTTATCTTTAAACTTGACTTTTATTTTCCTTCTGCGAGTAAACCGTCAAAACGTTATCAAATCTGCGGGTTAGATTCCGTTGAAATCGCGAGAAGGGTTTTTATCGCGTTTTAGGTCCTTCCGGGCCGTTTTGCGATAAATCCGTTTTCCGACTTTTTACGGGATCGTTTCCTGATCTGACGTCGTTTTCAATAAATTACTCGACTTAATCGCAAGGTTTTACGATTTACTTGACTTTTTATTAAAAACACGTTTTTTACGACTTACTCGGCGTTTTTATTAAAAACGCGTTTTTATGATTTCAACGAGAAATCTCGAATAAATCGTATAGTTTAGGCAATGTTCGGTGTTTCGTTTAACCTTTGCCGTTTTATACGATTTCCTCGAGTTCTTTCCGAGAAAGCAAAGTTTTACGGTTTTTATCGTAAAACTCGAACGGTAAGTCGGATCGAGATGGAACGGGAGATGTTTCGGCCGTAGTTTAGAACGTGACCTTGTCGAAAGACGTAAGTTTCGAATCGGGAATGCGGGAGATCGAGACGCGGAGTGTACGGGAAGTCTCTAGTTCGCCCATCGGCAAACTAAGCCGGGCCGGCTTAGTTCGCCGATGGGCGAACTAGTTGATCACTTCCTAGTTCGCCGATGGGCGAACTAGAAGAGTACCTCTTAGTTCGCCCATCGGCGAACTAAACCGGGCCGGCTTAGTTCGCCGATGGGCGAACTAGTTGCGACTAGTTCGCGTTTTACGGCTATTTCGGTTTTTTGCGGTTTCATAAAACGATTCTCGAGTTTTATAAAACGATCTTCGGATTTCATAAAACGACCTTCGAGTTTTATAAAACAATCTTCGAGTTTTATAAAACGATCTTCGAGTTTTATAAAACGATTTCTCGAGTTTTATAAAACGATTTCTCGAGTTTTATAAAACGATCTTCGAGTTTTATAAAACGATCTTTGAGTTTTATAAAACGATTCTCGAGTTTTATAAAACGATTTCTCGAGTTTTATAAAACGATTTCTCGAGTTTTATAAAACGATCTTCGAGTTTTATAAAACGATCTTCGAGTTTTACAAAACGATTTCTCGAGTTTTATAAAACGATCTTCGAGTTTTATAAAACGATTCTCGAGTTTTATAAAACGATCCTTAAGTTTTATAAAACGACTTCTCGAGTTTTATAAAACGATCTTCGATTTTTATAAAACGATTCTCGAGTTTTATAAAACGATTCTCGAGTTTTATAAAATGATCTTCGAGTTTTATAAAACGATCTTCGAGTTTTATAAAACGATCTTCGAGTTTTATAAAACGATTCTCGAGTTTTATAAAACGATTTCTCGAGTTTTATAGAACGATCTTCGAGTTTTATAAAACGATCTTTGAGTTTGATAAAACGATTCTCGAGTTTTATAAAACGACCTTCGAGTTTTATAAAACGATCTTCGAGTTTTATAAAACGATCTTTCGAGTTTTATAAAATGGTCTGCAAGTTTTATAAATGACTTTGAGTTTTATAAAACTATTCCTCGGGTTTTATAAAACTGTTCTTTTGTATTTTCGCGGGGAGTTTTGGCTATTAATTCCGTCGTACCGATTTTGACCCCAACATGCGACAGCTGATCGATTATACCCAAGTTTGTGTTCAATAACAATTAGTATTTATGAATCCCTAATAACCAAAATAGGTTGCATACTTGTATTACCTGGGATAACAACTGAATCTAGCTATTTCCTCAATTGCTAACAACATCAATTCAAACTAACCGATAACTACCTTGTTCACCACTTCATTTACTGTTTAAAACCTACTCGTCTAGCTTTATTTCAAAGACTATAAATCTATTGTATAATTCTAGAGTCTCTATTGCTTCGATCCCTTAGTACTATATCTGAACATGTTATTTGAGAGGGTAATTCACTCCTTAGGGTAATTTAAGTGATATCAAATTTGGTGTAGTTGCCGGGGACTCTTTCTTATTACCATTAGATTAAGTTTAGAATATAGTCTAGGTTTCATTACTAAAATTTCTAAATAGTTTTTCTTCTTACCCTGCTGACCCAGGTACCTAAGATGATGAACATGGATTTGGGCCGAGCATCGATCGACGCTTTCACAACAACATCGAGAGACAAGTCAACAGAGAAACCGATCAATCACCACTCTTCCAATATCGATCGACGATACCCCACTGGAAGCAGGTTTCGCTTACCGATCACAATAATGAGGACGTAGTCCTAGGGGAACCGAAAGGTCAAATATGCAACACAATTAACCTAATTATAAATGAACAAGGGACTGCAATCCCTGTTAAAATTCATTCAACTTTGAATAAAGATGAAGAAACAAAATTGTGTTTGCAAGACTATTTAAACCCTGGCAGGACCTATTCCGATAGGTCAGCCATCAAACTATCAGAAGACAATACAATGAGATCCGAGCTTAACCTCAAATTCCTTATTCTGATACGTCATAACCCTTTCTGTGGATCTATCTCAGAGCATCCACATGAGCACATCAAAAACCTAGAAGATATGATGACAGACGACTACAATCGCTGTAAACTCTTCTCGTTTTCTTTAGAACGAGATGCCAGAAAATGGTTAGGTCAATTACCTGCAGGATCTCTAACTTGCAGGAAAGAGATTAGAAGTGTTTTCATTAATCACTTCTTCGATGAGGCGTGCTACGGGGACGTTCGGAAGAAAATTTATACATTCCGCCAAGATCCACGAGAATCTTTCTAAAATGCCTGGGGAAGATTCAAGGATTATCAACTTGAATGCTCCACCATGGCTACCTGGAACCGCAACTTATTGACATCTTTTATGGAGGTGTTAGATTACATTACCAAACCACGCTTGATACAACAAGTGAAGGGAGCTTCAGCACCAGAAGCCCCGAAGAAGAAAAGCGGTTAATTAAGAACATAGCAATGGGTAAATTCTACGAGATGATGGACGTAGAAAGAGGAAGAGGAGTTGATTTTGTACACGGAACACAATTAGCTAAAATAGAAGAAACTCTGGACTCTATTCATTCCTTTTTAGCGGAGCAACACCAATTTGGAGCATTCCAAATTGACAATGATGTCCTATCTGATCTGGAGGAGCAGGTAGATTTCATAGATAGAAAAAACCTGCGAGATCAGTATCTCCACCCTAACACTGATAGGTTTACCCAAAATTAAGATGCTACTGTTGGATCGCGTCACGGTAGGGCAAGATCTAGATTAAACCAAGCCTTCACGGGATATCGGAGAATGGCAACTGACCTAGACGGCAAAATAAATATAGTTTACAGCGAGCTAATAATAGAATATGACGCTCTAAGTGAACACATTAAGAGATTAGACGGTCAGGTAGCGGAGAATGCGATTGCCATCAGGAGAGAAACGGGACGTCTCCCTAGAAAGACTGTTACGAATCCAAAATGACATGCAGCGCTGTATTACTGAGAAGAGAAGAACTCCTTACTCCAAACATAATAGAAAACTCTATTGTAGCCAAACCCACTGAAACCTAGGAGGCTGGAAAAAGCAAACCCCAACCAATACTTCTCGATGATCCTGATCCTAGCTCAGAATTTTCTCATGAGAAAGAAAAATCCAAAACCAAAAAAGCTGAGAATGGACCGATTGACCTCGATGAAGAGAAGGATGAACTTGGAAGATGAAGTAATCGATCGAAAAACGGGGAACAATATCGATCGACGCTCCACATCCCTGCACCAGAATCGACAATACCCGCCGAGCCGGCAATAGAAAGGGTTTATAGAACCTTACCCCTCTTCCCTCCCAAAAAATCAAAACTAATTAAGCTAGAAATGGATAAAGAAATTTGCAAGAAAGAATTCTATAATATCACGGTAGAAATGCCATGAAATGTTTTCCATTTATAACAAAATATGTAAACGATATGGCATCTAAGAGTTACCCAACTGCAGAGCACAGTGTCATGATGGTCTCTGAGGAAGTAAGTGCTATAATCCAAAACAAAAACTCGATGAAAAGACCCGACCCTTGCAGCTTTCTTCTAGATTGCAATATTCAAAATAAACATTTTCCACGATCCCTTTGCGGTCTCGGATCCAGCGTTAATCCAATGCCGCACTCTGTTGTGATATCCCTCAGGTATAATGAGTTTAAACCAATCCTAATCACCTTGGTTCTTGCTGATAAATCTGTTAGAGTACCAGAAGGAATACTTGAGGACATACCTATAAAGATTAACGAATGTCATGTACCAAATGACTTCGTTGTGTTGAAATACAAGCACGAACCGAAGGATCCCCTTATTTTAGGAAGACCCTTCCTAGCTACGGCTGGCACGATCATCGACGTCAGGGAAGGCCGGATATGATTGAACATTGGAGATATTCCAATGACCTTCGACGTGGAAAAACTAATAAAACGTCTTTTAATCGATAATCAAGCTTTCTATGTGGATGATATCTCTGAGCTGGCTGAAGAATCTTTCGCAGACCTATGCTCAGACGACTCCCTAGAAAAAGCACTTACTGTTATTGAAAAAGAAATACTCAGTATAGATAGAAAAACTGATGAATACATACAGTTAATGGTCGCAAGCATAGAAATCGCAAATGTCAATGACAAGGAAGACGACGAGTCAGAAATAAATATGAATCGATATTTAAAAGAGTTTTCAATGGACAACCTCTTCGCTAAACAATTAGAGTGCTGAAAAAGCATCGAAGGTCAAGTTAAAGCAGTTACCTACCGGACTCAAATATGCCTTTCTTTATAACAATTCATATCCCGTAATTGTCAACGGCAACCTAACTAATGGAGAACTTGCCTTACTGTTAAATAAATTGTGTAAGTATAGGAAATGCCTCGAGTACTCTCTCAAGGATATTCCTGGTATCTCTCCACACCTGTGCAAATGCACCGAATTCATCTGGAAGATGCGTCCAAACCATCAGTAGAACAACAAAAATGCTAAACCTGAATATGAAAGAAGTAGTTAAGAAAGAAATTATTAAGCTACTAGATGCTAGAGTCATTTACTCGATTTCAGATAGTAACTGGGTAAGCCTTGTGCATGTTGTACCTAAAAAAGGGAGGCGTTACAGGGGTGAAAAATGAGAAAAACGAACTAATTCCTACGTGAACTGTTACTAGACATCGAATATGTATCGACTATAGGAAACTAAATGCCGCCACTAGAAAATATTACTTTCCCTTAACCTTACAGAACATTCGCATATCGCAGAAAGCCATTCGGTCTTTGTAACGCTCCTGCTACCTTCCAATGATGCATGATGTCAATTTTTACGAACATGATAGAAAATTTCATGGAAGTCTGTATAGATAACTTCTCCGTCTACGGATCCAGTTTTAAAAATTGCCTCGATAACTTATGAAAAGTGTTGGGTGCGAAGAAAAGAACCTTGTCCTAAATTGGGAAAAATTCCACTTTATGGTTAACGATGGAATCGTCCTTCGACAAAAGTATCTGCTTCCGGTATAGAAGTAGATCAGCCTAAGATTAAGGTAATGACCGGTTTACCGGTGTACGTAAAAGACGTGAGAATTTTTCTCGGGCATGCTAGATTTTATAGGAGATTTATACAAGATTTCAGCAAAATTGCTAGACCACTTACAGACCGCCTATCCAAAGAAGTTAAATCGATTTCACGCCAGAATACCTAAAATCTTTTAAGGAAATAAAGAGAGCCTTAATAACTTCTCCCGTCATTTAGGCCCCTGACTGGACTCTTCCTTTCAAAATAATGTGTGACTTGAGCGATTTCGCTGTAGGAGCAGTTCTAGGCTAAAGGAAAGACAAAAAGTTACATGCTGTCTATTATGCCAGTCAAACTCTAGATGAGGCACAAAGGAATTATGCAACAACAGAAAAGAAACTACTTGTTGTAGTCTGTGCATTTGAAATATTATGCATATACCTAGTTGGTGCGCCACTACAAGAAAACAAGAGACTACCAACTGCAGTTTGTGACTAACAACGCAGTCACAAAAAAATCACGACTACATAATGACTATTTTGCGATTGAACTGTGACTATTATAATATAGTCGTACTTGAGTCTGTAATTAGGGACTATTTCGCTTAGTCGTAAAGCAGTCGGTATTTTATGACCAATTTGCGACCAATGTGTGGTATGTCATAATGAGTCGCAAATCAGTCTTAAATTTTGTGACTATTTTGAGACTAATGTGTGTTGTCATAACATAGAAGCTAAAAAGTCGGTAAAAACCGGTACAGGCACGTGTTTTCCATTTTATGTCGGTACACCTAATTTTTATCACGCAGTCGCTATTTAGTCGGTAAAACGTCAGAATTTTTTGCTATATATGTATGATCTTTCTCCATTATTTCTCATCAATCATAGAAAAAATAGAAGAAAACAGAAAACGAAAGTTTGAGCTCGTATAATGTCTAGAAATTACAGTTATTCAAATTTTCGAGAATGGATGTACAAGAGGATCGTTGAATAGACGGGGAATTTCTCAGAATAATTCATAGCGGGTGTGGAACAATTTATGACATTTGAAAATAGCCAGCCTCTAACTGAAAGTAATGGAGGTAAGTTCTTTTGCCCGTGTCGTGGTTGTCAAAACGAAAAATTTCTCCTAGGGCAAAAAAATTGGAAACACATATATAGAAGAGGATTTATGACTGGCTATTATGTGTTGGTATAAGCATGGAGAAGAAATTGATATAGGATTAGGAATGAGTTATGTTGATCCAACGCATTTAAGTGGTAATGAAGAAGTTGGTAATGAAGATAGATATGTGGATATGGTGAATGATGCATTTCGTGATAATGTGAGTTTTGATAACTATCAACAGGACGATAGTTATCAGAACGTAGTTGAACCAGTACACAACCATTCAAACAAGTTCTACAATTTGTTAGGAGCACAAAATCCTTGGTAAGATGGTTGCCGTGAAGGCCACTCACAGCTATCCTTAGCTGCTCGAGTTTTGCAAAACAAGGCAGATTATAATATAAGTGAAAAGTGTGTTGATTCGGTATACCAAATGTTCACAGACTATTTACCAGAAGGAAACATGGCAACCGAATCACACTATGAGACAGAAAAATTGATGCGCAATTTAGGGCTTCCATATTATACAATTGATGTTTGTATTAAAAATTGTATGATCTTCTGGAAAGAAGATAAACGGTGGGATAAGTGTCAATTTTGTGGTGCAGAAAGATGGAAGCCTAGGAATAAAGGTCTTAGAACCAAAGTACCATATAGTCGTATGTGGTATCTACCTATAGCTGACAGACTGAAGAGAATGTATTAGATCAAGAAGACTGCAGCGGCAATAAGATGGCATACTGAGCACCAAGCAAAAGAGGGAGAAATGTGTCATCTATCTGATGCGGCGGAGTGGAAACACTTTCAAAATATACATCCCCGATTTGCCGAAGAACCTTGTAACGTTTATCTTGGATTATGTACAGATGGATTCAATCCATTTGGGATGTCTCATAATCATTCGTTGTGGTCAGTTATCTTGACTCCATATAATCTACCCCTTGGTATGTGCATGAATACAGAGTACTTGTTTCTTACAATTCTGAATTCAGGGCCAAATCATCCACGAGCTAGTCTTGATATCTTCCTCAAACCTCTGATTGCGGAGTTAAAAGAATTGTGGTCAACTGGAGTTGAAGCATATGATGTATGCTTGAATCAAAATTTTAATCTAAAAGTTGTGCTACTGTGGACGATAAGCGACTTTCCAGCGTATGGCATGCTATCAGGATGGACGACCCATGGTAAATTGGCTTGTCCAATTTGCATGGAAGATACGAAGCCTTTTCATCTGCCAAATGGAAGGAAGACCTGTTGGTTTGATTGTCACCGAAGATTTCTTCCCCATGATCACCCACTGAGGACGAATAGGAAGGACTTCTTAAAGGGGAAAAACACGTTAAAGAAATTTCCACCTGATTCTTTGACTGGTGAGCAAGTGTATTCTAAGCGGTTAACCGTGTTGGGCCACCAAAAACGTCTACTTGCGGTGGAAATGGTCATGAAAAAAAAAAGCATGGTTATGGGAAGTACCATAACTGGCACAAGAAAAGCATATTTTGAGAGCTGCCATACTGGAGGGACCTAATTCTCTGACATAATCTTGATGTGATGCATATAGAGAAGAACGTTTTTGGCAATATCATGAATGAGCTTATGAATGTGAAGGGGAAATCAAAAGACACAATCTAGTCAAGATTGGATTTGGCACTATTCTGTGATCGACCACACTTACATGTTGATGATGCTGATCAAGCTCCATTTCCACCCTACACACTGGACGAAGACGGAAAAAAAGAGTTTATTGGAATGTGTGAAACACGCAGTTAAATTCCTAGAAGGATATGCTGCAGACTTAGCCAGTTGTGTTGATATAGAGAACAACAAATTTTCTGGCATGAAGAGTCATGACTGCCATGTTTTTATGGAGCGACTACTTCTATTTATCTTTTTAGAACTTCTAGACAAGAATGTCCATTGTGTGTTATCAGGTACTAAATATACTTTTTATTTATGATGAAATGATACAGCTTTATAAATAATTGTGTTAACATTTACATTTTGAATATTGTAGCGGTTGGAGTGTTTACAAACAAATTTGTTGAACCTTTTTACAGTTGGAGACCAAGGGTGAGTCAGAGCTAGACTTTGAAACTGTTGCTACTATCAAGGACAAACCAACTGGTTTGGACGAAGACGGGCGACTAGGAAACGGACGAGTTAAGTGTGAAGGAGCTGGAAATGAACTAGGTTCGGGAAATGAAACTGGTCGACTCGAAGGCAATGGTAAAAAGATGAGAGAGATGACTGAGCTTGGAATTGGAACTCTAGACCTGTCTCAGTCAACATCTGGACAATATCATCGACCAAGTGAGCATGGAGATGAAGTTGGACAAAAATGTGCTCAGTTGGAAAGGTCCCAGTTAGAGGAAGGTCATGAAGGGGCTTTACTGGACCAATAAGAGATTAATGTCCCAAAGGAGGATCCACTCATTTACTCAGATGGACCATTCACGAGATATAAGACCAAAGTCCTTAAGAGAGCACTTGGACTTCTAATTCAGTTTATACAATACAAAGACTAGCTTGAGGCTTATGAGAAGAAGGCTGGGCTGGTAAATTGGTTCAACCTTATGGTTTGCAAAGAATCGGATTGAGGGTCCAAAATCCATTAGGTGTAAGATTAGTTAGCATAAATACTTGTCATGTAATCCTTTTTTGTTGGTTTTAGATAATGATAAACTATCCTAGATAATAATCAACTAGGGTAGGCAGTTTAGCTTACGCGGTTTAGAAGTCTTTAAATACTTTTCATGTAATCCTTTGCAAAAAAAACACAACTTATGGTCTAAAAAGCTTTTGCAAACAAACTTTCACGAGTTCTCTTTCCCCTTGTTCATCTTTGAGCTTTCATCCTTCGATAACCAGATAGTTAACTCTATTGCTTATGTGAATACCATCAGGCATCATCCTCTACAATGGCCGAATCTAAACAACTCAAGGGAAGTCCATAGTCCTTGCATTTAAAAAAACACCCAACAAACATGATTTGATCGCCTAGTTCCCATCAATCCACCTTCAAAACCTCACCAAGATCTCGAGTTCTAGTTGTCTTGCGGTCTAAACCATCATCTTCAAGTGATCCGGACGAGTACACCTACCCAAGTTCGTATCATGTACTTATCGTGCGAGCTAGGAGAGAACTTGCATTTGCATGAAATTTAAGATTTATTGACTCCATTGTGACCATGCATATGGACTGATGCTTCATAAGAAACTTTCCCCGGAGAAATTTGTTTGTCATTGGTTTTACACCACTATTTGGAAGAGGAAATATGTTGACTGAATTGTTCAAGTGATAGGTGTTCTGTTCTAGTGTTCAACAAATGCTCCAAATGTGCATATTCTTCTACAGCAATAACAACTTGGGAAGAAAAAGAATACCAAAAAATATAAGAAAAGGAAGAAAGGGGTTAATGATCATCCGGCCAAGAAGCAACCAAAGCAGAAGAAATATATGTGGACAAAGCTAATCACAACCCTGAGTTTTACAAGAAGTGAAGGTTTCTTTAGGTATTGTTTCACTAATGTCTTTGTCAATATTGATTAACTATTCTTTCTCCTGTTTGTTTTTCACTACTCTTTCTCGGCCACTGTGGATGGTTGTTTTCTCAATCTTATGTAGATGGTGTTATTTTTGCCCTTCCATCTGATTTTATGGATGGTGGTTTGGTTTTGAACATATATCTCAACCCAATATAATTTGACAGTTATGTGGCAACACTACAAGAAAACTAAGCATTTACTAGGAAACTTTACTGGAAAATAATTCCTCGTAAAAATACTACAAGTTAACTTCGAGTTTACGAAGAAACCATTTTTCCTCGTAAAATTCTCGTATACTTACGAGAAAACAGTTTCCTCGTAAACTCGTAGTAGACTTACATGGCCCTTACAAGGAAAAAGTCCTTTTCCTCGTAAACTCATAGTAATTCATTTCCTCGTAAAGTCCTAGTAATCACTTACTACAAAATTAGGAGAAATGGATTTGTTACTACGAAATTAAGAGGAACTGGATAGAAAATATCGAATTTAAATAAAAAACGTGTTTTGTACCTATTTTTCCTAGCAATTTCCTAGTAAATTCTCAGATTCGAAAATTTCTATAAATAACACCATATGTGATTCATTTGAAACACACCAAAACAATCAGCTATAAGCTTGATCAAACACAAAAAAAAATGTCCGGTTCGGGAAATATTTTCGAGTTGCGGAAATGGATGTATTCACACAGAGATAATTACGGGAGGGTGACGGAAGAATTTCTCGAAGGGTTGGAGACGTTTATGCATCAAGCAGATTCTACACCACTCACGCAGGAAAGTGGTAATATGTTCTGTCCTTGTCAGAAATGTTGCAATACCAAATTAGGCCCTCGTGAAAATGTTTGGAAGCATTTAATAAATAGAGGTTTCATGCCATATTATTATATTTGGTATCAACATGGAGAAGATGCTAGTTGTAGAAATGAAGGTAGCAGTAGTAATAGCAATTTTCAGATTGAACCGGTTGAGCATTTACGTAATGAAGGTAGTAGTAGTAATAGCTATCATCACCAAGAGGAACAAATGGTAGATTGTGATAGGGTTCATGATATGGTAGGTGATGCCTTTGTAACTCATGATGATGATGAAGTTAAAGAATCTAACTTAGATGAAAAAAAGTTTTATGAAATGTTAGATGCTGCAAATGAGCCAATTTACAGTGGTTGTAGAGAAGGTCTGTCTAAATTGTCGTTGGCTGCTAGAATGATGAGTATTAAAACCGATCACAATCTACCTGAAAATTGTATGGATGCATGGACAGACTTGTTTAAAGAGTATTTTCCAGAAGACAATGGGTCTGCTGAATCTTATTATCAGATTCAGAAATTGGTATATAGTCTTGGGTTGCCCTCGGAGATGATAGACGTTTGCATCGACAACTGCATGATTTACTGGGGAGATGATGAGAAGTTAGAAGAATGTCGATTTTGTAAGAAGCCACGATTCAAACCACAAGGTCGAGGGCGTAATAGGGTACCGTACCAAAGGATGTGGTACCTACCAATCACAGACAGATTGAAAAGATTGTACCAATCTGAGGAGACTACTGGAGGGATGAGATGGCACGCCGAGCATACTTAGACGGATGGAGAGATGACACATCCATCAGAAGCAAGAGCCTGGAAACATTTTAACAATGTACATCCACATTTCTCTAGCAATAGCCGGAATGTGTATCTTGGATTATGCACTGATGGATTTTGTCCATTTGGAATGTCTGGGAGACAATATTCATTGTGGCCGGTCTTTCTTACACCGTATAACTTGCCACCGGAGATGTGCATGCGACGAGAGTTTCTATTCATGAGCATATTAATACCTGGTCCAAAACATCCAAAAAGATCTCTCGACGTTTTTCTACAACCACTGATAAAAGAGTTGAAAGATTTGTGGTCAACAGG